>BSBK01008884.1:0-166406 GCA_027943335.1 Chamaecyparis obtusa | reverse complement strand
AGAAGTTCAAAATTAGTATTGATGCTCTTATGGTTGCTATTTTTATAATAAAAGTATCATTCGTAGGACCTTGGTTGATAACAAATCTGGGCTTAATGTTTGTAGCATGGACATGCTCAAAGTGATTAACACTGATCTTTCAACTATTCAACCTGACAATGTTCCTATACGTGGATTGATAACATTGCTAAGAACACTTTAGGAATCATTACCTTACCTATCAAAGTAAGACTGGTCATCATGAATACACCTATTCACGTTATGCCTGGACCTCTCAATTATAATCTTCTTTTGGGTAGACCTTGGTTGCATGAGATGCTTGCTGTTCCTTCCTCCTTCACCGTAAAGTTAAGTTTATACATATAACAAGATGTATTCACTTCATGCGGATGATGTGCCTAATCCTTGTCTGAATATTCAAATCCACACTATTCCCTTTTCTAATAGTAATCCTTCCTCCTCTAATGCTCTTCCTTGTGATGATTGGGGAACCTTGGATTTTACTCCTACCTTTATTAGGGAATATAAGATTAGTGATCTTGATTTTTTTGAAGAAACAAAGAGAGTTTGAACAATGAGTTTTTACTTCTAAAGCCCTTCATAATAAATTTATCGATGCTTCTACCCACAATAAATTTTTCAAGCCTACTAAGGATGATATTGTGACTACTGAGGTTCATTGACTCCTAATATGGCTTCTTGTTATGGTCCTAGTTATCATTTCCTTGTTAAAAAATGATTTAATACTCAAGGATGTGGTAAACATAAATAGGAAATTCAAATACCCTTATACACTGGGGGGCATGAGCACTCTTATGGATTGAGATTTAATCCTCAAAAACAAATCAATGTTAACAACATCTCCATAACACTTGAAGACATGACCAAGAAGTTCTTTTGCCAAAACTCCTTTGTGCTAAGATGATTACTAGACCTAAATGAAAAATAAATGTAGTCCACACTTGAAGACTCTTCCTTTTTGTTTATATCATAGATTTCATGATCACTTTACTAATGAATGTCAAGCTTTACATTATAAGATTAGGCAGCTCAGTGATAGTAATGTTATTTATATATCATGTGGCAATGAGTTGTATTTCAATCATGTTTTCTCTAAATAACATCCATCTTCCTATTATAGAGCTCCATATTATGTAAACAATGTTAGCCTAATCCTTCGGGGCTCATTTTCTTGCAGAGGGTGTTATGAGAAATATAATAGGTCCCCTTCCATCCTTGTTCCTCCACTTGGGGGGCAAGGATGTCATTTCCTTCATTTTTGTCTTTCCAGGATTCACCTCTTTCCTTGGTTTAAGCAATATCTATCTATTATGTGATATCCAATTATACATGAACATTTTGGTTTGCTTTGAGGATCTTTTTCCTTGATCACAACTGATTTCATTGTTTGACATTGGGTTTCCATGGTTGATATATCTCTCACCTTGGAACTGAACCGTGTGCTATCCCTCACAAGGGGTACTTTTTCACTTCTAGCATGATATCTCTTTGCATTCGTCTCTTCATGGCCTCATAGGAGCTATGACTTTCTTGGCTTGGACTGGGTGTTGTTTGTGGATATTGCCTTGATGTTTGAAAAATGCTTAATCCTTGTTCTTTACTTTCCTTAACATGACAAAATATTATGTTTTTTCCATATTAAGGAGGGGGGCATATATACAGGCCTCCTCAATCTATATTGTGTATTTTTATTCTAACCTTTTGTTTTGCAGCATGCTAAATCTTCTGAAGGTAATGCACATAAGTTGCTAAATTTTGAGGACACACACATTTTTAAATTTTTTCAAATATGCTAAATCCTCTGAAGGTAACACACATAAGATTTCTAAATCTTGAAAGAGAGAGAGAGAGAGAGAGAGAGGAGAGAGAGAGAGAGAGAGAGAGAGAGAGAGAGAGAGAGAGAGAGAAGGGGAATGAGAGATAGAGAAGGGGAAAGGGAGAGAGAGAGAGGGGGGAAGGAGAGATAGAGAAGGGGAAAGGGAGGAGAGTAGGAGAGAGAGGAGAGAGAAGAGAGAGAGAGAGAGAGAGAGGGAGAGTAGGAGAGAGAGGAGGAGAGAGAGAGAGAGAGAGATAAGGGGAAGGAGCGATAGAGAAGGGGAAAGGGAGAGAGTAGGAGAGAGAGGAGGAGAAGAGAGAGAGAGAGAGAGAGAGAGAGAGAGAGAGAGAGAGAGAGAGAGAGAGGAGAGAGAGAGAGAGAGAGAGAGAGAGAGAGAGAGAGGAGGGAGAGAGAGAGAGAGAGAGAGAGAGAGAGAGAGAGAGAGATAAGGGGAAGGAGTGATAGAGAAGGGGAAAGGGAGAGAGTAGGAGAGAGAGGAGGAGAAGGGGAGAGAGAGAGAGGGAGAGAGGAGAGGAGAGAGAGAGAGAGAGAGAGAGAGAGAGAGAGAGAGATGAGAGAGAGATGAGAGAGAGAGAGAGAGAGAGAGAGAGGAGAGAGAGAGAGAGAATGGGGGAGGGAGAGAGAGAGTGCTCTCTCTCTCTCTCTCTCTCTCTCTTCCTCTCACTTTGGACTATTTCTCATCACTATATAAATCTATGTCTTACATATTATGCATGTCCTATAGGGCATGCACACTATGTAAATCTATGACTTTCATAGCATGCACGTGCTAATGAAAGTCATAGATTTAAATAGTGCGCTTGTGCTATAGAACATGCACCCTATAGGGCATGCGCACTGTGTAAAGCATTTGAATTTACCAATCTTAAGGCTTGAATTTGCCTTGGAGAATCCAACCCAAAGGCTTGGATGATTGAAATAGGCCTGAGAGGTCTTTTCCAACAAACATACAAAAAAAATGACATCTTTATTTGTGTGCTCCTTATTAAGTTTACTCGAGGCTCAAGAACGTAAAAATCAGATGATGTGATATTTCAAATCTCTCGGTTAGGCTTGTTAAGTCTCTATTGAGCATTCAAGGTTGTCATTAGTATCAAAAGATATCAAATAGATTGATCAGTAACTTATATTGAGTTGGTCAATAACTACAAGCAAGACAGAGCAGTCGGTAAAGTCTTACACCAAGCATTACACAATTTACCGAGGGAGCACCAGTAGACATCGACACCGATAGTCAGTAAAACACTGAGCATCATAGTATACACTGAGCAATCTATACAGTGTTTACCTATGATCACAGAGAATGGCATAGAAATCAGAAAGGGCACATTATTCTATGTAGATGGTTACAACATATCGTAAAATGGTCTACCAAGATCGAGGAGCATTTATTGTAATAGATATTCATTAAATGTAATGTTTATCTTTTTTGTAATAGTTGATCTAGGTTAATTTTTGCACCGTAGATCTTAGGGTTATGAATAATTTTTGTAACCTCATTTTTGTTTTAAGCGGCAAAATAGAACACTATATATTCAGTATGTTCACACCACTTTATGAGGTTGTTGAATTGAGATATATGATTCACGAAGCACTTGAAGTCATTGCCTAACTTCAAGATAATCAGTTGGAAGAACATAATAGTGTACCAAGTAGATTCAGAGAAGGCTACCGAGCAGAACAAAGAAAAGATGAATCATAGTAAAGGTGATATTTTATTAGAGAATTATGAGATCTGTTTCAAAAAAATTGAGTGTCAATTAGTAGATAATTTTGCATATTACTTTCTGACAATTGTAATAGAGCTTTTGTTAAATCTCTTAACAGAGTAGACTTAATAGTCTTTTGTAAATCTCTTAACCGAGTGCACACTTCAATAGTGTTGCTAAAATCCTATATCTAGGTAGATCTAGCTAATCTGATATGTCACTCCTAACAGGGTGAGATCACCAGAAGTGATCAAAACTTGTAGCCCTAACAGGAAAACCTTTTCTATCTGCAATAGTAAAGAATTTGTGGGTGTCATCCCCACCACAATTTTTACCTTCTAACAAGGGTTTCTGCGTTACCAAAATACTTGTGTTATGTGATTGTCATATTGATTTCATGTTTTTTACTTTCTTAAAGTTAACTAGATGATTGATTTATGCAATTAGATACAAGTCAATTTTGGTCAGTTAATACAGATTGTTAATATAGATTTGAAAGGTATTACAAGTAAAAGTTTTGAAGACACTGATTCATCCCTCCCCTCTTAGTATCTATCTCTCCTAATTCAAACATAGCTATCTAAGCATATAATTTATTTTGAATTATGATTATGTTAAGTTTTTCAACTCTAATTTCTTTTGTATGTATGTCTGTTTTTTGTTAAAAACCAACATGTAGTATTTTGGGCATAGATTTTGGCTAGTTCATCAAATTTTGCAACAAGTTACATTTTTAGAAACTAGACTCCATTCTACACACTTTAAATCAAAAGAAAATTTGATTTTTGATTAGTTTTAAATGATTTCTAGGGGGAGCACATAGAAATTTCATATTTTTAGGATGTGTGCACTTCGTAAATTCATAAAAAATTATACGTTCATAAAAAAATTACCAAAAAAATCTGGGATAAACTATGTGGTGTTAGCTAGCTTCTCATTGGATTGATTAAAAAAATTCAAAAAAAAAGTTAACATTTTAGGGGGAGCACAGCAGATGCTATGTTATGTTTTTGGACAAAAAATAGGACCACTTTTTGTGCTCCCCCTTTTTGAGAGCCTTAATTTGCACCATTTTCAAAATAAGTTAGTAGTTTAGGAACTAGATTCAGAGTATTACAAGTCTTGTTTCGGTTGCATCTTAAAATTTTGAGTCTAACTATCTTCAATTTCTTGTTGAAGTTCAGAGTTTTCTGATTTTAGGAAAAAGGTGGCATCTTATACCCCCTTTTTAGTCCCCCATCTTTGTGCACTTACCCATAAAATGTGTTGACTTTATTTATTGATTGTACAAAAGCATTTAATGCACTATAAAATGTTTTATTGTAAATCTATTAAGAGATTTGAGATATTTCTAGAAGGATAGCCGAAGAACATAAAGTAGGAAGGATTCGATGAATCTAACCTAACCCTAAGATCTACAAAGGAGATTAAGCGAAAAAAGATGTATTGACCTAATTGAGGAAGTATTAAAGAAACCTAAGCATGAGGTTAATAGAAGAGAGGATGATGGAAGTGTTGTGATTGCTTGAAGGAGAGTTCTGAGTAGATTAGTGATGGTGATTGTAAAGGTTGATAGTCAATAAGCCAACACATGTGTATAGAATTAGATCTGATATTTGCAAAGTGAGTTGTATATTTTTCAGATCAATACTATTGCTACTTTCTAACCATTGTATCAATCAAAATCCTTTTAACAGAGGTTGACCTAACAGTCATATGTATAAATCCTTTGAACAAGGTTGCATTCTAATGGAGTGTATATAAGTCCTATAATAAGGTGCACTTTTAACATAGTGGTTTAAATCTTTTAACTGGGTCACACCTGACATTGTGTTTGTAACCTTTGATAGGGTTGGATTTTCACCAAGCTCACTTTAGAAGAGTGAACATAATAGTAACAAGTTACAAAGTGGTTTTTCCCAAATTGGGTTTCCACTATAAATCCTGGTGTTGTTACTTGTGTGAATGTTTTGGTTTGAACATTTTGGTGTTTTACAAGTTAGATACTATTGGATAAATGGACTACACTGTTATATGTTTCTGTTATGAAATTAGTAATGACCAAGAAACTCTTGGTTATTAGATTTGATTTTTTGAAGAGTTTTAAAGTTTGTTTTATACATCTAGACCTAAGAACAACTCATTCACCCCCCTCTCTATTGTTCTAAATCATATTAATAGTTGGTATCATAGCTGTTGGTGCTTACAAAGAACAAGTTTGAAGGTACTTAAAGCAAATGATTAGGATGTATAAGAAGGAGGTACAAGAGGTGAATAAGGAGAACTTCCTTGCATGGAAAAGCTTGATGAAGTTACATCTGGATGGTATTGGTGATTCTGAAAAATATTACATTGATCATGACTATGTCACACCTATTGCACCTTTGACTGTCAAGGAAATGAAAGCTAAACAGGAGCACAACCAAGCAATGTTGGAGATTGTGTCTACCCTAAGTTATCCAAAAATTGAAGACATCAAAGACTACATTAATGCAAAGAAAATGTGGGACACCCTTGCAAACATCTATGGCGGTGACATAAATGTGTTCAGAGAAAAAATTGAGACCCTAAGAGGTAAATTTGATGAAATGAGAATGCAAGAAGGTGAGAATATTGCACAATATTGTGGTAGAATAAAAGAAGTTGTAAATGCTATTAGAGGAGCAAATGGAACTATTGATGATAAAACTGTAATTGGAAAATTATTGAGAACTCTGCATCCTATCTATGCGATCAAAATTTTAAAAATTCAGGAATCTAGATGTAACCCTAACAATACTCTTACTTTGGAAAGTTTGGTTGGTAAGCTTACTGCTTTTGAACTTTCTAACTATGATAACTTCACTGTTGGTAATGTTGAATCTTCTTTTAAGTCACAAATGGTTTTGAGTAAGTCAAAGAAGGAAAAAGAAAGATGCATCAGTGAAAGTGAAAGTGAAAGTGAAAGTGAAAGTGACAATGACACATTTGATGAAGAACTTGAGGATCGAGAAGCTCTTATGGCTAGAAGACTAAAAAGGGGAAAAGGAAAGTACAAAGGTAAACTCCCTATTATATGTTTTGCATGTGATAAAGTTGGTCATATAGCTACTAGATGTCCTAATAGGGATGATAAAGATGAAGAAAGAGACAACAAGCATAAAGACAAAAGAGAAGATAGAGGTTACCCAAGATACAAGGACTAAAAAGGAAAAGGTTAGAAATCCTGCTATATTGCCAAAGAAGAGACTTACAGTGATAGTGATGATTTTGAAATTGAGGTTGTCTATGTTGCAATGAAAGATGAATCTGATGAGGATGAGAAAACTGTATTGATATCTTATGTGAATAAAAATGATAAATGGATTATTGACAACAGTTGTTCACATCACGTGATTGGTGACAAGAGTAAGTTTGATACCTTAGATCATTATAAAGGTAGCAGTGTAAAATTTGGTAATGATAAAGCATGTCCTCTTAGAGAAAAAGGATTGATTAAGCTGATTGATAAGATCACTTGTGAAAATGCTTATTGGGTTGAGGGTCTTAACTATAATCTGTTGAGTGTTGCACAACTTAATCGCACTGGCTACCAAGTGGAATTTCATCACAGGAAGGCAAAAATATTTGATGCCATTGGTGAACTGATCGAAAGTGGAGAATAGACAAGAGGTAACTTGTTCTATCTAGACCTATCTGAAGAAACATGTATGATTGCACAACTTGATGATATTTGGTTATGGCATAAGCGGCTATGTCATGTTAACTTTGATAATCTGATAGAAATTAATTAGAAAAAGAAAGTGAGAGGTCTACCTAGATTGAAGAAACCTGAGAATGTAATGTGCAAAGAATGTCAGCTGGGTAAGATAACAAAGTCTAGTTTCAAGAGCAAAACTTTTACTTCTGAGAATATCTTATATTTTGTTCATACTGACCTTTGTGGACCAATGGGTGTACAAAGCTATTGTGGTGCTAGATATTTTATCCTGTTTGTTGATGATTATACTAGAATGATGCATGTAATGTTCTTTAAGGAAAAATATGACACTTTTCAATTCTTTAAGTGGTATTTGGCTAAGGTTGAAAAGGAGACATGTAGAAACCTGAAGTGTCTAAGATTTGACTGAGGTGGAGAATTTATATCCAATGAATTTAATATGTTTTGTAATGATAGAGGGATCAAAAGATAGATGTCTGCACCTAGAACTCCTCCACATAACTGTATAGTAGAGAGAAGGAACAGATCTATCTTGGATTGCATAAGGACATTATTAATTGAAAAGAATGTTGGGCAAAAATACTGGAAAGAAGCTGTAAGAATAGCTGTTTATACTCTTAACTGAGTATAGATAAAAAAAGGAAATGTGGATGAAAAAAAAAGTACTAGTGGTGGAGCTTTCTTTCTTGGATAGAGATTAGTCTCATGGACAATCAAGAAACAAAATTTCATTTCCCAATCTACTGCTAAAGCCGAGTATGTGGCTGCAGCTCTGAACTATTCAAACTTGGTATGGATAAAGCAATTGTTGGTAGGCATGAAAGAAGAAATCAATTAACTAGATGTCATTTTCTGTGAAGACACAAGTGCTATCAAAATATATAAGAATCCAGTAATGCACACAAAGACCAAACACATTGCAATCAAGTATCATTACTTGAGAGAACTGGTACAAGATAAAGAGGACCGAATGGAATACGTGAATACAAAGGAAAAAATAGCAGACATATTCACTAAAGCTTTACCTAAAGAGGCTCACGAATACCTGAGAGGTCAATTAGGGATCCTTCCCCTAACTGAGGCCACTTAGTCAAGCTAGGAGCACTGCATCAAATGTGCTGCAAAGAGTATCTAACAAATTGGTGTAGAGATAGGTCACACTTTAGGAGTAGCCTAGAGTTGTGAAAAGTATGCAAAGCCAAGAATCAGTCATAAGAAAAGATGACAGAGGGAGAAATACTGTTATTGAACTAAAAAGATGATATCTACATCTGTAGGATGTATGTTTTAGCTGTTGCTTTGGCATTTTTTTCAAATAGGGAGATGATCACAGATGAATACACCAAATGAAATTCTCATGGAAGATCAAGTAAGAGGGAGATATTCAGTGGATGGTCATACAAGCATGGCTAATAGATTCTGTATCAGAATGAAGCTAAGGATATTATAAATATTTTTGATGGATAGATAAGTTTTGGATTGGTTGGTAATTCATGTGATATTCATATGGTGTTGCCATCAATGCCAAAGAGGGAGATTGTTGGAAACTGCAATTGAAGCAATTGTTGTATTGTCATTGATGTCAAACTTTAATTGGTAAGACTTTTGCTACTTTGGAAAGTACTATATCTATTTGATTGTTGTGAAGGGGCAAAGCAAGGTTGGTAACAATAGCACCTAAGGAAAGGTTGAGTTATCTTGATATTTCAATGAGTACTTGATTATGTGGCACAATGATAAGATAATATATTGTTTATCTAGGTATGATTGAATACTAAAATGGTAGGCTTAACCAAGCAAAAGTAAAGAAATCTAGTTTAAGTTGAGTGATGTTAGTGTCGACCGTGCTAGTATATGCTGAGTAAATCTAGTGTTGGCTGAACATCAATTAATTACCGAAGAAGACAGTATTAGCTGAGGAAATAGTTTTTGAGGTGACCGAGCTTTCAAATGAAGATCGAGGAGCTAAAAACTGTATTGACTAAGCATCAGTATTTTACATTTGAGGGAGAATTCAGATTTCTAGCCAACATCATTGAATTCTTGGATTATGTAAAATGTGTTGACTTTATTTATTGATTGTACAAAAACAATTAATGCACTGTAAAACATTTTATTGTAAATCTATTAAGAGATTTGAGATATTTCTAGAAGGATAGCCGAAGAACATAAAGTAGGAAGGATTCGATGAATTTGACCTAATCCTAAGATCTACCAAGGAGATTAAGGAGCAAAAGATGTATTAACCTAATTGAGGAAGTATTAAGGATACCTAAGCATGAGGTTAATAGAACAGAGGATGTTGGAAGTGTTTTTGATGTTATTAACTGTACAAGTAGAGAAGATTGAAGGAGAAGTGTTGTGATTTCTTGAAGGGGAGTTTCGAGTAGATTAGTGATAGTGACGATAAAGGTTCATAGTTAATAAGACATCATATGTGTATGGAATTGGATCTGATATTTGTAAAGTGAGTTGTATATTTTTTAGATCAATACTACTACTACTTTCTAACCATTGTATTAGTCAAAATCCTTTTAATAGAGGTTGACCTAACAGTCATATGTATAAATCCTTTGAACAAGGTTGCATTCTAAAGGAGTGTATGTAAGTCCTATAACAAGGCACACTTTTAATAGAGTGGTTTATATCTTTAACCGGGTCACACCTGACACTGTATTTGTAACCTTTTATAGGGTTGGCTTTTCACCGAGCTCATTTTAGAAGAGTGAACATAATAGTAACATGTTAAAAAGTGGTTTTTCCCAAATTGGGTTTCCACTATAAATCTTGGTATTGTTACTTCTATGAATGTTTTGGTTTGAATATATTTGTGTTTTACAAGTTAGATACTATTGGATAAGTGGACTGCACTGTTATATGTTTCTGTTATGAAATCAGTAATGACTGAGTAGCTGTTGGTTATTAGATCTAATTTTTTGAAGAGTTTTAAAGTTTTTTTTATACATCTAGACCTAAGAATAACTGATTCACCCCCCTCTTTGTTGTTCTAAATCATATTAACAATTGGTATCAGAGCTCTTGGTGCTTATAGAGAACAAGTTTGAAGGTACTTGAAGAAAATGATCAGGATGTATAAGGAGGTACCGAGGATGAATAAGGAGCACTTCCTTGCATGGAAAAGCTTGATGAAGCTACATCTAGTCGGTATTGGTCATTATGCAAAATATTACATTGAGCATGACTATGTCACACCTATTGCACCTCTAAATGTCGAGGAAATGGAAGCTAAACAAGAGCACAACCAAGCAATTTTGGAGGTTGCGTCTTCCCTAAGTTATCCAAAATTTGAAGACATCAAAGATTGCAGTAATGCAAAGCAAATATGGGATACCCTTGCAAACATCTATGGCGATGACTTAAATGTATTGAGAGCAAAGGCCGAGAGCCAAAGAGGTAAATTTGATGAAATGAGAATGCAAGAAGGTGAGAATATTGCACAATATTGTTGTAGAATAAAATAAGTTGTAAATGTTATTAGAGGAGAAAATGAAACTATTGATTATAAAATCATAATTGGAAAAGTATTGAGAACTCTGCGTCCTATCTATGCCATCATAATTTTAGCAATTTAGGAATCTAGATGTAACCCTAACAAGAATCTTACTTTGGAAAGTTTGGTTGGTAAGCTTACTGCTTTTGAACTTTCTAACTATGATAACTTCATTGTTGGTAATGTTGAGTCTACTTTTAAGTCAAAAATGGTTCTGAGTAAGTCAAAGAAGGAAAAATAAAGATGCATCAGTGAAAGTGAAAGTGACAGTGACACATCTGATGAAGAACTTGAGGATCTAGAAGCTCTTATGGCTAGAAGACTGAAAAGGTGAAAATGAAAGTACAAAGGTAAACTCCCTATTATATGTTTTGCATGTAATAAAGTTGGTCATATAGGTGCTAGATATCCTGATAGGGATGATAAAGATGAAGAAAGAGACAACAAGAATAAAGACAAAAGAGAAGATATAGGTTACCAAAGATACAAGGATTACAAAAGAAAAGGTAAGAAATCTTGCTATATTGCCGAAGAAGAGATTGACACTGATAGTGATGATTTTGAAATTGAGGTTTTCTATGTTGAAATCAAAGATGAATCTGATGAGGATGAGAAAACTGCATTGATATCTTATGTGAATAAAAATGATAAATGGATTATTGATAGCGGTTGTTCACATAACATGACTGGTGACAAGAGTAAGTTTAATACCTTAGATCATTATAAAGGTAGGAGTGTGAAATTTGGTAATGATGCGCCATGTCCTATTAGAGGAAAAGGATTGATTAAGTTGACTAATAAGATCACTTGTCAAAATGCTTATTGGGTTGAGGGTCTTAACTATAATCTGCTAAGTGTTGCATAACTTAATAGCGTGTGTGTGAATTTGTACCTGATCTGTATGACACAACACTTCAGTAAAACATTAGAGGTTAGTCAAAATCAAAATCTTGCAATGAATTGAATCTAAACCAACCAGGTGATTTACTGCCTTCTAGTAGGTGCGAGTATGATATTCTCAGATTGAATCGATATCAGTGACCTTGACGACACCTAAACGAAGGATTTGAATGCTATTCTAGATATGAATTTGATGCAAATTAATCTATATTTTGAGATTTTTCTATGCAATTATGAATGAAAACTTGATATGAAATCTGTCTAACAATGATATGAAATATGAATGAATTGAATGCAAAAACTAGATTGATCTCACAATAGCCTTGATTTACAATAAGCTTTGATTCTCCAATTCCAATTCTCTAGCGTGATTGTGCAACTCTTGAATTGATCTTGGCAGTGTAAGTATGCGAATTTCTGAGATATGAGAGATGAATTGTGAAGAGCTGAGCCTTGGTTTTATAGAAATCCAGGGCTTTGGAGGTGCATGGGAAAAGCCATAAATCACTCATGATAAACTCAGGTTGATTTTTGAGTTATAAAGAATAAAGAGATGTTTAACTCACAAAAATCATGCAAAAGCACAGTTCAACTCGAATTAGAAGTTTAGATCAACTTTTGAACTCAAAAAGGATGTTGAGTTTCCAAAAGCTAACAACTTGCATTGATCTTCTAATTTGGAGTTTAATTGCTCTTTAAATGTGCACATGGAGAATTATGAATTAATAAATAAATAAAGTGATTTATTCTCAACTTAACTGATTTTTGAAATTAAATAATTAATTTATGGGTTAATTAACTATTTAATCAAACTTTTATTCAAAAACTATATCATTAATTTTGACATGTGCTTTTAATCAATTAAATAAGAATTTAATTAATTAATGATAGGAAATTTGATTTATTGTCAAATTTAAATAATACAATTTAGGAATAAATATAATTAAATCCAATTAAATAATTAAGTGGTAGAATTAAATCTAATTAATTAAATATGAAAATACTTAATTAATCAAACTTTAGGATAAATAGGATTTATCGCCAAATAATCATTAAATTAAAAATAGTTAAGATAATTAAGAATATTACTAGGAATATTCCCCAATACAGAATTTAGGATAATCAATTAGGATTCGATAATGTCAGATGTGCCTTAGGTTAGGACTTCGATATCAATTTTGTTTGATTTTGAGGATGTAGGAGGTTAATGAACCTATAGCCCATTTTTGGGGTATTACATTTTGCCCCTCTTTGAATTACTGCGCAAAGCGCAGTGGTTCAAGATAGTCTGTGTAGGATAAAGATATGAAACTGATATGAAACTGATATGAAAAGATTTGACGATTGAAAGATTTGAAGTTGCTAGGTCCTGAATGACCAAAGATATTTGTTCACTATAGCAGCAATGAACTGATAATTATGAAAGAGTGTCAAAACACTTGATTCCAAACCTTATGATTGCGAAGAAGTGAGTGACCGATTCTAGACTCGATTGTCTTAAAAGAATCATGTTGATCTCATCTCTGAACCCTTCAGTTACCGAAGAACCAAGGAAAATAACTCTAATGAATCAATGGTTTGAAAAGCTGATACAGTTTACAAGATTAGGAGAATACCAGATTGATATGGATCTCAAAGAATTTGATATGCCCCAAGTGATGATAGATTTGCCCCGAGCGATGAGGACTTTTGATGAATCAACAACTAGACATGGTTGTTGTCTCGATTGCTGATGAAGGATTTGGTAGACAAAATTGATTTACAGACTTTGAATGATATGCAATACCATGCCCCCTTCGGGATTAAAATTGAAATCTGACAAGAAAAGTCAGCGTTGAATGGTTTAGAAGCATGTTAATTGATTGTAGAAGTGGTTTATACACGTTCGAGAATGCATTCTGCATCGTTGGGAGGTCCTGAAGACCAAGTTTGATGAGGTTTGACCATGAGTTGACCATAGTTGACCAAGTTGAAATTTTGATAGTTTGATGTAAGATAATCAGTTAAGTTGAATACTGGATTTCTATAATGAATGAAGGTCGAATGTGCACGCAGTAGACCGTCCTGGTCCCAAAAATTTTAAATTGCAATTTTGACATAGTAAATGATCTCAGATTTGAATTTTGATCTCGAAAATGGATTCACAACGTCGAAATTAGCCAAGGGTGCAAATTTCGTGGAAAACAGAGCACTTTTGAAAATTAGGTCAAAAGCTATATAAAGGTCAGAAGGGTCATTTTCAAATCATTTGAACCATTTGAATTTGGAGATCTTGTGGAGCCCTCTGAGCAAGAAAAATGGCAAAACAATGAGAACCGAAGGTACCAGTGAGTTCACATCGATTTGAGCGCAGCCGAAGACATGATAGACCTCATCAGTATGGACATTCGGTATGTGGACCTCTGTACCCCTCTGAAAATGTAAATTTTTCATGTTTTATAGCATTTTTGAATTTTTCATACACGTTTTGCTTTTGTATTTTTGCATGTATGAAAACTCATACGAGTCCCATCCCAGACTCATACGATATTCCATTTTAATTTCATGTGTCGTTTCAACTCCACCCACGTGTTGTATGAGAGGGACCCATGTGTTGTACAACATTTCATCAGGTCCCTTGAAACTCGTATGATTCCATGCCCAGTGTCGTACGACCATGGTTTGTCATTTGGTTTACTATGGAGTGTCGTACGACACTTGATGCTAGTCTGAACTGTCATTTTGAAAATAGTGAGCGAAAAACTGATACTTAGGTAAAAAATTTGATTTTTCTGATAATTTTGTCTGATTGTTGACTCTTTGACCCACCTTTTGAAATATCAAACTGTTCCATTCTTGTACTATTAGCCTGATTTTGAACTCAATTTTTGATAAAATGCCCTATTTCTCTATGATTTAGGTCACATATCCAGATGTCCATGTGCGTCATTCTTACCCGGTGACACAAAGATTGTCTGTCTCACTTCCTGACCCAATGAGGGTTCACCTTGCTACCTGTGGATTTGAGTACCTCATTCATTTACCCGATATCAGGGTAAATCATGGCCTATTGACTACGTTGATAGAGAGATTTCACTCAGAGACTCAGACCTTCCACCTGCCGACCGGGGAGATCACTGTTATCCCTGAGGATGTGTACAGGATTCTTCACATTCCTTTTCATAGCTCACAACATCTAGAGTATGTGAGTGGGGGATCGACTGGACTTCACGCTTTCAGACATCTATTTGGTGATGACACCCAGTTGACGTAGTCCATCTCCTGGGAGACACTTGTGTAGAGATACGGTCAGACACACCGTTTGGAGTGCATTATCGTAGGGATGATCAGAGAGCTCATCATGTCAGGTCATGAGTAGAATGACTTTTTGATGGGATGGGCCCCAATGGTGGCATTGCTCATGGCTACCGCTACTGATCTTGCGTGGGGACAATGCCTATTGGTGCACATGTTTTCAGAGATGCACGGGATCGTGTATCAGGACTGCAAGAGTTTCACTTGCGGAGCTCTTGTTCTTTAGATATGGGCCTGGGAACACATCCCAGTGTTGAGACCAGTATTCCAGTCACAGTGGCAACCTCAGGAGCTAGTGATCTTACAGTGGCAACCTCAGGAGCTAGTGATCTATTCTTATGCCAGATATGTTACACAGGTCTATATGGGCCACACAAAGTATTGGTGGCGGTGCTTAGATGACATGACTTATGTGATCTGGAGGCCGTATTTGTAGATAGAGGCCTGGCCTACTGTGAGGGAGCAATTCTCGTTCTTTTTCCAGAGTCGCATATTGATTGGTCACTCCTCCACTATTTTGGAGAGATTTTTGATTACCAGGGTTTGGCGTCAGTATGGACGTCCACAAGATGCACCACAGGACTACACAACATACACCCAGATTGTTCATGATATTGGGCTCGACTAGACCCAGAGGCTCACTTATTCCTTATGTGTAGATAGGTACAGTCATATCATTGATAGAGATTGGGACTACCTTCCATAGGTGGTCGATGGAGGATTCATAGATGGATTTGTCTCTTGGTTAGCAGACCATCCCATACATATGTTTTCTGATCTGATAGAGCTGATACCCTCCATGGAGGAGGTAATGGATGTGAGAGGTGCCCCAGTTGTACAGGGCCCAAGACCATAGGTTGTACAACCTACACCATCGAGGCCTAGAGCTATGGCTCCACCATAGAGACCAGCAGTATAGATGAGACCTCCTCGTCCTACTACTTCCACAGCAGGTACATCCATAGGTTCACAATGATGGACCAGGGGTGAGAGAGGTACTTTAGATGATGTTGGTTTAGCTAAGGATGTTCTAGTAGCTGAGTAGTTTGTAGGTGGTGGCTTTGATATAGGTGCAGATGATCCTTTTGATCTGGGTGCTAAGGTTAGACACTGTAAGGTGCAGAGAGTAGGTATCGCTGACCAGCAGCTAGAGCAGCCAGCACAGGGACCATAGGATACTGAGATGCCATCAGCTGAGGCAGATCCTACTATTCCTCTCACTTCATCAAAGATCATTAGACATCTCAAAGTTTAGGTTTGGGACCTGAAGATATAGAGTGCTAGATGGGAGGAGAGATATATTGAGGCTGACAGGTAACGCACAGAGATTTGTACAGAGTTTCATTTAGAGGTGCAGAGATTACAGATAGAGGTGACCCATTAGACCTCTCAGGGTTCTTATTATGTATCTGCTTATTATGCTACTATCCCTATTGCACAAAGAGTACCTTCATATTTAGATTACATGGCAGCATTAGAGGGAGCTAGGGCACTGAGAGTAGAGACTATCCCAGATGCACCACCTCCTCCTCCACTAGATGCAGAGGAGCATGCTGATAGTTGATCTATGATTCTTGTATTCTGATATACTTTGTCCTTTTTGATCATTGATATACTGTTCTGACTCTGATAGCTCTTCAAAGCTCATTCTTTTGTATTGTGCCAGTAGTGCACCCCTGACTATTCCGATATGATTTTTGATATATATGAGATTGATATTTTGTTGGTTATGACTTCATTTGTACTTGTCATGTTATTTTTGATTTTATGATGATATCATGTGATGTTAATGCTATGATTAGTGTAGAATGTATGTATGGATCAATGCAATGCAATGACTTCTTTCACATGTATGAGTATGATATGTAAACGCAATGATACACATGATATGTTTTGCTGGTTTGATGAAGACAAGTACTCTGTCTTATGTCAAAAGGATGTTTAACCCAGGATGATCACCGCTTGCGGCTCAGTAAAGAGACCTTCAAGTTTAGATTCAGCTCTTGTTAGATTCAAATATGTGATTGGAGAATCATTTAAGCATTGAATTTTATTCATCCATTGTGAGATCATGCAAACATGCAAAATGCAAAGAGATATGCAAAGTGAAATGCACCTAAGACCTAGGACCTAGTCATTGATCATGTGTCAGTCATTTTCATCATTGAATTTTTAGGTAACCAGATAAATCAATACAATGCCCACTAGTTAGGAAACCATAGACATATGAATATTGATTTGTATGCGCAAGAATCAATACAACACCCACTAGTCAAACAACCATGGGAATATGAATATTGATTTTGTTTTTGGAATTTCGGATTTGATATAAGCACCAAGGCACAAATGCCAGGATGACCTGAATATCATGTCCTTTTTGATATTGGAATTTGTATAAGCATCATAACATGAACTTCGTGATGACCTGAATATGCCTTCCATTACAAACACATCAAACAATCAAGAGATCATCCTAAATCTAGTGTGAATTACCCGTAGTGACCCTTTATCATTCACATCCTTAGGCAAGATCACATTTCAAAGTAGGAGAAAGAACTCACTCAAAAAGATAATAGTTAGATCAAACTTCCTTGAATTTTCTAGGTATCAATGGTTGAGGTACACATGGCCATCCAATTTGAGATAGAGGCTCTTATAGTCAGACACCATTTCAATCCAGAATTTCCAAAGTTATTAGATTTTCACATACAAGCAGAAGACAGAAAAGATTATGCCCCCAGTCATCACTCTCTAAATCATGTAAAGGACATCATCGAAGAGCTCAAAGGGACATAATATGTAGAAATCTCAATGCAAATCAGTAAGCATACAAGGAGATAAAAGCATGAAGCACAGATTGTTTTCAGTTTGTGTTGATGTTTGATTGTGTTTGTTGTAGATGTAAAATCCTTTCTGGAGACGAGATAGACAGACTGACTCACATGAAGCTTCAAAGGACTCTGACTGGATATGAAACATTTAAAATACACTGGAGACCATAGGATATGACATTGGTTGCCCCCAAGTTTGAACATTGATAGGATACAGTCATGCTAGTTGATTGGTGTACAAACTGACTTATTGAAACAAGGATATATACAGACTTGGAGATATGTACAAACTAAAGCAGGACTAAAAGTTGGGAAAGACCAAGATTGTGCTAATAGATGGAGTGTTTTGAACAAGTGGTGCCTGTTTGCCAGGTTTTCACCATCTTGGTAGAGATTCTATTTTTGCTACCAAGGTGTCTGTTTCCAGGTTTTGACCAAGGCACTTTTTCTTTTTCTCATTTTTTTGTATTTTTCACTTTTTTCAATTTTTTTGTGAATCATCAAGGTGCCTATTGCTAGGTTTTCACCAAGATGTTCATTTTTTTAAGGATGTTTTCAGATTTTTATGATTTTTAAAGGACATTTTACCATAGACTGAATGCCTTAGGCATAGAATTTCTTTAGATGGATAATGTTGATTGGTTCTCAGAGCTGTTCTCCTTTGGTCGTTGAGAGTTGATAGGAACTAGAGCCAAAAGTAGCAGTGATTACAAAGGGACCCAGCCGGTTGGGTTCAAACTTCCCCTTGCATTCTTGATGTGATTGATTTTTAGTATTTTCTCTCAAGACTAGGTCACCAACCTGAAATTCTCTACGTCTGACTTTCTTGTTGTAGCCTCTAGACATTCATTTCTGATACACTCTGAGATGATCATATGCTGCTTGTCTGCGCTCATCTAGTAGTTCAAGTTCTTGCAACCTAGACACTCTGTAGTCATCATCAGTTACTAGACCATGCATTCTGATCCTTAGTGATAAGATTTTAACCTCAATAGGTAGTACCACTTTAGACCCATAAACTAAAGCAAAGGGAGTAGCCCTAGTAGGCATTCTGATGCTTTTTCTGTAGGCCCAGAGAGATGGATTGATCATCAGGTGCCAGTCTCTTCTTGTTTTATTCACCATTCTGTGTAAGATTTTCAAAAGGTTTTTGTTGGAAGCCTCTGCTTGTCCATTCCCTTGGGGATAGTAGATAGATGACCAATGTTGAGTAATCTTGAATTTGGCACATAAATCATCTAGGTCCTTGTTTTTGAATTGTCCCTCATTTTCTGTGATTATTGAATGTGGGATCCCATATCTACATATGATGTAGTTCAAGATGAACATAGAAATTTGTTTCCCCATTGCTTGCGTTAATGGAACTGCTTCTACCCATTTTGTGAAATAATCTGTAGCTGTGATTATATGGGTATGTCCATTTGACAAGTGTGGATAGATAGCTCCTATAAGATCAAAAGCCCATTGTTGAAATGGCCATTGTGTAGTGAAGGGAATTAGGTCTCTCCCTGGAGTGTGGATCAAGTTGCCATGAACTTGACATTTTTGACAATTTTTAGCAAATTTGATAGCCTCTTTCTCCATTTCAGGCCAATAGTACCTAGCCCTAATAAGTTTTTGAGCTAGTGTTAAACCGTTCGAATGTGACCCACATATACCATCATGGACCTCTTCCAATGCACGTTGAGACTCTTCTCACTCTAAACATCTAAGTAGCGTACCATCTAGACCTCATTTGCACAAATCATTACCAATGATGACATATCGAGATGCGGAGTGGATAAGGTTTCATTTCTCAAACTGATTAAAGGAATCAGGAATGACTTGGTCTTGAAGATAGGAGAATAGGTTTTGATATCAGGATGAATCATGACCGACAATGGTACAGATCATGCAGGTTTCAGGGGAGTCATATGCAGGATAGGATAGGGCTTCCACCAGGAACTTGTAGCGTAGCTCATGTTCGAGCTGCTATAAGAGTGTAGATAATGTTGCCATTCCATCGGCAACCTTGTTCTCCGTTCTAGGTATTTTCTCAAATGTGATAGATATGAAGTATTTCTTTAGATCATCTACCATTTTCTTGTAAGGGATGAGCTTTTCATCTTTGGTTTGATACACATCATTGACTTGATGGATAACCAGTTGTGAGTCTCCATGAATGTGTACCTCTATTACCCTCCACTATATTGCCATTTTCATACCATTAAGCAGGGCTTCATATTCAGCAATATTGTTTGTACAAGGAAACTTTAATCTGAATGCTTTGGGTATCGAGTATCCTTGAGGAGTGATGAACAATATGCCTACTCTAGATCCATGTTGTGTGTAGGAGCCATCAAAGAATAAGTGCCATTCTCTAGAAGAAATAGTCATGATAGAGGCATCTGAAAATTCGATATGCATTGGAGTATCATCAAATAATGGTGCTTCAGCTAGTTGATCAGTAATGACCTATCCTTTTATAGCTTTTCTCTCAACATATTCAATGTCAAATTTGCTCAAGAGCATGACCCATTTAGCTAGTCTACCCGTGAGGGCAGCTTTGCTTAGGAGGTACTTTAATGGATCAATTTTGGCTACCAAATGAGTGGTATCAGCTAACATGTAGTGTCTCAGTTACTGTGATGCAAAGATCATAGCTAGACAAGCCTTCTCGATCATTGAATAATTCTTCTTGTATGCAAACAAGGTTCTACTGATATAGTAAATAGCTCTTTCTTTCTTATTTTTATCATTCTGTGCTAGCAATGCCCCCAATGATGTATCTATTGCAGAGATGTATAAGATCAAAGGCTTCCCATGAATAGGAGGCATCAAAATAGGAGGATTTGCTAGATATGTCTTGATATGCTCAAAGTTCTTTTCACATTCATTATTCCATGCAAAGGTCACACCTTTATGTAATGTCTTCATGAAAGGTTGTGATATGTCAACAAGCTGTGATATGAATCTTCTAATGGATTGAACCCTCCCTTGTAATGTTCTCATTTGATTGATGTTTTTGGGAGGTTGCATTTCTATTATAGCTTTTACCTTTGCTAGATCAACCTCAATGCCCTTTCTAGAAACTATGTATCCTAAGAGTTTTCCAGAAGTGACACCAAATGCACACTTCTTAGGATTTAGTCAAAGATTGAACTTTTCCATTCTATCCAGGATCATGCTCAAGTCATGCAGATGTTTAGTTCTGATCATGGATTTTGCTAATGTATCATCCACATAATCCTCCATTGTTCTATGCATCATATCATGAAAAATAGATGTCATTGCTCTTTGGTATGTAGCTCCATCATTTTTGAGTCCGAATGGCATGACATTCCAACAGAAGGTACCCCATGCACATGTGAAAGCTATTTTCTCTTGGTCTTCTGGAGAAATTTTTATTTGGTTGTACCTAGAGAAACCATCCATTAAGGAATACATTTCAAAACCCACAGTCATGTCCACTATCATGTCAATGTTAGGTAGTGGAAAATCATCCTTAGGGCATGCTCTATTCACATCTCTAAAGTTTGTGCACACTCTGATTGAACCATCTAGTTTAGAAATAGGTACAATATTAGAGATCAACTCAGAATAGTCTATGACATGGATGAATCCAACTTTTAGGAGTTTCTCTAATTCAGCTTTTACTAATAGTGCAACATGTGGATGCATCTTTCTCAATTTTTGCTTAACAGGTTTGACATTTGGAGCTATAGACAAATGATGCATTATAAGCTTTGGATCCAACCCTGGCATATCTAAATATTTCTATGCAAAATTGATCTTTTTATCTGTTAAGAATGTAGTAAACTTTTTTTTCTCTTCTTCAGATAAGGATTGTGCTACATGTACCAATTGTGGTTCCTATGTTGTACCCAAATTGATAGATTGAGTGGGCTCAATCAAAACTGGAGATCTATCCTGTAAATGACTCTAAAGGACATCAAATATCTCATGTTTAGGTGCCTCAGAGAGGTTTTCACCTTCAGATATGTCTTTTCTTTTTACTTTTGTAGGTTCTAAGACTGCCACAAAGTGGTTTTCACCCTTAGAACTCTTGTTCTTTTTACTTTTATTTTTCTGACTAAGATATTTGATGTTTGACTCGGTCATGCTGATGCTTAGTTCACTGATGGAAGTCCTCGTAGGCTCAATTGCATTGAGGTAGCAAGCAAGGGCATAGTCATTGGGAAAGGTGTAAACACCATGGCTTGGATTTGTGGAAGTTTGTTCAATAAGATCAGGACGTTGGATAGTCAAGTTGGGAGAGGCTTGTGAAAGGGTGTTTACGGATATGGATCTATCATCATTGGTCCTAACCTAACTCTCAAGTTCAAAGGTGATATTACAACTCAAAACATTCAATGTGTGAATAGGCTCAATGTCATCGTGGGAATCCACTTTAGCCATAGGTGGATCAGACTCGTTAAGTTCATTATTTCACTCTAGACTTACTTTGGAGTTAGGTGCGTATTGGTGAATAAAATCAATATATTTTTCTATGATCAGCTCATCTTCTTATGGAATGGACCCCCTTTCAAAGTCATTTGATTCAGCTTCTAACTCAGGATCTCTAGGAAATCTTAGGATAGGTGTGAATTTAGGATGAATACCCCAAAAAGGGTTACCCTCCATTTTTGATTTGAATTCATATTCATGAGAATCTGTTTCAGAGTCACTAGATAGACCCAAATGTTCAGCTATGGTGATAGGTCTTTCTTCTTGATCAGTAGTAGGTTCTTGTGTTTCTACTAAATTGATTCTCCTTATTGGATCACCTTTATCTTCAAGGAGGTCTTTGATTTCTTGAGGAAAATGCTCATATGGGATGAGTTCTGAGCTATTTGAATCACTATATGAGGGCTCTATTTCTTCCTTCTTAAGAAGGGGTTCTTCTAGTGTAATCTATTCTATGACATGAGAATAATTACCTTTGAGGTGATAGGGTTTCTTCTTAAAGCCTAGGCCAATAGTATTCTTATTTTCTTTACCAACGGTATGTGAAATAGGTGTAACAAGACCTTTTCCTCTGACTCCTAGAGGTCCTTAACCTTGATATCCCATCTTATCTATCAATTTGTCTCCTAGGCCATATGACCTAGAGGCGATCTTGGATATTGTAGAGTCGCTAGTTTGAACCATTTGAGATTCAGATTCATCTTTATATAACTATGCAAGCATAGCTTCATCCTCTTCAAATTCTTGTTTGGATACTTGTTCTACCACAAAATTCTTTTTATATGCTTCCAGAGGTTCCTTAGGTTCTGATTTGGACTGTTTTAAGGATTGTCCATAAGACTTGGGTGAGATAGGGAGAGATGTCAAAGACAAGACTGGCTCTATAATGTATTCTCCCATCCCATTCTCTTTGATATTGACCTTTTTAGAAATTTCTTCCATCTTGGATGTGGAAGCAACATTTAGTTGCTTAAGGGAAGACTCTCTGTTAGTGGGAACAAGCTTATTAGCACTTTCCTTCAATGTATTGCGAGTTGTGCTCAGATATGCCAGGATAGTAACCTCTACTCCTTCATAGGGGAATTTCAAACATTGGTGGTACGTAGAAGGAATAGCTTGCATTTCATGTATCCATGGTCTCCCTAGAAGGATGTTGTATGCCAATGGTAGATCAAGCACCTGACACGTGGTATCTTTGATGACTGGACCCACTTGGATGGGAAAGACAATGGTTCCCTTAGAAGATCTTTCCTATTCATCATAGGCTTTTATGGTTATCTTCTTTCAAGGATCAATAGCCATTTCTGAGAATCCTAACTATGTGATCAAGCTATAAGAACAAATGTTGAGGCCAGCACCCCCATCTATCAACACACATTTGACTTGACGATTCTGGATCAAGACCTCTATATGTAATGGCTGATTATGTGGATGACTCAAGGAGTTGTCATCTTCCTCTGAAAAGGAGGTATATTGCAGTGATGTAAGATGTCCAACCATAGTCTAGAATCTATCTAAATCTAGGTCATCAGGAACATTAGAGCTGAGAAAAGCTTTGTCTAGGACATCTCTGTGAGCTAGAGATATCTGAAGCAACTCAAACATAGATATTTTTGCATTTGTGTGCTAGAGTTGTTGGACGATGCTATAAGATGTAGGTCTTGTATCCTTTTGATTGGAAGATTTGGAAACAGCCTTCTGTTTGGAAGTAGATGAAAGATTGAATGGTATCTTGGGGACATTAGATGAATCTGGTATTTGTCCTTTCAAATGGGCTTGAGCTTGTGATCTAGTAATTGCATTAGCTGAGGAATGATCTCTTTCTCTTCATACAATTGTGATGACATTGCAGCTTTCAGAGAGACATGGTTCAACCATATTGGTGACAACATTATTTTTGGGGTAAGTGTAATTGACTTTTGCCCCCATGTTAGGTTGAGAAGTTGAAACTCCCTGACCATGTTGCAAAAAGAGTTCTATAAATGCTATGTGATCATTATTACTTTTAGGATTATCAATCATGATGTCTCCCTTATCAATTAGATCTTGAATAGTGTGTTTTAGTTGTAAGTAGTTATTAGTTTTGTGATCTTTACCTCGATGGAAATCATAGAATTCATTCTCTTTCCACCAATGTGGCTTAGGGTCTAGATTAGATTGCTAGATTGCTGGCAAAGAAATGATGTTATCAACTAGTAGGGTTCTCATAGCTGATTCTAGAGGTTCTCCAAGAGGAGTGAATTTTCACTTTTTATCCCAAGTTTTGTATTCTGGCTTCTTTTGAAATGGTTCAGATGACTTTTTTTTAGAAGCTTTTATGGCTTGGGAACCAAGAGTTAGGTTGTAGGCTGGTGCCTTTGATGGGGCACGAATAGAGTTAACAATGCCATTGGTGATGATGCCTTTGTTCTTGTTCTAGTTTTTGTTTTTATCTTTTGAACCAGATCCAGAGTTGTACTTGTCCTTTTGAAGTGTGATATCTCCATTCTTGGCAAGTACTTTCTCAATCTTGATTGCATTATCCACCATTTTATCAAAAGATGTATGATCTTGCATTTGTAATGGGTAATTGATCTCTAGAACAAGATTGTTGATAAAGATTTCAAGTTTCTCCATTTTAGGAATGGGTCTGGCATATAGAGAGAACTTCTTTTGCCACCTCTTGAGGAATGTCAGGAAGGGTTCTCCTAGATATTTCTTGAGATTACAGATATTGATCATGGTGACTGGATGTTGAATATTATAGGAGTATTGTTGATAAAACAATTTAATCAACTCCTCAAAAGTTGTAATCGTAGGAGGCAGTCTAGAAAACCAATGAATGGATGCTCCCCTTAAAGATCTAGAAAAGAGACACATCAGATAAGTGGGTTCATGCATGAATTCCATGGATTGTGTACAGAACTCTCTGACATGATCTTGAGGATCAGAGTGTCCATCATAGTTATCATACTTTGGCATCTCTAATCTTTTTGGGAATGGTGGCATATACAAGTTTTTGTCAAAAGGAAAAGGACATAGAGCCTCCATAGAGAACTCCTTGGGTTCTTTTTCTTTTTCAAACTTATTTAGTTTAACTTGCATAGCATGCATTTGTTTCATCATAGCTGTTAAAGGAGTTTCTTCCTCATGTGTGATAATATCTTTGACATTAAATTTGGGAGGAAGTTTAGCTCCTTGATGAGCCAATTCCAAAAAGTATGTTTCCCTATATTCCTTCAAGAAATGCCTCATAATTCTCTTGAAGTCATCATCATTTTGGTAGTGGGCAATTTCTTCAGGTGTGGGTGCCTGATCTGTGCCATGTTGAGAGTGAGCTCCTTGAGAACCATTGTTCATCCCTCCTTGAGACATGGTAGGAGTTCTGGGACTCCTTGGGATAGATCGAGGAGGAGTTTGTTGTTGAGAACCTCCGTGAGTTGATGGAGGAGGTATATAACCAGTTTTTAATCGATAGTTGCCAAGACCATCATCTTCGTAAAGACTAGAATTGTAGAGTTGTTCAAGAGTAGGACCCTTGATAATGGTCAAAGGTGCATTCTAAGATGATTCTCTAGATTTCTTTGTGAGGCAGCTCTGGTTTCCACCATTAACCTTGGGTGAATTTGAAGAATGAGATGAAGACAACTGAAGAATGATTTTGCTAGAAAGTAAAGATCCCCAAGATAACTAAGAGGGGGGGGGGTGAATTAGTTATCTGATAATTTAACCATTCAACTGCTTTAAACAATATAATCAATGTAGTAATCAACCATAGAAATATAACCATACACAATTGCACAATAACACAAGATATGTTGACTAGGGAACCTCTTGAAAAGAGTAAACCCCGGTGGGAATGATGCCCACAAAATGATGCACTAATATGAAAGTTCCTTGTTAGAGGATGGACCCTATTAGGAGTGTTATGAAATACATTCAGTACATATAAATCCCTGTTAGGAGATTTTGAATCCCTCTTAAAAGATTCTAACCCAGTTAAGAGTTTATGGAAGACAGAAGGACCCACTGCCCAAATAGCTTCAAGGTAAGATCTATGAACCACATCTTCATTAATGAGTCTCCAAAATGCATTTAACTTTGCAAAATTAGATTCCATCCCAGCTAAGAGATATCCTTTGATTTCTAAAAATCGCTACATAGAAACACTGTCTAAACACTACTTTCACCAAAATGCTCATAACTCTCATGAATGAATGAATTTCTTTTTGTGCTATTAACCATAGGTTAATAACATACCAAAGAACATACCATCTACTGCACAAAAGCCAATATGCAATACAACATGTACGCAAAACAAAACTGTACCTACTTTCCTGCTGATATCTAGAATATCACTGTGTTGACATCAATGACAATCCAAGTCATGAATGCAACAACAACTGCTATAGAATGACTGCCAAAATACTTTGCATTCATTCCTAACAATCTCCCCCATTGGCATTGATGGCACCATAGATGAAAAACATCCAATGTTCCAAAAATCCTATACTACAACATCACTGCAAAATATCAAATTAAATCTTGCTTCGTTTTCCTATTCAGCTCTCTCATACAATCCACAATGTTTTTCATGTATATCTCTCCCCCATTGACATCAATGATAGAAATTCCATCACTAAGTCAACAAAAACTTAATGTCAAAAGACACTATTCAGAAAAATACAATAACAAGAGTCCTCATGACTCAACTCATAAAGTCCCCCATAGAGGAAGTTCCAACATCCAATCCAAATGAAAGATAGGGCTCATATACCATTGGATGGATGCAATCATTTGCATCAATTCTCAAAAATAGGTTGGGGCATAACCCCAAGCATACCTCTCAGATACACAAATGTATCCTTAGGTAAAGGTTTTATAAATATATCTGCTATCTGTTCCTTTGTGCTTATGTACTCCAATCTTACTTCTTTTTTTGCAACTTTTTCTCTTACAACATGATACTTGATCTCAATATGTTTAGTCTTAGAATGTAAAATAGGATTTTTTGACATACTCACTGTACTGGTGTTATCACAATGTATAACAACAGGCTCATCAAACTTTATTCCAATATCCTTCAACATCTACTTCATCCAAATAATCTGATTACAATTGTTTGCTGCTACAACATATTTTGCTTTTGCTGTACTTTGTGAAATACAATTCTGCTTCTTACTTAACCAAGAGACCAATTTTGCTCCAAGAAAAAATGCTCCACCACTGGTGCTTTTCTTGTCATCAACACTGCCTCCCCAATCTGCATCAGTATAGGCACATAAAGTAAAATCATCAGAATTCTCATACCATAATCCATAATCCATTGTTCCTTTCAAATATCTCAATATCCTCTTTACTACTGCATAATATGATTCTCTAGGTTCTACTTGAAATCTTTCTACAATCCCAACTGAATGTGCTATATCAGGTCTTGTATTTGTCAAGTACTACAATCCTCCAATCATAGATCTGTACTTTTTTTGCTCAACTACTGGTGTCTCATCTTTGCTAGATAACTTATGTCCAGTTACCATAGGTGTTCCAACAGGTTTAGAATCTTCCATTCCAAATCTTTTCAATAAGTCATTCAAATACTTAGTCTGACATACAAATATACCTTCCTTGCTTTGTGTTATTTGTAATCCCAAAAAATATTTCATTTCTCCAATCATGCTCATTTCAAATTCAGTCTTCATTTCATCTGCAAATTTGTCACTGGCTTCATCTTCTCCTCCAAAGATAATATCATCAAAAAATATAACTATAACCAACAAACCATTCTCAATTTCTTTTGTGTATAAGTTACTATCTACTATTCCTTTTATAAATCCCAATTTCAATAAATACTTATCCAATCTTGCATACCAGGTTCTAGGTGCTTGTTTTAATCCATATAAAGCTTTCTTTAACTTACATACCATATCTCCTTCTTGTGTCAAAGGAAAACCTTCAGGCTGCTCAATGTAGACTTCTTCTTCCAATTCACCATTCAGAAATGCTGACTTCACATCCATCTGATACACTTTGAATTTCTTGTAAGCTACATATGCTAGAAACATTCTCACTGCTTCAAGTCTGGCCATAGGTGCAAAAGTTTCTTCATAGTCAATTCCTTCTTGTTGTGAATATCCTTTACATACCAATCTTGCTTTTTTTCTTATCACTTCTCCTTGTTCATTCATCTTGTTTCTAAATACCCATTTTGTTCCATTTACATTCTTGTCTTTAGGTCTAGGGACCAATTCCCATGTCTTATTTTTTTCAATCTGCTCTAGTTCTTCTTTCATAGCATTAATCCAATGTTCATCTTCACAAGCTTCATTAGTAGTCTTAGGTTCAATTTGAGAAATCAAACATAAATGTACCTTATTTTGAGTCAAAACTCCTCTGTCTAAACTTCTAATAACTTTCTCAATAGGGTGATGTCTTGAAATATGCCTGTTAGGTGTCATAGTTACTGATCTTGTTCCAACTATAGATTCTTCTCTGCTTTCTTCTCTATTTTCTTCTCTATTTTCTTCAGTATGAATTTCATTCAGAAAATCATTGTTAGTTTCAAAAAATAATTCTGTATTTTCAATGTTAGGCTAAGGTTGTGCTTCTCCATCAGATTCATAATCAAGCATTCTTTCCTGAATTTTAAACTTCTCATCAACTTTGACATTTGCACTTTCAACAATAGTCTTAGTTCTTTTGTTATAACATCTATATGCTTTGCTTTTCAAAGAATATCCAAGAAATATTCCTTCATCACTTCTAGGATCAAACTTTCCTATATCATCATCTCTCTTAATATAACATTTACTTCCAAAAATTCTAAAATACTTAACTAAGGCTGCATGTCCAAACCATAATTCATAAGGTGTCTTGTTTGTATCTGCTCTGATTTGTACTCTGTTCATAGTGTCTACTGATGTGTTCACTACTTCTCTCCAAAAATTCTTAGCCAAATCATTCTCAAACAACATAGCTCTTGCTGCTTCAGTTATTGACTTGTTCCTTCTTTCTGCAATACCATTTTGTTCTGGTGTTCTAGGGGCTAAAAGTTGTCTCTTAATACCATTCATTTCACAAAAAGTATTAAACTCTCTAGATGTAAATTCACCACCTCTATCAGATCTTAGACACTTAATCTTCATTCCAGATTCATTCTCAATTTTTCTTTTCATGATCTTAAATTTATCAAATGCTTCAGATTTTTCTTTCAAAAATGCAATCCACATCATTCTTGTAAAATCATCAACAAGAATCATAAAAAACCTTTCTCCATAGAATCCTCTAGTCCTAGTAGGACCACTCAAGTCTGTATGAACAATCTCCAACTTCTCTATTAATGTGAACTTCTTGTTGGGAAATGAACTCCTTTTCTACTTTGCCATTATACATTCTTTGCAAATCATGTTAGTAGGTTTCATAATTCTAGGTAAATCTCTTACCGCAAGTGTAGTACTCACTTTGAAAATATTATCAAAGTTTATATGACAAAACCTTTTATGCCATAACCAACTTTCATCAATCTTAGTTAACAAACATGTCATCTTAGTATGATTCAACTGAATACATTACCTCTAGTTCTGGATCCTTTTCCAATTAGATTTCCATCTCTATCTTTTATCACATAAGTTTTCTCAGCAAACCAAACTTGATAACCCTTATCAACCAATTGTCCAACACTTAGTAGATTATGTCTCAATCCATCAACAAAGTAAACATCATCAATGTTGGTCTTTCCATCAAGAGTAATAGATCCTATACCCTTAATCAAACAAGGTACATTATATTACCAACTCTAACAATTCCTCCATCATAATTGTCTAACTTAACAAACTTTCTTTTATCTCCAGTCATATGATGTGAACAACCACTGTCTATAATCCAATCAGATTTCTTTTCAACTTGAGAAACTAATGCTTTTTCTTCCCTTTCATCAGATTCAAAAATTTCTTCTTTAATTGCTACAAATCCTATTTCCTCAAAGTTATCATTATCACTGTCACTTAAATGTCTTTCAATTCCTGCTTCAAGATCTTCATTATTTGGATAATAACATTCTTTAGATCTCCTAGGTTTAAAGTTGCTTCTATACTTCTTAACTCTTTTAGGACATTTAGATGCAAAATGACCATATTCTTGACAAGTCCAACATTTAAGAATTTTCTTACCATCTGATTCTCTTTTTACAAGTAATGCAATACCTTCTTCAATCTTCTTATCTTCCTCAGATTTAGATTTGCTACTGTTGGCATAATATCCATTCACTCTAGTACTTCTTGATAATGTAGGTCTAATGTTAAGAGCACTGAATGTTGTCTCCATTCTAGCTAGCTCTCCTGATAATCTCAAATTCATCTCTGCTATTTCTAATCTTCCAAGAAGAGTCTCTCTTGAAAAGTTTGATGTACAAGGTATCACTTGTTTAATCATCTGTGTTGTCTACTTGAATACTGGTATCAAAGTTCTCAGAATTTTCCATATCACTTCATTCTTTGTCTTATCACTTCCATAAGACTTTATTCCTATTACAATCTTAGACATCCTACCAATATAGCTTCTAATAGATTCATCTTCCATCATTCTGATATCTTCAAATGCACAAATCCAATTATGTAATCTAGCCTTCTTTGCATGTTCATCACCTTCAAAAGTAGAATGTAAAGCTTTCCAAATTGCATGAGATGTTTTCAAACATGTTACCTGATTGTATTCATTCTCCGGTAGTGCTGACAAAAGTGCTTCTCTTGCAAGTATGTTACACATGAATAGATCTAGCTCATCTTTAGTTCCTGCCTCTAGATTGTCTTCCTCAATGATAGTCTTCTCATTCTTTGTAATCAACCAATAAATTGGTCCTAAACACAATAGATGTGTCTTCATCTTTTCTTTCTAGCTGTCAAAATTTACTCCATCAAACTTAGGGCTTTCTTTCTTGAAATTCGCCATGGATCTCCTTACGTTGTTAAACTTTTCTTTCAAGGACCTGCTGCTCTAATACCAATTGTTAGAAAGTAAAGATCCCCAAGATAACTGAGGGGGGGGGGGGGGGGGGTGAATCATTTATCTAATAATTTAACCATTCAACTAATTTAAACAATATAATCAATGTAGTAATCAACCATAGAAAGATAACCATACACAATTGCACAATAACACAAGATATGTTGACTAGGGAACCTCTTGAAAAGAGTAAACCCCGGTGGGAATGATGCCCACAAAATGATGCACTAATATGAAAGTTCCTTTTTAGAGGATGGACCCTGTTAGGAGTCTTATGAAATACATTCAATACATATAAATCCCTGTTAGGGGATTTTGAATCCCTATTAAAATATTCTAACCCGGTTAAGAGTTTATGGAAGATAGAAGGACCCACTGCCCAAACAACTTCAAGGGAAGATCTCTGAACCCATTGTCCAAAAGATCTTAGAATTATTTAACAAAATAATATGAATTATATTACCTCCTTCACACTATGCAAAAATCACACTCTCTGCTACACAAGATCACAATTCTAGATCTCTGTACTCACAAGTCTTCCTTCATCACTGAATTAGCTCTTTTCTTCACTTCATGCATATATTCGCATCTCAACTTTCACAATTCAATCCTTTCTACTCAAATCTCTTTTTCTCAATTATCTTATTCACATTACAATAAGGAAAAAATTCCTTCTTATATACCAAACTCAAATAATTACAAATGAATTGGTCCTCAATTACAAAATAATAATTTCTACACGCTACACACAAAATTCACATAAAACTGTCGGCTTCCAGATATTGTAACTTTCTCCAAACATATCCTCAAAGTTTTCACTATGAACCACATCATCATTAATGAGTCTCCAACATCCCTTTAATTGTGAAAAATCAGATTCCATCCCAGCTAAGAGATATCCTCCGATTTCCAAAAATTGCTACACAGAAACACTGTCTAAACACTGCTTTCACCAAAATGCTCATAACTCTCATGAATGAATGAATTTCTTTTTGTACTGTTAACCATAGGTTAATAAAACACCAAAGAACATACCATCAACTGCACAAAAGAAAATCTATAATACAACATGTGCGCAAAACAAAACTGTACCTTCTTTCCTACTGATATCCAGAATATCACTGTGTTGACATCAATGACAATCCAAGTCATGAATGCAACAACAACTGCTACAGAATGACTGCCAAAATACTTTGCATTCATTCCTAATAGATTTGATTTGAGAAAATTGGATGATGCAACCTTGTCAAGATTATGATGGGTTTGAAGATTCGATTAGACATGGGTGAAGGATACTATGCCCTGGATGTATAGGTAGATCACCCAAAAGATAGCGAACATGAGTTCACAACACTTAGTCTATTTTTGAAGATTGATTGCAGATTCGATTGAAGATGGATAGATCTAACAAGGTTTTGACACAAGATGAAAAGGACTCAAATCAATTTAAATAGAAGGCTGGATCGGATTCAAAAGACCACCTTTGGAAAATGATAGGATTCTCAATAGCTACTGCTCTATTCTTGACACAATGATTTGTTTGATAGATTCTGGAACTAGGTTGAAAAGCTGGTTATCTGGTAATTTTATAATTTTCTGACAACTTTCAAAATTTTCCCCAAATGAAACTCTACAGACTCGTACGATAGTGGGTAGGCTATGAAACAACAGTTGAAAAGCTTGTACGACATTTGCAAAAACTCATACGATAGTTGCTAGCAGGATTTGACTTTTTTGGATTTTACTGGCATGAAAACTCATACGACACTGGGTACTCAATCATAAAATAGATGGGCAGTATTGAAATGACATTTGGTAGAAACTCGTATGACTTCTTGACTTCCTGAGACAACTTTTGACTCCAGAAAGGAATTTCACTTCAAATTTTGCAATTTTAGGGTTTTCAGTTTTGAATTGTTTGCAAATTGTACTGTCCATATTTGAATAATAGACCAGATTTATTCATTTTCAATAGCCAAGTAGATAAAAAAGCATGCAAAACAATGAGAAAGTGATTCCAAGCACGTCTGAAAACAATGAACAAGGGCAAAAGCAACCTTGCGCATGAACAATCAAGTGACCAAATTTGTGCTAATCCCTGAGAGTGCTAATTGTGTATGTTCTGAAAAGTTTTTGCAATAATGCACATATTCCTGAAAATGAAAATTTGGCCTCTCTATGGTTTTTAGTAATGGTCTGACTCTATAAATTTTATGATCCAAAGGGGTGAACTCCAATCCCGGTGCACCAGGGTTTTGACATAGTCCAAGAATTTAATCAATCAAGAGCTGCTAGGGAGATCTGACAACCCAACAATGGACCACACCTGTGAATATTTCTTCCACAAGGACATTTATATAGCGGCTATCACTACCATGGAAAAAATGGCTATTACCACTTGAGGTTCTGTCAATGCAGTTTTCCCTGTGAAGGGAGTGTCCGCTACGGTTAACCCTCTCTAAAGGTGACTCACAATATTTTACCACAAGGGGACTTGGCTCCAGATCCAAGGTTTTGATGCCTTTTCACTTTTAACCCAAACAAAGCAAGTAGATGAATTTGACATGCTAAGACAAAGATTGTCTCACCAAGGTCTATGATATCAATCCCACATGATCTATCAACCTCTCCAGAGAGAGAATGTATCAATCAATAAGGAAAGACGAAGGGACCAAGTAGAATGTGAGATGCACTAAGTATCCTCCCTACCTACAAGGATTCTATCATCAAGAAGGATTTCACTAGTAATCCAATCTCTCAAGAACCACAAATAGTGTTCATAGGGCCTAATTACTATGTGAGCACAGATATATTCCTGAAAGAAAATCTATCCAAAAGTATTCAAAAGAAGAAGGTGGAACACTTAACGCTTAGAGAAAATATGAGGTGAGTCCACAAGGTGGAGAAATTAACCCCTCACACAAGCTAGAAATGAGTCCACAACCTAGAACACAAGTGAGTTTTAGAAAGCACAAAAGGGTTGCCTTGTGGAATAATTAACGCTTCTTTCTATGTAGACCCCTCCCCTTTAATGTGGCCCTAACCTTGCAACCATGGGGTGGAATGAGGGGCCGACAGATGAGCAAGTCCAATAACCCAATATAGCAATCTAGATCAATCACAAGTAATCTAAGATTGCTAAATAAATACCTAAGGTGTCACAACCTAGTATTCAATTATGAAAATTTGTAGAAAAAGCATGCAAAGAAACACTGAAGCTAAACACACGAGAGATTTATTTTAAAGATCCAAATTGAAGTCTTATCAGCTGAGAAGATTACCTAAATTCCTCGCAACGTGCTTAGTAGATGTTTACCTATTTTTAGCAAGTCTTGAGCTTTTCCCAATCAAAACAAGCAGGAATCAATAAAAAAAAGAGATTTTCAATTGTTAAGATTAGCAGTTAGTCAAAATCTGGAAATCAAATTTGACACACTGCCCTGAAAAATGAAATGACAATTGAAAACCTAATGCCAAAACTTGTACGACAGTGGGTCTGCTCCTAGACGACAGTCCGGAAACTCATACGACATTGGGTACCTAATGAAATGATAGTTGAAAGATCAAATGATAGTGTGTACTATTTGGCACTATTCTCGATCCAATAAACTATCATACGATAGTGGGTGCAATCTCATATGACTTTTGTCAGAAACTTGTACGACAGTGGTACAGACAAAAAAATTAAAAATCATAGTTTTGCATAGAAATTGAGAAGAAAAAGATAGAAATTGATAGAATTGAATTGGAAACCAATATCAGGGCCCCATGGTGGGCACCAGAAATGTGTGTGTGAATTTTGTATCTAATCTATATGACACAACACTTCAGTAAAACATTAGAGGTTAGTCAAAATCAAAATCTTGCAATGAATTGAATCTAAACCAACCAGGTGATTTACTGCCTTCTAGTAGGTGCGAGTATGATATTCTTAGATTGAACCAGAGATCAATGACCTTGATGACACCTAAATGAAGGATTTGAATGCTATTCTAGATATGAATCTGATGCAAATTAATCTATATTTTGGGATTTTTCTATGCAATTATGAATGAAAACTTGATATGAAATCTATCTAACAATGATATGAAATATGAATGAATTGAATGCAAAAACTAGATTGATCTCACAATAGCCTTGATTCACAATAAGCTTTGATTCTCCAATTCCAATTCTCCAGTGTGATTGTGCAACTCTTGAATTGATCTTGGCAGCGTAAGTATGTGAATTTCTGAGATATGAGATGTTGGTGTTCAAAATGACGCTTATGCTCTTAGGCTGCCAATATACCCTCAGATGGATTTTAGGAATGGTTAGCTCCAAAATTTTATGAGGTCTTAGGGTAACTAGACCAATTGTAGGGACAAGACTGCCCTCTTTTGCTTCTGGTTCTGCAAAACCAAGGCGGGTGCACCTAACCCAGTATAAAATATACTTCACACACCAAGGACTGGGTTTGAATAACAGATGAATGGATAGTAAGAAAGTACTAAATGTCAACCTCACATTCATTGACTCTCCATTACTATAGAGTAGAACCATACACAATCAAATACTTAAAACTTAGGAATGGTTCTTAACTTATATATTTGAGTCATAACAACTACAATCAATATGTGTTAATAAAAGAAGTACTCATCTAGGCCAGTGCCTCATCCATTGGGCAAGGTCTCCTAGGACACAAATGATACACACACCAGACTATATCTGAGATTCAAAGCCATAAACACATTTACAATTGCCTTTACTACATATATAATATCCTTACATAGACAAATGAGATAAACCTATGTCCCACCTAGAGCATTATTTCATCTAATCCTGGATTAGAACTCAAGAATGAAGACACATATATAAGTCAATATGCAATGAACTAGAAAGTTCAAAATCTACCTGTATTCACACAAAGGAGAGATAAGAATCATGTATCTGTATTAAGTATGAAGAATCCTCAAGTGTATATAATCAGTCCAGACAAACCATGCTTGCAAACTATAGCTTAGACCTACAAATTTCTCTCTATTACCAACAAATACTGAATGTAAAGACTATTACAACTCTGGAACCAGAACTAGGGACACTCTGAAATTTGAAACTAGAACCCTTACAAAATAAAAAACTCCACAATATATACCACTGGTTACCTTGGAATCCCAAACAGGTTAGGATGCAACAAGCTACGGGTAACCAGGGTTAGGGTTAGGTTTTCCACTCACCAGACCAACCAAAATTATATCAAAAATTAATTTTAGGGGAAAGAACAGAGAGCCACCCGGAGAAAGAGACCTCAGAAAGATCTATCATCATGAAAATATGCAGAATTAGTACAAGACACCAGGGAAAGCCATGAAAACTAGTATAAATCACCACTTGCAAACACTTCCTGAGCTCCAAACCACAGCCTACTAGGTACAAAAATCTCTGCAAAATGATCCTCAGGCCCCTCAGACCAGACTGTAACAACCACCACCATCAAATCGATCAAAAGTGGTCGTCAAAGCATTCAATTTCAGTACTTCCTACCGCTGCAAACCCTTCATAAATTTGAATTTGAATACAAATGGTCACCTCCTAGTCTTTACCCTCAAATCAGCGGTCAAAATTTAAAATTAGATCAACTTTAAGTCCTGGCCGTCGATCTCTACCTTTTCACGGGCTTTTAAAATCTTAACTTGACTGGCACCATAGGGTTTAATCTAGCGAACTGGTGACAAAAGGCTTTTGCCAGTTTGCAGAAACATTGGCCTCTTCACTAAGTTATCCAGCGACCACGCAACCAAAGCAAAATTTATTAGCGCTGCTAAGACTTATTTGCTATGCTAAGAAAGAAATCCAGGCCCACACAAGAAGATCAATGACAGTCTTAAGTTTGCAAGGCTCTAAAAAATTCCATGAGATCATACACCATCTGTTCGATTGGAATCTTGCCCCCACCACTGACAGGATTTGACACAAGGAAAGATCGACAGTCAGTCTCATCGCTTGGTGTGTCAAAACTGACACTCAAGATCTTACGCCTACGGTCAATAGCCTGACATGCCAGGTCCCATTGAAAACTTGGAAATATAGGTCCCACTAACACATACACAATCATCATGACATGGACCAATCAGAGAATGCTGAATTAGCATAGCTGGTAGAGTAGACCTGCCTGAAAAAGAAAATACGTCACCAAAGAAGATCGATGACCATCTTAAGTTTGCAAGGCTCTGACACACCCTATGAGAAGATATGCCAACCATTGGATCGAGATGGTGTCAGAGATTGCCAGGCCCAGGAAAATAAAAGCCGCCGAAACATTAGAAAAATTAAGGCCAAGGACTTAGGGAAAAATAAAACATTTTCGGGTGCCAGATTTAGGAAAGATTAAATCAGGAGACCTAGGAAAAAAAAAGTGGAGCCCGACTAGGGAAGATAAAGCACATGCTTTTAGGAAGATTTAAGTGGCCAATAAAGTAACTCAAAATTAGAATAGGCTAGGGGTTTTAAAAGGCAACAGCTATATTTTTGAAATTTTCAAGGGTTTGTGGATAGCCAGAGAGAAGAAAACAATGTAGAGACCAGGGGAGAGAACCAGAAGACATGAAAATTTACTAGTGCTAACAGTGGCTCATACTCGGGGACATGCATCTCTTGCAGGTACAATGAGAAGCTAGAATCTTCTAGAAGAGTAGAGCACCAAAATTATGAACAAAAACAACCCTAACAACCTAGGGAAGAAACCTAACTACTATTCATGGAGAAGATACTTCAGGAGAAGTAAAACTTTAAGAATTGTCCATGAATAGGCAATTCCAAAGTACCACCAGTTAAATCTTTTAGAATATAAGAATCTGTCCCCCATTTTCTCAATAAGATAAGGGCCTAACCAGATAGGGTCAAATTTTCCATGTTTCCCCTTATCTTCCAACCTTGCATTCCACATCAGGACAAGATCATCAATCTCAAAACTTCTTTGAGTAGTCCTTTTATCAAATAAATTCTTACATTATCTCTATAATGCTTCATTCCTTTCATGTGCATCTCTTCTTACCTCCTCCAACTGAATCAATTCATCCATTCTTACTCTCATTTCATCATCTAGATCTTTGTCATATGCCTGGATGAACCTATACATCTACAATAAATTGTTCTGAGGTAATCTGGCCCCTATTCCATATACTAAATCAAATGGAGCATAGCCTATAGCCTTCTTTATGGTTACTCTATCAGCCCACAATGCCCACCATAGGTTTGAGTCCCATGACTTCTTGTTTTTATCCAACACTCTCTTGAGAATTTTTATCAAACTTTTATTACTAGACTCAGCTTGACCATTTCCCTGTGGATGATATGGGGAAGAGAATGAAATGTGTATCCGATATTGCTAACAAAATTCACCAAATTCCTGTGATCTAAAACATATTGCATTATCAACCACAATCACCTCTGGGCACCCAAACCTGGTTAGAATATTCTGCATAACAAAATCAGTTACAACTTTTCTAGTAACTCTTTTAGTGGGGATAGCTTCAACCCACTTGGTAAAATAATCTGTTGCCACTAGGATATAGGAATGTCCACCACTGGACTTGTTTGGAATTTCACCAATAAAATCAATACCCCACTTCTGAAAAGGAGCCTGAACTACAACAGGTCTGAGTGGCAAATTCCCACTGAATTTCAACTTACCAGCAAACCTCTAGCAAGCATCACACTTTCTTACATACTGATGTGCATCCTTAAAGATTATAGGCCACCAAAATCTTGACATAAGAATCTTGTGAGCTGTGGTCTTTTCCATATAGTGTCCTCCACATACACCTCGGTGCATTTCCTCTAATAGAGCTTTAGACTTCTCAAAGTCTACACATTTTAGCAACACTCCTTCATTACTCCTCCACCATAACTCACCATGTATGATAGCATATTTAATAGACTGCAACTTGACAGTCCTCCTCTTATTTTCATTCATGTCAGGGGGAAGAACTAATTTTTGCAAATAACCAATGATATCTTTGTACCAATCACAACAATCCAAATCACAAATGTATGGCCTCTCCTCCTCTTCTAACATATTCACATGATTTGAAAGCAAGTTGCTTTCTGCCATTAACTTTGCAAGGCCTAGGCCTCTTACCAACTTTGTGATCTAAATGTCAATATTAAACTCCTGGATCCTATTGATCCATCTACATCTCTTCCTTGAGATTTCTTGTTGCACCAATATATCTTTAACAACAACACTAGGAACATAAGCTACTACCTTAGCCCCCATAAGATAACACCTGAAAACCTTGACTGCTTTGACTAAGGCATAAGCCTATTTTTTAGTGATGTCATATTTCAATTCTACTTCTTGTAAAGACTTGCTAAAAAATGATATGGGCTGTTCATATCCATCTGAATTCTTTTGCACTAAAACTGATGCAACTATATGATAAGAAGCAAAAGAAAATATCTGCATAGGCTTACCATAATCAGGAGTCCTTAATACTGGAGGATCTTTGATGGCTCTCTTGATATTCTTGAAAGATTCATCTGGTTCTTCATTCCATTCAATCTTTGCCTCTTTCTTCAACATCCTAGAGATAGGAATACTGATTTCTGCAAAATTAGTAACAAATCTCCTTAGAAAATTAACTTGCCCAAAGAAAGATTGTATGCCTTTAACATTCCTAGGTGGTGAAAGCTTATCTATTTCCATGACCCTCTCAAGATCAATTTTTACTCCCTCTTTAGACACAATATGCCCCAAGAGTTTTCCCTCCACAACACCAAATGCACATTTCTTTGGATTCAAGGAAACACCATATTCCAAGGATCTGACAAAGATCTTCTCAAGATGCTCACAATGTTGATCTTCTTTCTCTGAATATGCTATGAGATCATCTTGGTATACCACTAAAAACTTGTTTATGAAATCAGCAAAGGCTACATCCATGGCTCTTTGGAAAGTAGCTCCTGCATTTGTCAAACTGAATGGCATCCTAACATAAACATATGTTCCCCAAGGGGTGGTAAATGCAGTCTTAAACTATTCTGATTCCTTGACCACAACTTGGTTATATCCAGAGAAACCATCCATCATGGACATTAACTCTGATCCAGTAACCCTTTGTAACATATTTTCCATATTAGGCAAACCATAATTATCTTTTAAAGAATTGACATTTAAATTTCTAAAATCAACACATAGTCTAATGTCACCATTCCTTTTTCTGACTGGAACCAAATTTGACACCCAAGTAGAGTGTTTGATAGGCTTGATGATCCCTGCATCAATCATCTTTCTCAATTCATCTTGCATTTTTGGTGCCAAGGTAGGGTTCACAGGCCTTAATTTCTGCCTAAAAGGTTTGGTACCCTCTTTTAATGGTATCTCATGTTGGAAGAGATCTTCTCTATAAGCCTTCAAATCCTCATAAGACCATGCAAAAACATGTCTAAATTTTTTGAGAAGATCAATCAAATGTTTTCCAGTTGTTGGGGACAAACACTTACCTATGTAAACATTCTTTGGTTCTTGGCTTGTTCCTAGATTCACTTCCTCCAAATAATTAATCTTGTCAACAATCCTAGAGACACAAGCCCTCTCCTAATTATCAAATGCCCTTTCAAGAGAAACCAATCCCCTAGGGATCCTATTTGACTTTAGTTGCAAAACCTCTTTCCCAAGAACATTTTCTTTTCCATCTTTGATATCAACATAAGTACTAAAATCCATTTCCTGACCATCAAAGTGAAACTCACATTGCAAGAATCTTAATATATCATGATCATCAGAAAAAACCTTCCAATTATCAACATTTTTCAGGATAGAGGGCCTGGACATATATTCAACCTTAGATATCTCAGCAAAGGTGATATCCTTTGGCTTCAATGCTATATTTGCCAACAAATCAGCCATCCTATTTCGGCTTCTATCCACCCAATCAATACCAAAGGCATTGAAACCTTCAATCTCATCCCACACAACATTCCTATACTGCTTCAGCTTTTGATTCTTAGATGCATACTTTGATCTAATCTAAGAAATTACTAACTCAGAATCACCAATCACCCTAAGATGTTTGATTCCATATTTTGATGCTTGTCTCAAACCAATCAATAGGGCCTCATATTCAACAACATTGTTTGTGCAAGAGAAGAGAGTGAAAGAAAACTTGTAAGTTTTACCACTAGGGGATACCAATAACACTCTTGCTCTAGCACCTTCCTTAGAACTTTCTCCATCAAAAAATAATGTCCACAAGACATTACCTTCTACCATGTCACTCTCCTCATTAGCCAAAAGGATAGGCTTGACCTTTTCTTGCATTTCTTTCTCCCGAACTTGGAAAGAACCAATGTCAGTGTCAACAAAACAATTCATGCTATCTTCTTCATCCTCCTCAATCATATGAGGGGTTCTAGTTTCCCTTGACACCTTCACACTTTCTCCTCCAATGTTAAATGTAGCAAAAGATAGATCACATTGGATACTTCCTCCCATAGAAGCACTCCACCTTCTCGATAATAGCATTCCATATTGGGGAGGAATATCAACTACAAGAACACTCATAGTCAATTTCTTATCAGGAAATGTAGCTAATTTATAAGGCAAAGCCTTAATGGTACCAATAACTAGCACTTCTCTTGAATCCATAGCTTGACATCTCCCATGACGTGTATCAACCTTTAATCCTAATGACTTCATGATCTCTGTAGGCATGACAGTGTTTGATGCTCCTGAATCAATCATGCAATTTTTCAATGCTTTTCCATTTATCACAAGGGACAAGAAAAAATGATCAACTATCCCTGATGCATTGTTTACAATATTTGTATCTAAGAATATCTGAGGAATATTAGAAACAATTTCTTCACCTTTATTTTCAGATGTGTCTTCCAAAGAAGGCACATGTTTGTCATTTCTACTGACCTCTTGGACTTTTATTGAAGAAGCACCATTCACCCAATCCAAGGCCTTGACCTTCTGTTCTTCCATTCTCATCATTTCCAAAAGTTGAACCTTGACAGTTATTTGTGATAACAATTTTGTCATGTCAATTGGAACATACTTTTGGTTATTTATGTCTCCCTCAAAAATAGTGACAACTTTATTCTTTGTGAAATCAGACTTTTCCTTGAGAGAAGATTCCTCTTCATTTTGAGAAATGGGAACAACTACCTCTGATATCTTTGCTTTACTCCTAGGTGCCACAGTAGGTACAACTTTCTTTTTTACCTTTACCTGGTTAGTAGCATCAGCCCCTTTACCCTTTTCTTCATGCTGTTGTGCAATAATTTTTGTCCTCTTGATAAACATACTGCCTGGTTTACCAGTTGCATTTCCAACTGTCCTATTCCTCAAATTGTAATTGCTCCTAGCTTGAGTGACCATGTCTGCAGTGAATTGGGCAATTTCCTCATCAGAAGGTCTTCTTAAAGAAACATGCTACTCACATTTCACTACACCACATCCAACATCATCAAACTCTTCTTCTTCATCAGATGAATCAGCTTCATCCCATGCTAGTGAAGAGGTCATTCCACATCCATCTTTATCATATTGCTCCTCACTTTCTTGACTATCAGATAAATTCAAAGCAATCACACAATGCTCTGGACTGTGAGGAGACTGACAAGCCACACACCATGGGACATCATCAATCATATTTACTAAATTCCTTTGCAAAGGATCAGGGATCCTTCCATTAGGCCTTTGTTTCTTGGTTGGGAAAATGGGCTTGCCATCTTTCCATTGAGTGTTGTAAGGGTAGTTTTGCATTCTTGTCTGTCTGCTAAAATTGTTTGGTACTGATCTATCCATAGCTACAGCCCTATTGTTTCCCTTTTCACCAGGATTTAAAATTTCTAAAGCCTTCAAAATTTGTTTTAGATTGTCATCCTCTTTGGGTTTAGAGTTAGAAGACTTTCCCATGTCTTTCTTATTCTACATTTGAGGCCTACAATCATCTCTTCTTCCTATCTTTCCTGATATTCTTCTATTGCTCTCTATATTGATTGCCAACTTGTAAGCTTCCCCAAGATTTCTAGGATTTTTATCCCTTAAGAGGTATCCCATCTTTGCATCAAATGCATTTAAGTATGTCACTAGACACACTCTATCATCTAACCTGATAACTTGCAGGAGCCTATGCATAGCCTTCTAGAATCTTATGTTAAATTCAAGGACCTCCTCATTCTGATTTTTCTTTATATTGTTGAACTCATTCAAGATAAAACCCTCATTTGTCTTATCACCATAATGTTCCTTGAAACAATTCTTAAATTCATTCCAAGATCCTATGCTAGCATGGGGAAAGCCTCTAAACCAATCCCTAGCATCTTCAGTCAAGGATTGTACAAATAATTTCATTATAACATCATCAGGCTCAACATTATAATCATCTATAACATCCATAAAGTTTTTTAGATTCTCTTCACATGTGATGACATTATTTCCAGTAAATTTAGGGAGCTTCTTTCTAATTTCATGATGAATAACATTGGGATAACCATGAATACCAAAGAAGATAAGTTGTTTGTACCTTTCATGAATAGGGGCTCCATGTGGTAGATCCATTCCTTGAGATGTAGATGTCCTTGTGTTTGAACCATCAGGAACTTTTATAGCAACTGGTACACCATTTACTTGGGCTGCATTGTTACCATGAGTTCCACCTTGTCCTAAAAAGAAGGCAGCAACATTAGAGGGTCCTGAAGCATGCTTGAGAAAATCAATCATTTTTCTTATTTCTATAGCAAGAGCCTCCAACTCTGCCTTCTCTAACTCTTTATCCAATATCTCTTTCTTCCTTCTAGTCATCTCCAAATCTGAATCTAATCTCAACGCTGGATCTAATGGCCTATCCACAATAACTTGTTCATTGATTTGAATTCCAACAGCCTTCTATTTGCCTTTATCTCTAGATCTAGTATCCTCATATATCTTTTCCACAATAGGCTGTTCTTCTACTCTCTCAGGCTGTGGGACAAAATTAATTGCCTCCAAGTTTTGCAACTGCCTCTTTAACTGTTCAGCCCTTATCATGGCTTGTCTTATTTTATCTTCTTTATCCTTTTCTCTTTGTTGCCTAATGGCAAGCTGTTCTTGAACTCTTCTTTCTAGTTCATAGACCTTCTCAAAGATCTCTTTTGATTCTGGGAGAGTAGTCTTTGACTCATCATCTCCCACTTGAAATTCTTCCTCATACTGGCTCAATCCCAAATCATCAGCCTCTTCATATTCTGAATTATTTTCTTCTTGACTAGGCCTAGTTTGGGCTTCTTGTCTTGTATCTTCCTTACTCTTCCATGTATGAGAAACATTTCTTTTCTTCTTTCTTCTTTCCCTTGTCTGACTAGGCTCAGAAGTACCTAGAATACCTTCTTCCATTATGTCTTCAGGATGCTCCTTTCTCCGGGACCTAGTACCCATATAACTCATCTTACCAAAGTAATCACTGACTAGCACTGCTACAAAGATGTTTGAGTCACCACCCAAGTATATTGGGAATCTTCCAATATAACTTCCTCACTTTACGAATATCCAAATGAGTTAGATAAGACAAGGGACAAGAATAACCCTGTGTTTCCAATGATGACCTAATGGTTAAGATAAACATGTATAACCTTTCCCTAGAAGAGTCACCACTTTGTTGGTGTTCAAAATGACGCTTATGCTCTTAGGCTGCCAATATACCCTCAGATGGATTTTAGGAATGGTTAGCTCCAAGATGTTATGAGGTCTTAGGGTAACTGGACCAACTATAGGGACAAGACTACCCTCTTCTACTTCTGGCTCTACAAAACCAAGGTGAGTGCACCTAACCTAGTATAAAATATACTTCACACACCAAGGATTGGGTTTGAATAACATATGAATGGGTAGTAAGAAAGTACTAAATGCCAATCTCACATTCATTGACTCTCCATTACTATAGGGTAGAACCATACACAATCAAATACTTAAAACTTAGGAATGGTTCTTAACTTATATATTTGAGTCATAACAACTATAATCAATATGTGTTAATAAAAGAAGTACTCATCTAGGCCAGTGCCTCATCCATTGGGAAAGGTCTCCTAGAACACAAATGATACACACACCAGACTATATCTGAGATTCAAAGCCATAAACACATTTACAATCTCCTTTACTACATATATAATATCCTTACATAGACAAATGAGATAAACCTATGTCCCACCTAGAGCATTATTTCATCTAATCCTAGATTAGAACTCAAGAATGAAGACACATACATAAGTCAATATGCAATGAACTAGAAATTTCAAAATCTAATTGTATTGACACAAAGAAGAGATAAGAATCATGTATCTGTATTAAGTATGAAGAATCCTCAAGTGTATATAATCAGTCCAGACAAACCATGCTTGCAAACTATAGCTTAGACCTGCAACTTTCTGTCTGTTACCAACAAATACTAAATGTAAAGACTATTACAACTCTGGAACTAGAACTAGGGACACTCTGAACTTTGAAACTGGAACCCTTACAAAATCAAAAACTCCACAATATATACCACTGGTTACCTTGGAATCCAAAATAGGTTAGGATGCAACAAGCTATGGGTAACCAGGGTTAGGGTTAGGTTTTCCACCCACCAGACCAACCAAAATTATATCAAAAATTAATTGCAGGGAAAGAACAGAGAGCCACCCAGAGAAAGAGACCTCAGAAAGATCTATCATCATGAAAATATGCAAAATCAGTACAAGACACCAGGGAAATCCATGAAAACTAGTATAAATCACCACCTGCAAACACTTCCCAATCTCCAAACCACACCCTACTGGGTACAAAAATATCTGCAAAATGATCCTCAGGCCCCTCGGACCAGACTATAACAACCACCACCATCAAATCGATAAAAAATGGCCATCAAAGCATTCAATTTTAGTACTTCCTACCACTGCAAACCCTTCATAAATTTGAATTTGAATACAAACGGTCACCTCCTAGTCTTTACCCTTGAATCGGCGGTCAAAATTTAAAATCAGATCAACTTTAAGTCTTGGCCGTCGATCTCTACCTTTTCGCAGGCTTTTAAAATCTTAACTTGACTAGCACCATAGGGTTTACTCAAGCGAACTGGCGACAAAAGGCTTTCACTAGTTCATGGAAACATTGGCCTCTTCACTAAGTTATCCAGGGACCATGCAACCAAAGCAAAATTTATCAGCCCCGCTAAGACTTATTTGCTATGCTAAGAAAGAAATCCAGGTCCGCACAAGAAGATCAATGGCAGTCTTAAGTTTGCAAGGCTTTGACAGATTCCATGAGATCATACGCTATCAGCTTGATTGGAATCTTTCCCCCACCACTGACAGGATCTGACACAAGGAAAGATCGACGGTCAGTCTCATCACCTGGTGTGTCAAAACTGACACTCAAGATCTTACGCCCATCGTCGATCGCTTGACATGCCAGGTCCCATCGAAAACTTAGAAATATAGGTCCCACTGACACATACACAATCATCATGACATGGACCAATCAGAGAATGCTGAATTAGCACAGCTGGCAGAGTGGACCCACCTGAAAAAGAGACTACATCACCAAAGAAGATCGATGACTGTCTTAAGTTCGCAAGGCTCTTACACACCCTATGAGAAGATATGCCAACCGTTGGATTGAGATGGTGTCAGAGACTGCCGGGCCTAGGAAAATAAAAGCCGCCGAAAATTAAAAAAAATTAAGGCCAAGGACTTAGGGAAAAATAAAACATTTTTGGGCACCAGATTTAGGAAAGATTAAACCGGGAGACCTAGGAAAAAAAAAGCGGGGCCCGACCAGGGAAGATAAAGCACGTGCTTTTAGGAAGATTTAAGTGGCCGATAAAGTAACTCAAAATTAGAATAGGCCAGGGGTTTTAAAAGGCAACAACTATATTTTTGAAATTTTCAAGGGTTTGTGGATAGCCAGAGAGAAGAAAACAATGCAGAGACTAGGGGAGAGAACCAAAAGACATGAAAATTTACCAGTGCTAACATGAGAGATGACTTGTGAAGAGCCAAGCCTTCATTTTATAGAAATCCAGGGCTTTGGAGGTGCATGGGAAAAGCCATAAATCACTCATGATAAACTAAGGTTGATTTTTGAGTTATTAGGAATAAAGAGATGTTTAACTCAAAAAAATCATGCAAAAGCACAGTTCAACTTGAATTAGAAGTTTAGATCAACTTTTGAACTCAAAAAGGATGTTGAGTTTCGAAAAGCTAATAACTTGCATTGATCTTCTAATTTGGAGTTTAACTGCTCTTTAAATGTGCACATGGATAATTATGAATTAATAAATAAATAAAGTGATTTATTCTCAACTTAACTAATTTTTGAAATTAAATAATTAATTTATGGGTTAATTAACTATTTAATCAAACTTTTATTCAAAAACTATATCATTAATTTTGACATGTGCTTTTAATCATTTAAATAAGAATTTAATTAATTAATGATAGGAACTTTGATTTATTGTCAAATTTAAATAATACAATTTAGGAATAAATATAATTAAATCTAATTAAATAATTAAGTGGCAGAATTAAATCTAATTAATTAAATATGAAAATACTTAATTAATCAAACTTTAGGATAAATAGGATTTATCGTCAAATAATCATTAAATTAAAAATAGTTAAGATAATTAGGAATATTACTAGGAATATTCCCCAATACAATATTTAGGATAATCAATTAGGATTCAATAATGTTCAGATGTGCCTTAGGTTAGGACTTCAATGTTGATTTCGTTCGATTATGAGGATGTAGGAGGTTAATGAACCTATAGCCCATTTTTGGGGTATTACAAATAGCACTAGCAACTGAGTGGAATTTCATCATAGGAAGGCCAAAATATTTGATGCCACTGGTGAACTGATCAGAAGAGGAGAACAAACAAGAGGTAATTTGTTCTATCTAGACCTATCTAAAGAAACATGTATGATTGCACAACTTGAGGATATTTGGTTATGGTATAAGTGGCTATGTCATGTTTACTTTGATAATCTAGTAGAAAATATTAAGAAAAAGAAAGTGAGAGGTCTACCTAGATTGAAGAAACCTGAGAATGTAATGTGCAAAGGATGTCAGTTAGATAAGATGACAAAGTCTAGTTTCAAGAGCAAAACTTTTACTTCTGAGAATATCTTATATTTGGTTCATACTGACCTTTGTGGACCAATGGGTGTACAAAGCTATTGTGTTGTTAGATATTTTATCTGTTTGTTGATGATTATACTAGAATGATGCATGTAATGTTCTTAAAGGAAAAATCTAATGGTTTTCAATTCTTTAAGTGGTATTTGGCTAAGGTTGAAAAGGATACAAGTAGAAACCTGAAGTGTCTGAGATCTAGCCAAGGTGGAGAATTTATATCCAATGAATTTAATATATTTTGCAATGATAGAGGGATCAAAAGACATATTTTTGCACCTAGAACTCCTCCACAGAATGGTATAGTAGAGAGAAGGAATAGATCTATCTTGGATCGTGCAAGGACATTAATGATTGAAAAGAATGTTGCACAAAAATACTAGAAAGAAGCTATAAGTATAACTATTTATACTCTTAACTGAGTACAAATCAAAAAAGGAAATGTGGATGATAGAAAAAGTACTAGTAGTGGAGCTTTCCTTCTTGGATAGGGATTAGTCTCCTAGACAAGAAATAAACAAAATTGCATTTCCCAATCTACTGCTGAAGCCGAGTATGTGGCTGCAGGTGTGAACTATTCAAACTTGGTATGGATAAAGTAATTGTTGTTAGGCATGAAAGAAGAAATCACTGAACCAGTTGTCATTTTCTATGACAACAAAAGTGCTATCAAAATCTTTAAGAATCCAGTAATGCACACAAAGACAAAACACATTGCAATCAAGTATCATTACTCGAGAGAACTGGTACAAGATAAAGAGGTCTGAATGGAATATGTGAATACAAAGAAACAACTAGCAGACATATTCACTAAAGCTTTACCTAAAGAAGCTCATAAATACCTGAGACATCAATTAGGGGTCCTTCCCCTAACTAAGGCTACCTAGTCAAGGTAGGAGCACTACATCAAATGTGCTACAAAGAGTATGTAACAAGTTGATGCAGAGATAGGTCACAGTTTAGGAGCATCCTTTAGTTGTGAAAAGTATAGCAAAGCCAAGAATCAGTCATAAGCAAAGATGACAGAGGGAGAAATACTATTACTAAACTAAAAAGATGATATCTACATCTGTAGGATGTATGTTTTAGTTTCTTGTTTGGCATTTTTTGTCAAAGAGGGAGTTGATCACAAATGAATACACAGAATGAAATTTTCATGGAAGATCAAGTAAGAGGGAGATATTTAGTGGATGGTCATACAAGCATGGCTAATAGATTTTTTATCATAATGAAGCTAAGGATATTATAAATATTTCTGATGGACAGATAAGTTTTGGATTGGTTGGTAATTCATGTGATATTCATATGGTGTTGCCATCAATGCCAAAGAGGGAGACTGTTGGAAATTGCAATTGAAGCAATTGTTTTATTATCATTGATGTCAAACCTTAACTAGTAAGATTTTTGCTAATTAGGAAAGTACTATATCTATTTGATTATTGTGAAGGGGAAAAGCAAGGTTGGTAACAATAGCACCTAAGGAAAGGTTGAGTTATCTTGATATTTCAATGAGTACTTTATTATGTGGCACAATGATAATATAATGTATTGTTTATCTAAGTATGATTGAAGACTAAACTAGTAGGCTTAACTAAGTAAAAGTGAAGAAATCTAGTTTAAGCTGAGTGATGTTAGTGTTGACCCAGCTAGTATATGTCGAGTAAATCTAGTGTTGACCAAACATCAGTTAATTGCTGAGGAAGACAATATTAGCCGAGGAAACAGTTTTTAAGGTGATTGAGCTTTCAAATGAAGACCGAGGAGTTGAACATTATATTGACCGAGCATCAGTATCTTACATTTGAGGGAGAATTCAGATTTCCAGTTGACATTGTTGAATTCTTGGATTATGTAAAATGTGTGGACTTTATTTATTGATTGTATGAAAGCATTTAATGCATTATTAAATATTTTATTGTAAATCTATTAAAAGATCTGAGATATTTTTAGAAGGATAGCCAAAGAACATAAAGTAGGAAGGATTTGATGAATATGACCTAACCCTAAGATCTACCAAGGAGATTAAGTGGCAAAAGATGTATTGACCTAATTGAGGAAGTATTAAGGAAACCTAAGCATGAGGTTAACAAAAGAGAGGATGTTGGAAGTGTTGTTGATTTTATTGACTATACAAGTAGAGAAGGCTAAATGAGAAGTGTTGTGATTGCTTAAAGGAGAGTTTCAAGTAGGTTAGTGATGGTGATGGTAAAGGTTCATAGTCAATAAGCCAACATATGTGTACAGAATTGGTTCTGATATTTGCAAAGTGAGTTGTATGTTTTTCAGATCAATACTACTACTACTTTCTAACCATTGTATCAGTCAAAATACTTTTAATGGAGGTGGACCTAATAGTCATATGTATAAATCCTTTGAACAAGGTTGCATTCTAATGGAGTGTATGTAAGTCCTATAACAAGGTGCACTTTTAAAAGAGTGGTTTAAATCCTTTAACCAGGTCACACCTAATAGTGTGTTTGTAGCCTTTGACAGGGTTGGCTTTTCACCAAGCTCACTCCAGAATAGTGAACATAATAGTAACATGTTACAAAGTGGTTTTTCCCAAATTGGTTTTCCACTATAAATCCTATTATTGTTACTTGTGTGAATGTTTTGGTTTGAACATTTCTATGTTTTACAAGTTAGATACCATTGGATAAGTGGATTGCACTATTATATGTTTCTACTATAAAAGCAATAATGACTAAGTAGTTGTTCATTATTAGATATGATTTGTTGAAGAGTTTTAAAGTTTTTTTTATACATCTGGATCTAAGAACAACTGATTCGCCCCCCCTCTCTATTGTTCTAAATCATATTAACATTTTGTATCAGAGCTGTTGGTACTTACAGAGAACAAGTTTGAAGGTACCTGAAGAAAATCATCAGGATGTATAAGAAGGAGGTACCAAAGCTGAATAAGGAGAACTTCCCTACATGGAAAAGCTTGATGAATATACATCTGGCTGGTATTGGTGATTCTACAAAATATTACATTAAGCATGACTATGTCACACCTATTACACCTCTAACTATCGAGAAAATGAAAGCTAAACAAGAGCAGAACCAAGTAATGTTGGAGATTGTGTCTGCCCTAAGTTATCCAAAATTTGAAGACATGAAAGACTCCAGTAATGAAAAGAAAATGTGGGACACCCTTACAAACATCTATGGTGGTATGTATTGAGAGTAAAAGCTGAGAACCTAAGAGGTAAATTTGATGAAAGTAGAATGCAAGAAGGTGAGAATATTGCACAATATTGTGGTAGAATAAAAGAAGTTGTAAATGCTATTAGAGGAGAAAATGGAACTATTGATGATGAAATTGTAATTGGAAAAGTATTGAGAACTCTACATCCTATCTATGCCATAAAAATTTTAGCAATTCAGGAATCTAGATGTAACCCTAACGACAGTCTTACTTTTGAAAGTTTGGTTGGTAAGCTTACTACTTTTCAACTTTCTAACTATGATAACTTCACCGTTGGTAATGTTGAATATTATTTTAAGTCACAAATGGTTCTAAGTAAGTCAAAGAAGGAAAAAGAAAGATGCATCAGTGAAAGTGATAGTGATAGTGACACATCTGATGAAGAACTTGAGGATCTAGAAGCTCTTATGCTTAGAAGACTGAAAAAGGGGAAAAGGAAAGTACAAAGTTAAACTCCCTATTATATGTTTTGCATGTAATAAAGTTGGTCATATAGCTACTAGATGTCTTGACAGGGATGATAAAAGTGAAGAAAGAGACAACAAGCATAAAGACAAAAGAGAAGATAGAAGTTACCGAAGATACAAGGACCACAAAGGAAAAGGTAAGAAATCCTGCTATATTGCCGAAGAAGAGACTGATAGTGATAGTGATGATTTTGAAATTGAGGTTGTCTATGTTGCAATGAAAGATGAATCTGATGAGGATGAGAAAACTACATTGATATCTTATGTGAACAAAAATGATAAATGGATTATTGATAGCGGTTGTTCACATCACATGACTGGTGACAAGAGTAAGTTTGAAACCTTAGATCATTATAAAGGTAGGAGTGTGAAATTTGGTAATGATGCACCATGTCCTGTGAGAGGAAAAGGATTGATTAAGCTAACTGATAAGATCACTTGTGAAAATGCTTATTGGGTTGAGGGTCTTAACTATAATCTATTGAGTATTGCATGGCTTAATAGCACTGGCTACCAAGTGGAATTTCATCACAGGAAGGCCAAAATATTTGATGCAACTGGTGAACTGATCGGAAGTGGAGAACAAACAAGAGGTAATTTGTTCTATCTAGACCTATCTGAAGAAACATGTATGATTGCACAACTTGATGATATTTGGTTATGGCATAAGCAGCTATGTCATGTTAACTTTGATAATCTGGTAGAAATTAGTAAGAAAAAGAAAGTGAGAGGTCTACCTAGATTGAAGAAACCTGAGAATGTAATGTGCAAAGAATGTCAGTTGGGTTAGATGAAAAATTCTAGTTTCAAGAGCAAAACTTTTACTTATGAGAATACTTTAGATTTGGTTCATACTAACCCATGTGGACCAATGAGTGTAAAAAGCTATTGTGGTGCTAGATATTTTATCCTATTTGTTGATGATTATACCAGAATGATGCATGTAATGTTCTTAAAGGAAAAATCTGATGGTTTTCAATTCTTTAAGTGGTATTGGCTAAGGTTTAAAAGGAGACAGGTAGAAACCTGAAGTGTCTGAGATCTGACCGAGGTGGAGAATTTATATCCAATGAATTTAATCTATTTTGCACTAATAGAGGGATCAAAAGATAGATGTCTGCACCTAGAACTCCTCCATAGAATGATATAGTAGAGAGAAGGTATAAATCTATCTTGGATTGTGCAAGGACATTAATGATTGAAAAAAATGTTGCACAAAAATACTAGAAAGAAGCTGTAAGTACAACTATTTATACTCTTAACCAAGTAAAGATCAAAAAAGTAAATGTGGATGACAAAAAAAGTATTAGTGGTGGAGCTTTCTTTCTTGGACATAGATTAGTCTCCTAGACAAGCTAGAAACAAAATTGCATTTCCCAATCTACTGCTGAAGCTGAGTATGTGGCTACAACTATGAATTGTTCAAACTTGGTATGGATAAAGCAATTGTTGGTAGGCATGAAAGAAGAAATCAGTGAGCTAGTTGTCATTTTCTATGACAATACAAGTGCTATCAACATCTCTAAGAATCTAGTAATGCACACAAAGACCAAACACATTGCAATCAAGTATCATTACTTGATAGAACTGCTACAAGATAAGGAGGTCCGAATGGAATATGTGAATACAAAAGAACAAATAGGAGACATATTCACTAAAGATTTACCTAAAGAAGCTCAAGAATACCTGAGAGGTTAATTAGGGGTCCTTCCCCTAACTAAGGTTGCCTAGTCAAGCTAGGAGTGCTACATCCAATGTGATGCAAAGAGTATCTAACAAGTTGATTCAAAGAAAGGTCACACTTTATGAGCAGCCTAGAGTTGTGAAAAGTATAGCAAAGCCAAGAATCAGTCATAAGCAAAGATGATAGAGGGAGAAATACTATTATTGAACTGAAAAGATGATATCTACATCTGCAGGATGTATGTTTTAGTTGCTGCTTTGGCATTTTTGTCAAAGAGGGAGATGATCACAAATGAATACACAGAATGAAATTTTCATGGAAGATCAAGTAAGAGGGAGATATTCACTGAATGGTCATACAAGCATGGCTAATAAATTCTTTATCAGAATGAAGCTAAGGATATTATAAATATTTCTGATGGATAGATAAGTTTTGGATTGGTTGGTAATTCATGTGATATTTATATGGTGTTGCCATCAATGCCAAAGAGGGAGATTGTTGGAAACTGCAATTGAAGTAATTGTTGTATTGTCATTGATGTCAAACCTTAACCGGTAAGACTTTTTCTACTTTGGAAAGTACTATATCTATTTGATTGTTGTAAAGGGGTAAAGCAAGGTTGGTAACAATAGCACCTAAGGAAAGGTTGAGTTATCTTGATATTTCAATGAGTACTTTATTATGTGGCACAATGATAAGATAATGTATTGTTTATCTAAGTATGATTGAATACTAAACTGGTAGGCTTAATTGAGAAAAAGTTAAGAAATCTAGTTTAAGCTGAGTGATGTTAGTGCTGAACAAGCTAGTATATGCTGAGTAAATCTAGTGTTGAGCAAACATCAATTAATTATCGAGGAAGATAGTATTAGTCAAGGCAAGAGTTTTTGAGGTGCTGAGCTTTCAAATGAAAACCGAGGAGTTAAACACTGTATTGACTAAGTGTTAGTATTTTACGTTTGAGGGAGAATTCAGATTTCCAGCCAACATCATTGAATTCTTGGATTATGTAAAACATGTTGACTTTATTTATTTATTGTACGAAAGCATTTAATGCACTATAAATTTTTTTATTGTAAATCTATAAGAGATTTGAGATATTTCTAGAAGGATAGCCAAAGAATATAAAGTAGGAAGGATTTGATGAATCTGACCTAACCCTAAGATCTAGCAAGGATATTAAGAAGCAAAAGATGTATTGACCTATTTGAGGAAGTATTAAGGAAGCCTAAGGATGAGGTTAACAGAAGAGAGGATGATGGAAGTGTTGTTGATGTTATTGACTGTACATGCAGAGAAGGCTGAAGGAGAAGTGTTGTGATTGCTTGAAGGAGAGTTCCAAGAAGATTAGTGATGGTGATGGTAAAGGTTCACAGTCAATAAGCCAACATATGTGTATGAAATTGGATCTGATATTTTCAAAGTGAGTTGTATATTTTTTAGATCAATACTACTGCTACTTTCTAACCATTGCATTAGTCAAAACCCTTTTAATAGAGGTTGACCTAACAATCATATGTATAAATCTTTTGAACAAGGTTGCATTCTAATGGAGTGTATGTAAGTCCTATAACAAGGCACACTTTTAACAGAGTGGTTTAAATCCTTTAACCGGGTCACACCTGACAGTGTGTTTTTAACCTTTGATAGGGTTGGGTTTTCATCGAGCTCACTTTAGAAGAGTGAACATAATAATAACATGTTACAAAGTGGTTTTTCCCAAATTGGGTTTCCACTATAAATCCTAGTGTTGTTACTTGTGTGAATGTTTTGGTTTGAACATTTCTATGTTTTACAAGTTAGATACTATTGGATAAGTGGACTACACTGTTATATGTTTCTGTTATGAAATCAGTAATGATCGAGTAGCTATTGGTTATTAGATCTGATTTGTTGAAGAGTTTTAAAGTTTGTTTTATACATTTGGACCTGAGAACAATTGATTCACCCCCCCTCTCTATTGTTTTAAATCATATTAACAATTATACATATCTATAACACATATTCTACACATACTACCCCTTTTAAATAATGAGAAAGGTGTGTCAAAACTATATCTACAAAAACTTACTATGAGAGAACATCCCTATATGCTATCTACAAGTTTTGGATCTCCTTCTTCCAAAATGTGATCAGTAAATTTACAATCTGTAGATGGGTGCATAGTGCATACTATAGCTTCTCCATCTTTTCCAAATCTATTATGGGGCCTTGATCATATTTTACCATGGTGGCATCAATCTCCTTGATATTTTGATTAAGTATATCTAATGAGGGCACAATTGCATTCCTTAGTTGAGTCTGCCTACTCCTTATCTTGGTCATCTCTTTTTCTGCCTTCTCAATCTTATCTATCTATCCTTGGTAGACATTATTACACATGTTCACATCAACAAATGGATCTTCCACTAATTTTCTTATACTGTCTATCATGGCTTCTGCCTCTTGAATCTTCTTGTATAGATCACCAGTCAACTTGTCCTGATTCATATAGTTAGCAATGATTTTTCTACCTTTTGTTGCAAACTCCTTCAAAGATGCTTGACCAGACTTTAGTGAGCTTAGGTCAAGTGCATATTTTCTAACCAATTCATTCAATCTCTTCTTCAATTACTTCTCCTCTGCAACTAAGGATGCAGATTCTTCCAGGCTAGAGAAACTATTCTTGAATTGTGAAATCACTGAGCTGACATCATCAATGGAGTGTACCTTGGACACTTTTTTGTCTACTGGTAACAAGTTGTTGAGGATGTTCACTGAATCTACAAGGATGGGATTCCCCATGACTTGTTTCTCCTTGGCCTTCTCCATAGCTAAGATGCTGAACTTAATTAGGTCTTCTTCTCCCCATGAATCCAAACTGGTTGTGTCAGGTGTCAAACTTGACAAAAATGTTGCTGAGGGGAGTGGAGTGATAGGAGTATTGTCCATAACTTCCTCTTTTACCTTGATCACTTTAGTTGATGGTTCATTTCTCTCTACTTCTTTTTCTATCTCTCTTTCTTTTCCTTCTTCTTTCTTTTCTTCCATATTTTCTTTTTCTTTCTTTTCTTCTTTTTCTTCTTCCACATTTGTCATATCTTCAATCATTACTTCTTCTTGATGAGTAGGAGGAGTGTTACTACATAAGATTTTAGCTTCTTGTGTGCTCATAAAAGCTTCTTCAAACTTGTCCAATTTAGTGTTAGTGGCCGCCATGGCTATCTCTACATTATCAATGATAATGGTGCTATCCTTTAGTGACTTTGTTATGGGCATAGACTTATCTGCCTCTATTTGTGTTTCAACTACAGGTGTTGAGTCCTGAGGACCTATTACTGATGCATTAGTGGGCTCTGCCATCTTGACTTCCTTTGAGGGTACTTGTATTGTAGGCGTAGTAGATGGATACATGTGCCTATTCATGAAAACATTTTCAAATGCCTTCTCTATTTCTTTTGTAACAAGATCATCATTCTTGTCCATTATGCGCAGGGTCCTTGATTTAGTTATGAGATGTGGCTTTAGCAAGTCTAACAACAAGGATTTATGTTCTAAGGAACATACTGGAAGGGTATCATCTAGAATCTTTTCCCTTATTCTTAGATCTTCTGCAATGGCTTGTCTCTTTTGGAATTCTAGGATGTTCCACACATTATCAGGGATCATAGTATTAAGTTCTAAAATTGTCTTTTTGAACTTCAACATGTGTTTGACTATCATTCCATGTATCTCTGATTTATCAATCTCGCTATATTTTTCATAAAACTTTCCTACTCGATCAATTCTACCTTCATTAATTATTCTTGCACTTAGCACACTGAGACTAGGTTTGAAACTTACTTCAGGAGGTGCTTGAGTGTTCCTTCTATTTCTTGTTACTCTTGAGGATGGATGAACAATGCTGATCTCTTTCTTCCTCTTTGGCATTGCCTTATACTTAGGAGGAGCAGTAAGGTCAATGGTTTCTTTGGGTGCAGAAGGAGTAACATCAGTTTTACCCTTCTATTCATCAAATTTTTCTATCTTCACCTTCTTTAACTTAGGATCATCTGATTCTGCCTTTGCTGCATTTGTGCTATTTAATTCCAAAGTAATCTTTTGTTTCCTTGCTTTGTCTAGGTCTACTTGAGATCCACTCCATGAATTCTCAATATCTCTAAGGTAACCTTAACAACCTTCCTTTTTGTTGCTACGTTGTTTAATACTGCATCAACTTCTCTTGTTTTCTCCTCATAGGTTCCCCATCTTGGCTCATTAGTTTCTTTAGGTGCTGCTAAAAGAACTTGATCATAAGCCTCTAGAATAGGCTCTTCCACTTCATATCCTAGTGGATGAATTCACTTTGTTCTTGGTTTAACTTCCTCCATGCATGTTGTGTCTGTCTCAACCATGAAGCAAATAGTATCCTTGTACTTTTTAACTATCTTCTCTGGTATCCTATACCTCATCTACATCTTAGCTCTGAATGTCTTCAACTCTAGTGTCATGTAATCCTTCAAAGTTCTCTTAGTACATGGATTTGTCTAGATACAAATCAGATACTTTTCCAACAATGTGAAAGTACATATAAATGATCAAAGACCCAAATCTGAATATCTTGGTCTTATCATGCTTGATTTCCTTGATGTTTTCAATTAGCTATGCGTGCAAGATTTCACATAGGTTGAATTCTCCATTCTCATTTACAATTCTTATGGCTGCAAGAATTGTGGCCACAGACACATTGTTTACCTTGCTGGTGTGTTGAAACCTGTATCCAAGTATCATAGACACCAATTTGATGTCATCTTTCTCAATAGGCTCTATGGTCATTTTGCACCTATCAATCCTTGACTTGCAAGTCTATTCAATAATATTCCTCACATCTTTTCCCACTAGAAGGATGACACCTGTCTTTGAGAGGCCTATCATCTCATGAATTAGGTCACCAGTAATTCTGACTGACACTTCACCTATCCAAAATAGGTGATCATGAATTATACTCAGTAGAATCTTGATCCATTCTGATTCATAGAACTCATATGTCATAGCATACTCCACTATAGGGTGATTATCCCACCACACATACTCAGCCATGAAGGTTTTGTCTATTTTTAACATAGTTTCCATGTGTGCCCTTAATCTTTCCAATCCTACTAGTTCTTTCTTATAGTAAATGTATGCCCTAATGTCCTTGACATGCATAACTCCCATAGGCATGTGGGAGAATGCCCCTTCTAGGTCATCTAGTATTGATTTAAATGTATGCCTCTTAAACACATATCTTTTCTTCTCTGCAATGTCAAATACTATAGGAGTAGCCATCACTTACTTGTATAACACTTTCAAAGGTTTCCACGAGATTCTGAATTAGCGCGATGAACTAGGGTTTCCGCAACTGATCAATTTCATAGCAAGTCACTTGATCAATCAAACTACAATGCTTCTCTACCAATTGCTAGGACTCTTCTGCTCTCCAATCGCTCTTAATTCAAATGCATTGAGAGATCTTCTAACTTCTATGTACTTTAAAGTAGAAATTCTTCCATTAATGCTTGTCGCATAAACCAGGCTGTCATATGGAAAATTCTAACTTTCATTCTGAAAACAATTAGCTAGTGTGCTCTTTCACAAAGGTTCCTCTAGTCTCTAAAAGCTTAAGTCCAAAGGTGCATACTCTGAGAGTGAGTATAACAACCGCACAGGGGTCTAGAGATAAATTAGCTCCCCTTATGACCCTGAGGGCCATTTATCTAGATGTAGAGGGTGTGTCCACTATGGATGCATCCAATACATACTCATGAACCTTGTCCTTCTTTGCTTCTGACCAAATCAAGCTTGCATCTTCTGAGGCTTTCACAAAATTGACTTCTCCTTCGAGATCCAATACTAGTTCTTTGGGCTTTTCAGGGCTTTCCTGACCTTGTGTCCTTGATCTACAAAACTTTGAGATGTGTCCAGCCTTGTTACAAGAGTGACAGATGACTGGAGGCCTTATATTTCTCAACGCATTGACATGAGACACCATATTGCACTGTCTAGCTGAGTGACCATTATAGTTACATATCTGACATGTAACATTATTAGAACTTCTTACATTTGACTAATTCTGATTTCTTTGATTATACTGAGTCATGTTCTTTTGACTTATCTTGCAATTCATAGCTCTATGACCAAATTTATTGCATGAATAATAATAACCATTAAAAGGTCTTACCTCTGTATAGTTCCTTGCTATATGTCCATGCTTGTTACATGCATAAAAGTATGGTCTACTAGCTTGTGCTCATTCTTAGGTGGTTCACTATTATCTTTAGTTTGATCTTTAGTCTTCTTAGTGTCAGTAGCCATTTTTTCTTTCTCGCATGTTGTCAATCTAATTTTGTGCTTCATTGTATCCAATGCAGCTAGTATCTCCTTTAGCTCTTCTTGCATGCAACTGAGATTCTATCAAATCAGAACTGGTGTGTAATTTATCAATGTGATTCTTTGCTTCTTTCAATTTAGATTTCAAGATTTCTTTGTTGTTTCTTAGCTCCAAGATTTCCATGTTTTCTTGCCTTAATTCTTCATTGAGTTGAAGGTTCTCTTTTACTTGTTCATTATAGACTTCCTGATTATTAATCAGCTTATCATCAAATTCTTCAAGCTATTCTTTTAAGGATGCATTTTCTTCATTTAGTTTCTTGACCATTGTCCCTAGATCACTGGTAGAGCATTCTTTCAAATCTTTTCTTATCCTTTTGATGACTAATTGAGCATCATTGAGTTTTTCTTTTAGTTATTTAGTTTCCCTTTCAGATTTGTCCAGGTCTCCAAGAGCAGCTTCCAGATTTCTTTTTAGATGTTTCATTTTTTCTTTTTCCACGATCTCCTCAAGTCGTTAAACTTCTTTGCTGAGGACCAGAGCTCTAATACCAATTGTTAGAAATGGGAACACTGAGATGGGGGGGGTGAACTAGTGTTCACTGTATTTTATCTTTTTACTTATTCTCAAACTTAACTTAAATACTTAAGTATTGAAATGAACATCCACATAAACATAAAACATGAAATCAACACAAAACACCAATGTGGTTATGAGGAAACCCAAATAGGTAAAAACCTCGATGGGAATTGACACCCACTAATATTCTATACTAGTGTTTTGTGATCCTTGTTATAAGATCCTTAATCTTGTTAGGAGTTTCTTTACAATGTATTAAGTATAGTAGACCTTGTCAAGGGTCAGACCCTTTTAGGAGTCTTTTACAATAGTCCCTATTAGGGGAGTGGATGCACTATCCTAGAGCTCACTGCTCAAGTGGTGAAGGTTACAACCTTCTGATCTTAGATACACACTATATCTATTGGATGAACTGTCAGTTTGACACTACTTGTTAGATCAGTTCCTTTGATGCGCTGATGCTTTGACCTCTTGCAAATCTCTAATACATTTTATAATCTCTTTGCACACTTTTTCTTTTCTTATCACAACTATTTCTCAACTACCATACCAATTACAACGGGCACATCTCATATTTATATGTGCATACAAGATAAACAACTAGGTCGGCCCTTAAACCTATTACATATAATGCTTCCAATTGAATATTCTCAAGCTTGTTTACAAAAAAACATATACACATGTCCGCAACCTAATTACAATAGGTGCATAGCCTTTACAACATTAGAATATAACTGCAAATCAAAATGCTAACAGTCGGCTGCTTACTTTGTTCTTCTCTGGCACACACTGGTTGTGTAACTTCAACTATCTGTATCTTTCTCATACTTGCATATCTAATCATGAAATCATAGACTAAGCATTAATATAGTCTAACCAGCTTATCTTCTAGGGCACATACCATAACTCAGTCATACGCACGTGCGCTGATGCACTGAGCTTCAGAAACTATGTACACAGTCCAAACTACTATATGACTTTGTTTCCATAATGAAAACACTATATTAAGTCATATACACTAGTATAGCCAACTTTCCAACACTTTCTAAAGAAAGAAGCAAGACATCCTCTTCAGGTTTATTACTTACCACATTTGCCTCCTTGTTACCTTCTTGTTTGTCTCCTTTATTCTTCTAAGACCAACAATATTTCTTCTTATGATCTAGTTTTCCATAGTACCAACAATCATTTGGCCCTTTAGATTTAGACCTCTTTCCCTTTGATTTTCCTCTTGATTTCCCATGATTTCTAGAGTTGTTTCCTCTCTCATTGGTTCTACTTCTGCTTTGTGCATTTAAGACACTACCTGATGTGGATCCACCTGAGCTTTTCCTACAAATTTCCTCACTCAGAATAACACCAATAACATCATCAAATTTTAGGGTATTAGAACTAGAAATATAGTTACTAACAGTCATTACCACGCCATTCCAGCTTTTAGGCAAACAACACAAAATCAAGAGGGCCTTGACTTCTTCATCAAAAATAACATTGACAGAAGTTAATTGACTGGTAACTATATTAAACTCATTTAAATGATCAGCAACTAACCCATCTTCCACCATTTTCATATTAAACAAATGCTTCATGAGAAATACCTTATTTGAAGCAGAGGGCTTTTCATACAACTTCGCTAGGGTTTTCATCAAATCTTCAGTCGCCATTGCTTGTGTAATATTGAATGCAACCGATTGTGCCATGCATAATCAAATACTACCAAGAGCCTTTCTATCAAGAATTGTCTAGTCCTCATCAGAAATACTTGCTGCTTTATTGGCTTTTCCTTCCAACGATCCTTTTGATAGAGATAGTCCTCCATTTGAATTTTCCATAACTCAAAGTTCTACCCATAAACTTGTCAACCTTCAGCCTACCCTCATCTGCCATTGCTCCCACTCAATTGAGAGACTCCCACTAAACTATGAGATCTTCTTGCAGAGGATAACTAAAAATAACCTTTCTCTGATACCACTTGTTAGGATTAACAAGGCAGAAATAACAATTACATGCAAAAATAACCAATATCAAAAAAAACATAAATCAAATAGAAGACACAAAGATTTAACGTGGTTCACCCAATCCATGGGCTATGCCCACCAACAACGAGTCCAATATTATTATTATCCAGTGATTACAACCTGATTAGGATGTAAGGTTGGGGTCAAAAGGGGCCAAACAATGGAACACCCTAATTATCTAGCCTGCTCAACAACTCACAAAAGCAAACAACAACACAATGAGAGAGAGAATGCAAGATCAACAATATGTGTTGTTCATTCAAATTGATTCATACATGCCAAGCTATAAGGTCTTCTCGGTTAAGGCCAGATATTACAATGAATTTCAGTAGTCCTCAAACATGCAAGGATCTATCAAAATCTCTAAATCTCTCTTCTACCAAAAAATGCCTGCTAAACTCAAACCAAACAACTACATTTATACAAGAGTCTACTGAATTGAGTCAGCCTTTAGATCCATAATCAATAAAAGGAATATTCATATCTGGGACCACACGCTTCCCAATGATGGATTCCAACATTAAATCTATGACCCATAATAAATGCACAAGTCGACCACAAAAAAACTCAAAATAAACTACTCGGTAAGCAAGGATGATCGAGCAACATACAAGCATCACCGAGTGCCAATGAAACAACCGACCACCCAAGAGATAACTAACCGAACTTGGTAACCAAAGGAAATTGATCAACTACTGACCAACTCAGTCAAAGAAGGAACTGAGCAACATAGAAAAAAACACAAACATGTTTTTTGTGACACGACATTGCCAAGGACCCAAGATGCTCCTGCATCAGACACCTAGGGTTATTTTGAAATGATTCTCTAAATCATTTAGCAAGTATGATCTAAGCTGCATCCAACTTAGACTATGAAATCCATGAACTCTCTTCCATTGGTCTATTCTTCCACCTTACCAAATATTGCATATACCATTTTCCTCTTGTGCTTTTGCCAACTCTTTGCTTCAAAATTTGCTCCACTTCTTCATTCTGTTTCTTAGGATATTCTGTCGGTACTGTCATTTGTTCATTAGGTTCATGATAATCATATAAGTCAGCAATGTTGAAAATTGGTGATATGTCTATGTCATCAGGTAACTCAATCTCATATGCATTTCCACTGTCAAATTTCTTCAAAATCTTGCAAGGTCCAAACTTCTTCATCTTCAGCTTTCCATATGTGCCAACAAGAAATCAACCTTTCTTCAAATGAACCATCACTTCATCACCAATGTCAAAAGTCTTATGTCTCCTTGATCTATCAGCTCTATCTTTATATTTTTTATTACTCTCTTCCACCTTGTATTTCACATCTTCATGCAATGTCTTCATATACTTAGAAAATTTTACTCCTTCAGCACTTCTATTATTCTCATCATCAATATCTCTCAAATCATATATAACTCTTGGTTGTAAGCCATTTACAATCTCAAAAGGTGCTTTCCTAGTACTCCTATTCACTAAATTATTGTATGCAAACTCTGCTTGTGCTAACACAAAATCCCAATTACTCAGTGTGTCTCCAACTAAACATCTCAAAAGATTATCTAAACTTCTGTTCACAACCTCTGTTTGTCCATCATTTTGTGGGTGAAATGTAGAGCTATATTTCAAATCAGTGCCAAACTTTCTCTAGAGAGTCTTCCAAAAGTATCCAACAAATTTATTGTCTCGGTTAGAGATAATACTCCTTGGTAATCCATGCAATCTCACAATTTCCTTAGAGAAAAGATCTACTACATGTACTGCATCTGATGTCTTTCTACATGGTATAAAATGTGCCATTTTAGAAAATCTATCCACAAAAACAAATATAGAATCATTACCTCTTACTGTCTTCGGTAAGTCAAGAACAAAATCCATACTGATGTCAATCCAAGGTTTCTCAGGAATAGCAATCAGTGCATACAAACTAGTATTTTGACTTACTCCTTTTGCAACTTAACAAACTCCACAACTTTTCACAAATTTCTAAACATCTTTGTACAATTGAGGCCAAAACTATTTCTCCTTAAAAAAATTCAATGTCTTATCAATTCCAAAATGTCCAGCCAATCCACTACTATGTTTCTCCTTTATCAAATTATTTCTCATTGGTCCTCTCGGTATACACAACTGAATACCTTTAAACAACATACCTTCCTGAATAAAATATTCTTCCCATTTAGTACTTGGTTGATCTTGAATAGGTGTTCTGCACTTTCTCCATGACTTAGAAAAATCAGGATCATGTTCATAAGAATCTTTCATCTCATCAAAACCAAGAACTTGAATTTTTATCTTGGTCATCAAAGATCTTCTTCTACTCAATGCATCAACAACTTGGTTAGTGACTCCACTCTTATGCTTTATCATAAATGTATAACTCTACAAATACTCAACCCATTTCATATGTCTCTGATTCAACTTATTCTGACTACCCAAATATTGTCAAGCCTTATGATTAGTATACAACACAAATTCACTCGATATCAAATAATGTCTCCAATTCTTCAAAGCTTGAACAATAGCATAGAATTCTTGATCATACATAGAATATTTTATCCTAGCATCATTCAACTTTTCACTAAAGAAAGTAATAGGTTTACCTTCTTGACTCAACACAGCTCCAATTGCACTACCACTTGCATCACATTCTACTTGAAATACCTTTTTGAAATTAGACAATGCCAAAATAGGCAATTCAACAACCTTCTACTTCAGAGTCTCAAAACTTCTATCAGCTCCATGTGTCCACTTGAAAACTCTTTTGTCTCCTCTCATAGTCTCAGTCATAGCATTACAAATTGCACTAAATTTTTTGTAAAAACTTGTCAATCCATGAAATGATCTTACCTCACTAGTATTTTTAGGTGTAGGCCAATTCAAAATAGCTTCAACCTTTTTACGATCCATCTTTAAACCATCAACTGAAATAACAAATCCTAAATACACAATCTCTTCTTTCATAAATGAACACTTTTTCAGATTTTTCAGTGACTTTTCCTCTTTCAATCTCTGCAAAACTTGTCTAACATGCAACAAATGTTTTCTCTAGTCTCACTAAATATGAGAATATCATCAAGATATACAATTACAAAATTACCCAAGAATTTATTTAGAACTTCATTCATCACTCATAAATGTACTCGGTGCATTAGTTAAACCAAAAGGCATAACCAACCACTCATACAAACCTTCTTTTGTCTTGAAAGAAATCTTCCATTCATCACCTTCTCTGATTCTGATTTGATGATACCCACTTTTCAAATCAATTTTGGTAAAATACTTTGCTCGAGTCAAACTGTCCATTATATAATCCATTCTCGGTATAGGAAACCTATACTTTACTATTATCTTATTGATTGCTCTAGAATTAGTACACTTTCTCCATTCTCCATTCTTTTTAGGTGTCAATACAGTAGGTACTGCACAAGGACTCAAACTTTCTCTGATCAAACCTTTCTCCAACAATTCTTGAATCTATCAGTTTAATTCCTAATTCTCGGTAGGTGTTAACCAATGAGGTGCCTTATTCGGTAAACTAGCTCCAGGGATAAGATCCATACAATGATCAATGGTTCTCTTCGATGGAAAACCATCAGGTACATTATCAGAAATGATATCTTTGTACTCAATGAGTAACTTATCAATCTCCTTAGGAACACTATCCTTGGTCTTCTTACTTGGCTTGATAGGAATTATACCAAAACATACATCATCCTTTTTCAAATCTTTAACAAACTTTCTTCCTTCCATTAAGAAAACTTTCATAGATGTGCAAACATTACTAACAGGCTCTTCCATCAAAGGTAACAAGATTTGTTTTCTTCCATCAGCCACAATAGTATACTTATGCAATCTTCCATCATATATAGCATGTCTATCATATTGCCAAGGTCTACCCAACAAAATATGACAACAATCCATAGGCATGATATCACACAACACCTTATCATAATAATTTCCAATTTTCAAATTCACATAAAAATGTTCACTTACCAAGAGTGTGTGCTCATCTTTGATCCATGAAATCTAATAGGGTTTCAGATGTTCCAACCTTTCCAACTGCAATTTAGTGACCATCTCCTCAGATGCCAGATTCTCTAAGCTACCATTGTCAATGATTACCTTCCAAACTTTGTCAGAAACTCTACATCTAGTCTTGAACAAACTTTTCCTTACCAGATCTTCCTTTTTACTTTCATTCCATAGTGCTCTCCTTACCATCAAATTATTTTCCTTCTTAGGTTCATTCGATGACTCCTCTTGTACTAGTGCATTCTAACTGTTACCAACCTTCTTACTTACTTGTGTACATTCAAATGATCTATGTCCTTCTCCATAGTTATAGAAATTTCCTCATAAACTTCCTCTATTATAACCACCTCGGTAGTTACTACCACTTCCTCTAGATAAATTTTCACCTTTCCACTTGGACTTACTTTTATCCAGATTTTCCTTTTCTAGTTCAGATCTACCATTTTCACCATAGGATCTACCTCTTCGTCTAGGGAATCTACCACCTCTTCCTCTTTGTCTTTGTTCATGTCTCTTGTTCAATTTCTCCTTGGCTTTCAAAGCAAATTGATAAGCCTCTTTAATGCTTTCCAACTTAACCAAACTGATCTCCTCTTGGAGGGAAACTCTCAAACCATTCAAGTATCTAGCAATTCTTTCCACATCATCTTCATCATGTCCAAATCTGATATCTAACCTATAGAATTCCTTAGTATATTCTTTTACTGAGCTATCTTTCTACTTCAAACTTTGCATTCACCTAACTAGGTTAATATAATAATCACAAGGTAAGAACTTTCCTTTCAATTTATTCACCATTTTATTCTATACCTTGATTTTATCTTTGCCCTTCCTTTTTTTGTCTAGCTGCAGATGTTCCCACCACAAGGATGCATGACTTTTCAACTTTGTGCTTGCAATCTTCACTTTCTTATCTTTAGGTACATTCTCATACTCAAATTACTTTTGCATTTCAATGATCCAATCTACCAATTCATCAGAATCCAACTTTCCACCATACTCAGGAGGATTGAAATGTTGTGTAGACTTCAAACTTGTCAAAGGCTTCAAAAATCTTTCCTCACCCTAATCCATCACAAGTGTAGGTTCTGCATTTCCTTGTTCTTCCTCAACTTCATCATCACTAACATCTTCAAGATGTATGCCTCTTCTCTGGGCTGTTTCAACAACTTCTAATCTAGCAGCAATTTGTCTCAACATGTTTGTCAATCTTGGATCTGCATTTCACCTCTCACAAACCATCTTGACAACCCTCTGCAATTGCAGGTCAGATCACAATCTGCTACCCCACAACAAACAACTAGGGCTTCTCAAGAGGAACCTACAAAGCTAGATCCGTAGACCTAGATTAAGATCTAACCTCACTCTGATACCACCTGACATAAGGCCAGGGTCAAAAGGGGCCAAACAATGGCATACCTTAATTATCCAGCCTTCTCAACAACTCGTGAAAGCAAACAACAACACAGTGAGAGAGAGAATGCAAGATCAACAATATGTTTTATTCATTCAAATTTATTCATACATGCTAGGATGTAAGGCCTTCCTGGTTATGGCCATATATTACAATGAATTTCAGAAGTCCTCAAACATGTGAGGATCTGTCAAAATCTCTAAATCTCTCTTCTACCAAAAACTACCTGCTAAGTTCAAACCAAACAACTACATTTATATAAGAGTCTACTAAATTGAGTCAGCCTTCAGATCCATAATCAATAGAAGGAACGGTCAGATCTAGGACCACATGCTTCCCAATGATGGATTCCAACATTAAATCAACAACCCACAATAAATGCACAAGTCAGCCTCAATAGAACTCAAAATAAACTACTCAGTAAGAAAGGATGACTGAGCAATAGATAAGCATCACCGAGCACCAGTGAAACAACTGACTGCCCAGGAGATAATAGATCAAACTTGGTAACCAAAGGAAACTAACCAACTACCAACCAACTCAGTGAAAGAAGGAATCGAGCAACAAAGGAAAAACACAAACATATTTTTGGTGACACAGGATTGCCAAGGACCCGAGATGCTCCTGCATCAGATTACAATCTGTAATCCCTTACAGCTCGATTCTGCCACAAGTACTAAAACCATACATTATGAAATCCATAACCCTAAGCCATATTATACAATATTTTTCCACTTTAGGGTTAGAATGAGTTCTAACATGTCAGCCCAAAAAATAGCCAAAAATATGTCGGCCCCCAAAAAATTTTGCTGAGGGCAGGAGGAAAAGTGTACAATACTTTCCTAATTAGTCACCATAAGCTAACAATCTCCCACTTGGTGACTGATTGGTATCTACACTAAAAAACCTCCCACTTGGAGACTAATCCTATAGAAATACTACTACCATATGAGGCTCCTACTGGATAGTACCACCTTGGACTCAGTTGTTCCTTTATTTTGTTTAGTCTAGAAGACCAACTGAAGCTAAACATGAGTTCAACTTATCCCTTGTTACTACCTTTGTAAATATATTTGCTGGATTATCATCTGTATGAATATTTTCCATCTTTAACTTCCAATCACCCAAAATTGACTGAATGAAATGGTACCGCAACTATATGTGTTTTGTCTTTGAGTGCAAAGAAAAATTCTTCGCAAGATGAATGGCACTTTGGCTATATGTATGCATAAAATTATCCATCTATGGATGACCCAATTCTTCCATGAAGAATTGAAGCCATATCATCTCCTTGGTTTCCTCTATAGCACCAACATACTCTGCCTCTATGGTAGATAAAGAAATGACCTTTTGTAGTTGAGAAATCCAACTCACTCTTGTCCCACCAATAGTAAATACATAGCCTGTAGTAATCCACCTGCTATCTATATCTCCTGCCAAATCTAAGTCAACATAGCCTTGCATAGTAGTAGTTGATCCCCCAAAGTGTAAACACTTACTGGATGTACCTCTCAAATATCTGAGAATCTATTTGATTGCATTCCAATGCTCAATGCCAGGGTGACTCATATATCAGCTAACGACTCCCACTGTGTGTGCAATATTTGGCCTAGTACATACCATAGCATACATTAAGCTCACTACAACTAAAGCATAAGGTACCTTAGACATTTTAGCCTCCTCTTCTCATGTATTAGGAGGAAAAGTGTATAGTACTTTCCTGATCAGTCACCACAAGCTAACAGTCTATACATATGCATTACTGGAAGGGATTGGGGTGGTCCTTATGCAAGAATGGAAAGTCATCGCTTATGAGTCTAGAAAGATTAAAGATCATGAGCTCAACTACCCCACCCATGATATGGAGCTTGTATCAGTAGTTCATGCCTTAGTAAAGTGGAGGCACTTTGTGTTGGGTCATAAATTTAAACTCCAAACAGATCATCGAAGCCTTCAGTATATCTTCTCTCAACCTAACCTCAATGCTAGACAACATAGATGGATGGAATTCTTATGTGAATATGATTTTGAGGTTAAATACATCCAACGGAAGACAAATGTGGTGGCAGATTCTATAAGCAGGTGTAGGCATGGTTTGTTGACACTTTATTTGAGTATAGATTTAGAGAAATGAATCAGAGAGGCTCTCACATTTGATTCTTTTTATCAAGAGGTAAAAGTAGAATTAGAATCAGGAAGACCCTTGGAGGATCCTTTTTCAGGATATTCCTTGGATACCCTAGGACTATTGCGACAATAAAACAAAATTTATGTGCCCTTGTTAGCAGATCTTCATTTTCTTATCCTATCCAAAAGCCACAAGGTTCCCTATACGAAACATCCAGGGGTAAAGAAAATGTATGCTGACCTATGCCAATTGTACTATTGGTTGGGAATGAAGAGAGACATAGTAGACTATGTGGTGAGATGTTTGGAATGCCAGAGACTCAAAGTAGAGCATCAACATCCAGAGGGTCTTTTTCACCTTCACCTAGTGCCTAAATGGAAATGGGACATTATTTCCATGTATTTTACTGTGGGAATTCTACTTACCCCTCAGAGACATGATGCTATCATTGTAACTATTGATAGACTTACCAAGGTAGCTCATTTCTCTCCCATGCAGTCTTCTTATTCTACAGTTTCAATAGCCAGAGTGTTTATGAAGGACATAGTGAGACTCCATGGTATACCTAGGAAGATCATATCTGATTGTGATATAGTATTCACATCTGCTCTCTAGACTTTGCTTTAGCACACTTTAGGGACTTGGCTCAACTTCAGTTTAGCCTATCATCCTGAGACAAATGGGAAGATTGAGCGAGTTAATCAGGTTCTTGAGGATATGCTCAGAATGTATGTTATGGACAGACAAACCCATTGGGAAGAATATCTATATTTGGTGGAGTTTTCATATAATAATGGTTACTACAGTTCCATAGGTATGTCTCCTTTTCAGGATCTATATGGTCATTTGTGTTGCACTCCTTTGAGTTGGGATCATTCGGAGGACAGGGAACTTCTAGGTCCTAAGATGTTATAGGATATGGAGCGGTAGGTTAAGCATATCATAGAGCATATTTTGATAGCTCAAGATAGATAGAAGAAATATGCATATGCTCATAGGACTGATGCACACTTCTCTCTTAGAGATAGATTTTTTCTTAGGGTGCACCCATGAAAGAGTCCAATCTGTTACAGGAAAGGCTCCAAGTTGACACCCTAATTTTTTGGCCCTTTTAAAGTCCTAGAGAGGATAGGATCAGTAGCTTATCAGCTTGCCTTACTACCCAACCTTTCTCATATTCATGATGTATTTCATTTTTTAGTTCTTATAAAATATATTTTTGATCTGACTCATGTTCTGGATTGGAATGCATTACAGGTAGCAGATGAGCAATTGGCTTTAGAGCTCATATGAATTTTGCAATAGCGGACATTAAACCTCAAGGGTTACACCATAGATTAGGCAAGGGTCCAATGGGACCCCAATGATGATTCCTTAGCCACTTGGGAGGATGCTATTAGACTTAGAGATGCTTATCCTTATCTATTTGTAGGCTTCAAGGAGTAAGCCTAACTCTAGGGGGGAGGATGTAATACCCTCTTAGATGATTATACTTTGACTTTCATTTAGACATTTTTCATTATGATGGTTAGAGCTACATGTTTACAATTATGATTAAATAGATGATGATATACTTATTAGATGTTATATACACTCATGATTATCATTTATATGTTTATGAAATTAGAAATAATTTATCTTTATATGTTTTATAGAACTAACCTAAGGATTTGTATCTATCCATTACTATCCATGATGTCTTATGTTTTCATGTATACATGTCTGATGTGTTTTTCATGACTCACTTAGTTGAGGTCCACATGATGTATCGATCCTGGTCATCTATTTGCATATGTCTGATTGTATGTGTATATATATATATTTGTACATGTATTTCTTCTTGATGATGCAAGATTGCAAGTATCAGACATCGTCTCTACTTGGTCTCACAGGTTTGAGTGATCCCTTAAATCCTTGATAATTGATGTTGTTATAGAGATATGACCAAGGTTCCACATGAAGGAACTCCACCTCTGACCCTTTTTATCCTTAGGTGGGGAGTTCCTGAGTCAGTCCCTTGTGTTGATGATGTATTATTGTTGTGTATATCAGTTTATTGGATTATGTGGATCTTGTTGTCTGTTTCTTGCATCTCTGAGAGGTTGATGTCGTGATTGGTAAATCTAAATTATGTTATGGTATCTTGTATCTTATGGTAGTAGTTACCCTAAATATATATAGATACATATATGTTGTATTTTGTGTGGAATATGATTTAGTATTTGATTTAAATAATAATATTCATATTGATTAGATATTTATGATATTAATAATAATGTGTCTTAATTATGATATATGTACACATAAGCATACAGGTTCACATGTATCCCTATGGTTACATATATATATATATATATATATATATATATATATATATATATATATATATATATATATCTCTCTCTCTCTCTCTCTCTCTCTCTCTCTCTCTCTCTCTCTCTGTGTGTGTGTGTGTGTGTGTGTGTGTACACACACACACATATATATAATAATAAATATGTGTGTGTGAAAGTGATTGTGTTTTATATACTATTAATAAATAAATTATCTACTTGAGTGACTAAACTATTATATGGTAAAATATTTTACCATAGCCTAAGAACTAAGGTAATAATAATGATAGAAATAACTATTATTTCCTTTCCTTAAATAAAGGAAACTCGCATGAGATTATTATTATTAATAATATTAATATATTAGCTATCAACTTCCTTCCCAAGAATTCCTTTAACAAATTTAATTAAGCCTAAACTAAGAACCAACTTTTGGTTGGGATGGTTGCACCAGTTGAATTTCCTGTGCAACTAATCCTTCAACCTATTTATGGGAAGAAGCTTTGGAAGAATGGGAGTTGGCTGAATTATTCATAGGAGATTTGATCATCATTTTAGATAGGATATATTTTGATTCTTAGAGTATTTAGGAAGAGGTGGTGTGTGTAATTAGAAGGATTTGGTGGAGTGCTAGAAGTAGGCCGAGGTTGATTGATCCTCCTTCTTCAATTGTTTTTTCTCCACCAAAATCCAGGTAGGAGCTATCCTGGAAGATGATCCTCCTTATTTGATTGTTTTATTTCATTTTTATCTCCATTCTTGTTGTCTTATGTGTGTCTGCAAATTATATGAGGATCATTTTATTAGATTATGTCTGCAATCTTGCGTGAGATAAACTTAGGAGAAAGGATAGTTATGTTTGAAATATATTATTGTAAAAGTAATTATTCTTTCTTCTATGTGTTTCTATATTTCCTAAGATTCTATATTGTTTATCTACTTGCTTGATAACATAAGACTACAATTTATATTGTGAATTATGTTACTATATCTTGTCAACTTTGTGGACTAGTAGAATAGTTTAGGAAATGAATGCTTATTTATACATAGTTTGCTCAAATGATTGTATTACCCACTTAGAGTCTATTTGATTTAATTTTGGAAATTTGATAGAGTCTAGAGACTCCCTAGGATCCTTGTGACATCTTCTAATATGTCTTAGGGGTCTGTAGGAATTCCCAGACCTTAGGCATTTCTAGTTTCCTTCTTTAGTTGCATTCTTTCCTAGGAGCCTGTTTTCTATTCCCAAATATAGAGTAGGTTTAGGTTGTAGATAGAATGGGTTTGAGGGACATTTTTTAAGGGAAATTGGGAGATATGAAATGGGTCTTTCCTAGAATATGCATCCATTGCCCCCATTTTGCCCAGTTTTACCTGCAACCCAGGTTTGGAAGTTGCATTTTTAAAAAAACCATAGTCATGACCAACTGCGCAATTCTAGGAACCAACTACATAGTTCACATGACCAACGGTGCAACTTGAGGTCCCAATTGCACAATTCTATGACCCAATTTTGCAACTTCTCCAACCAACTTCGCAGTTTGATGCAAGGCTAGGGTTTAGTTCAATTTTGGTGTTTTAGGGTTCTCGGGTGATATGAGGCTAACCCTAAGTGTCTTTGGGGAATTTTGTGGCATTTTTCCTTTTAGGTATATGTTGTATGGTTCATGTATATGTCTATATAATCTTCATGATGTGTTTAGGAATTAGGATTAGGGTTTAGGGTTGTCTGATGGACTAGGACTATCCTAAGGCTTCATAATCATTCCTAAACGTTCCTAATCATTCCTATTCTTAAATGTAAGTCCTTTAATGTTTATGTGACTTGTTTCACTTCATTTCTTGTGTGTTTATGGTGCTTGGGTAAGGGTAGGAAACCTAATAACACTAGGTGAGTGGCTCTCAATGTGGGGTCGGTGCCCTAAGTGGCTAGAACTAGGATAACCCATCGAGGAGTTGTTTTAACAAGTGATAACTTAATTAAAACTTATGGGGATGGGAAAAAACACTAAAAAGATTAATGTATTCCTCAACCACACCATTAGTGCTAGTAAAGGATAGGGATGGGAGTGGGAGAAGGTACCTATGCATAGGTATGATTGAATGGTGCTTGTCTGTACAAAAGGCATTCGGTTCCACATGCACCTACTTGGGGGCTGGGGCCAAGAGTGGATAGTACCAGGAAAATCCAAGGGGTGAGGGATATGCAATGATATGCACCTAGCTTTTCAATTATATTTTCTACCTAGACTTAGAACCTTATGGGAAAAGATTTGTACTTTGATCTTCTTTTTAGTTGTTATTTGGGAAATGTTACCCCAACCCTAGGTATGACCTAGTTATCTCTTCTTGTGTGGACCTTGGTGTTTATCTCCTAGCACCAAGGAGTGGGCCTCTTGGTATCCACATGGTTGGGTGGTAAATATTTTTATCAAGGTACCTTTAACATTTGCAAAGCTTAAGGATTCCTACTTACATATTGTTCCAATTTTGAAGAAAGAAGACTTTGTATTTATCTTTCTTTATTTTCAATCAAATGTAAAGTTATTGTGACCTCCCAAGAGGATATGAATGCAATGTAATCCTTAATGTATTTAAAATTTGATGTATCTTGGAATGGGTAGATTTAGGGAAAAGGAAAGGGAAAATGTGAACTATATGTAAATATTTTTGTTGGAAAAGATAAGGATCTTAGTAAGTTTTCAAGCAAAATGACATGTTTCTTATTATTGTTGATTAAGAAAAATTAGTGAATCAAATATGATGATTTCATATATGCTATGGATCACATTCTTAGTTGAATCAATTATATGGTAATAATGCTTTAAATTTCATAAAAGAATACTTACTTGCGAATGTAGGTGGGCCCAATTGGTTAGTAATCAAATGAAAGCATTTATATTTCTAAAGAACTGAAAATGTTATGCTTTAAGAGTTAATCATATTGTTATACACTTAATGAACTTAAAAATGGATTTTTCATATACTAGTAGGGAACCATGGGAGGAAACTAAGTTAACTTTGTTTATGTATTGTTCATGTAAATCTTTTAAAGTTCAAATTTTTTCATAATTTGTTACTTATGTTTTCTTTTCTCAAGAGAATCTTTGTTCTCTTCCCTAGTTCCCTTGCATGGCATGACATCATACATAGTGACACCATTCCATAACTCTAGCAACTCATCGATAAGAGGCTCAATATATACATTCATATCTTTAACTTGGTATTTACCTAGTTGAATTAACAACATTACATAATTATTGTGACCATTTTACTACAAGATTTATAATTACATGCAGATAACTATTAAATGATCAAATACCTGGAACAATCATTGCCAACATAATCTGCTTCATCTTTATTGACATCCATGGAGGAATGTTATTGTTGATGACAAAAAAATGCCAAACAGAGTAAACAGATCTTAGCTCTCCAAATGGATTGACACCGTCCACTGCCAATGAAAGCTTGAGATTTTGAGGTTCTTTGATAAAGTGCAGCCATGTTTCCTCTATGTCCTTAAATGCAGAATGATCTGCAGGCATTCAAATAATGTCATCTTGACTCCTATTGTGTGCATGGTAATCCATAAATTGTGCCAAGCTACTACACCTAAAAAATCTTTGCAAACATGGTATAATGGGGATGTAATGAAGAACCTTGTGAGGCACCTTTTTTGTTATTTGATCTATTTGATATCTACTCATATGATATTCAGGGCATTCTATTGCAGATTCATATTCTTTATGATAAATAATATGATAATTGAGATAGACATTTATTGCTTGATACTCTATTCCAATATCTTTCATGGTGGCACATAATTCTTGGTATGAGCAGGGGAGAATATTCGATGGTGGTAAGAAAACTCACCTATCAATCTATAGAAAAAAAATAAGCTGTTAATATTAATAATATTTATGGTCCATGTTTCACCCTTTAATTACTATAATGACATAAATGACATACCTTAGCATACGTGACATTGTTATGTTGGATAAACCATTCATAACCTTCAAGCTCAAAAACAAAAATACAACAGAGAGAAGAGTTGTTTGGGAGCCTTTGTAAAGGGCTGTGGTTGCTTTCTCAAGTAGAGGTATATCATGGATGACATCAACATCATCCTGATCATCATCATTAGTTGCACTAGTACCAAATGTTGGATATTGCTAATGCATGGGAGGTGATTGAGACATTTAATATGTTTAATCACTATGTTACTGAATGAGCACTCATACTATTGTCATTTGTGTTTTGTCACTGATGTCAACATATGCTTCTATGAAGGAACTAGACTGGTAATCACAGTGTACAGAAGATATACAGATGTTTCAGATGCTGCGAAGTCAGATGAGAGTTCAGATGGATGTTGTGATATTATATTTAAGATCGCATCATTAATGGATGCATATTAAGGAAGATACAACTGTTTTGGTAAAGACTGGTCACTGGACTATGATAGTGAGAATTGATAGAGTTAGTCTCTAAGTTTTTGGTATAGATTTCAGAGGGATTGGATTCAAGGTATGCAATCTTGAAGAATGATGGAAGAGATATTGACAGATGTTCATTGGTTAGTGCAAGGTATGGAATGATTGGTAACATCATCTGGGGTGTGTGCTTTGGCGATGGCTTATTCTGAAGCTAACTCAGGGAATGAAGTGTGTGTTTTGTTTAACAAGCATAATTCAAGGATGTCAGTCCTTATTTATTGTAATGTAATCATTGTAAACTTGTTTTAGATACCGTGTGTATCTTAGCAAGGGCTTGTGTAATTATTTGTAACTAGGAAAGCCTTTTGGCCCGACCTGATCTTGGCAAAATGTAATAAGGTATAAATGTAAGGTCTTTTCCTTGGAAAAGATATGGATGTGAGAAAAGTGAAATAAAGAGGTTGCCAACTTGTGTTTGTTGTACATATAGAGTAGAGGTTTGTTGGTGGATTTCATTGGAACTGATCAAGCAAAGACAGTTGCTGGAAAATAGTTCAAAAGATTGTGTATTTCTTCATATGCACTTGTTGCAAACTAGTGAGTTTAGAAGGTGGACTTAACCTTGTTTGGGCAGTGAGCCCTCTTTTTTCTTGACTCCTAACATGGTCTATCCTCTAATAAGGACTATGTAATGTAATGTTTCAACAAGCTCCTAACAGGGCTATATCTTCTAACAAGGATTACTATACTCTCAGTACATCATTAGTGGGTGCTAATTCCCACCAGGGTTTTTATGTTTAACATGGTTTCCCCGCAACCAAAATACTATATTTTTGTGTTGGCATTCATAGTGTTCATTAGATCTAATATTGATAAACTTAATGTTTAGAGTTTAATATTCTTCATACAACTGATTCACCCTTCCTCTTAATTGTATTGTGGACTGTTAATCCTAACAATTGGCATCGGAGCTTGTGGTCCTCAAAGAGAAAGCTTAACAACTTGAGGTGATCTTGGAAAATGGCATTCTATAGGAAGGATAGTCCAAAGTTTGATCCTGAAAACTTTGACAGATGGAAAAATAAGATGCAAACACATTTTTTATGTTTGGGCATAGACTACTGGATGATTGTAAAGAAGAAGGAAACTCTGAAGGCTGAGAATGACTTGGAGTTAGCCACTGATGATGAAAAGAAGTTATTTACATGCAACATGGTTGCAAGAGAAGCATTGATTAGTGCACTATCTGAAGGTGAGTTTACTGAAATAAAAGATCTAGATTTAGCTCATGAAATCTGGAATAGGCTAGAGGCACTTTATGAAGGAGATAAGTATACCAAACAAGCAAAGTTGCAAAACTGGAAGACAAAAATGGAGAAGCTACAAATGAATGAAGATGAAAGCATTAGAGCCTATGTTGAAAGGGTTATAGAAGTTGTAGTTGGAATCAGAAATTATGGAGGTACTTATGATGAAGACAAAGTCATTGCAAATATTCTCAGATCTCTAACTCCTGCTTACAAATTCAAGGAATGTCAATTGAAGAAACTATATCCTTGACTCCAAATTTTAGCAAAGAGATGTTGATTGCAAAGCTAACTACCTTTGAAGTTGCAGAATTAGGTGATGCCACACCCAAAGTTGAATCTGCATTTAGGGCATCCGCACATAAGAAAGTTTCTACACTTTTGAGCACAAGTAAAGAAGACCTAAGAGATGAACTTGGTGAATATGTTGAGTGGGAGGAGATAATGGAAGAAGAAAAGAATATGGAAGAACTTGTTGCACTAATTTCTAGAAGAGAGAAAAGAGGTAGGGGAAAATTTGAAGGCAAATTACCTTTGAAATGTTTTTCATGCAATAAGATAGGTCATTTTGCATCTAGATGTCCTACAAGAGTTCCTAAGTACAAACCTGATTATGCAAAAATTAGAAGAGAAAAAGAATGTTATTATGCTAGTGAAGGAATCTATGATGATGAGGATTTAGATAATGAAGAGATTGGATTCATTGCTATTAAAGATGAACTAGCTCATGAAGAGAAAGCCTTAGTGTCTCATGTTGATAAGAAAACATAATGGATAATTGATAGTGGGTGTTCTCATCACATGACTGGTGATAAGATCAAGTTTGTTAAATTAGTAAATTATGATGGAGGTTTTGTAAGGTTTGGGGACAATCTCCCAAAATCCATCATAGGGGTAGGATCCATCACTCTAGATGGAAAGACTAATAAAAACAATGTACTACTTGTTGAAGGACTGAATCATAACTTGTTAAGTATTGGATAGTTAATGGATAAAAACTTTCAGTTAAGTTTTGTTAATGATAAATGCTTTATTAGAAGCAAGGAAGAAAAACTGATTGCTACCTGGTCAAGGTCTAGAGGTAATGCATTTGAACTAAACACATTTGGAAACTCTTGTTTTGTTGCGAAGGTAGATGACAGTTGGTTATGGCATAGAAGATTTTGTCATGTTAATTTTGATAACATTGTGAAGGCAAGTATGGCCAATGCAGTGAGAGATCTATCGAAGATTGTGAAACCTTATAACACTGTATGCAGAGAATGTGTCATGGGAAAGAAAACTAGAAGCAGTCACAAAAGAAAAACTTTTACATCGAAAGAGAATTTGGATCTAATTCATACAGATCTATGTGGGCCTACAAGAATAAAATCATACTATGGTGAAAGGTATTTTATACTCTTCGTTGATGATTTTTCTAGAATGATGTGGGTTACTTATTTGAGAGAGAAATCAGAAGCATTTGACAAATTCAAGTTGTTTAAAGCAAAGGTAGAGAATGAATTAGGACTAAAAATAAAGTGTTTAAGATCAGATAGAGGTGGAGAGTTTACATTAGATTTATTTAACTCATACTGTGAAGAGCATGGGATAAAAAGACAAACATCTTCTCCTAGGACTCCACAACAAAGGGATAGCAGAGCGAAGAAACATGACTATACTTGATGCTGCAAGGACAATGTTGATTAAAGGAAATATATGTCATGTACACTGGAGAGAGGTTGTTGGAACAATAGTATACACATTGAATAGAACTCAAATCAGAGAAGGCACAAGTAAGACTCCCTATGAACTATGGTTTGATCATACTTCTACTATCAAATATTTCATAATTTTTGGTAGTAAATGTTATATCAAGAGGGATGATGAGATAGGGAAATTTGATGCTAGAAGTGATGAAGGTATCTTCCTTGGTTACTCTGTTAAAATCAAGGCATACAAATGTTTCAATTTGAGATTGAGGAAGATGGTTGAAAGTAACAATGTAAGAATAGATGAGAAATTCCAAATTTAGGAAAGAATCTATGACAGTAGTTGGATGATAGAGATAAAAGAAACCACTGCTACTACAAAAGAAGAAGAACTTGTTGAAGAAGAAAGTGAGAAAGAGGCTTGTGAAGATACAAGAAAGTCTACTGAAAATCCTAAAACTCCAAGGTATGTAAAAAATAACCATCCTGAAAATCAAATTATTGGTAATACCAATCAGGGAGTACTAACTAGATCTAGAGTTAGAGAAGAAATTTGTTTGATTTCTCAAGTTGAGCCAAGAAATTCAGATGAAGCCTTTAAAGATGAATCTTGGATAAATGCTATGAAAGAAGAACTAGATCAGATAAAGAAAAAAAATACTTAGGAATTGGTTCCAAGGCCTAAGAATAAAAATGTTATAGGAACAAAATGGGTCTTTAGAAACAAAATGGATGAAGAAGGAACAATTGTAAGAAACAAAGTAAGACTAGTGTGTAAGGGATACTCGCAACAAGAGGGCATAGACTTTGAAGAAACTTTTGCTCCTGTTGCTAGAATAGAGGTAGTAAGATTGTTCCTATCTTATGCTGCACACAAAAACTTCAAAGTGTATCAAATGGATGTTAAATTTGCATTTTTGAATGGAGATCTTGAAGAAGAAGTATATATAGAACAACCAGATGGATTTCCTCTATGTGAAGACAAAGACATGGTGTGCAAATTGAAGAAAGCCCTATATGGGTTGAAGCAAGCTCCTAGAGCCTGGTATGCAAGGTTAAACTAGTATCTACTTGGGCTTGGATTTATAAAAGGTAACACAGATAGTAATTTGTATTTGAGAACTACTGAAGATGGAATCCTAATAGTAGAAGTATTTGTGGATGACATTATCTTTGGAGGTAATGATGATCTATGTAAGAAATTTGCTAAAGAAATGGAAAGTGAATTTGAGATGTTTATGATAGGTGAAATGAAATTCTTTCTTGGACTACAGATAACTTAGAATGAGAATTGTATTTTCATTTCTCAAACCAAATATCTCAAAGAATTGCTCAAGAAATTCATAATGGAAGATTTTAATCCAGTAGGAACACCTATGGTAACTGGAAACAAGCTAACAATTGATGATGAGTCAAAATATGTTTTTCAGACTTTATATAGGTCAATGGTTGGAGGGCTACAATATCTGACTCATACCAGACTAGATATTGCTAATGTTGTCAGAATTATGGCCAGATATCAGGCATAACCTAAAGAGACACATCTAGCTATTGTGAAGAGGATACTGAGGTATCTCAGAGGTACCATAGACTATGGCTTATGGTATGATAGAAATGATAGTTTTGAACTTCATGCTTTTACTGATGTTGATTAGGCAGGAAACATTGATGATACAAAAAGTACCAGTGGTGGTGCATTTTTTCTTGGGAAAAAGTAGGTTTCTTGGCTAAGCAAGAAACAAGATTGTATAGCATAATCCACTATTGAATAAGAGTATGTCATTACTACTATAAATTGCACTCAGATAATTTGGATGAAACAAATACTGACAGACATTGGAATAAATTTTGATGAGCCTGTGGTTATTCATTGTGACAACACCAGTATAGTTAACATGTCAAAAATCCAGTGATGCATTCCAAAACTAAACATATTTTCATCAAGTATCACTTCTTGAGAGACAAAGTGGAACAAAAAGAAATCAAACTAGAGTATATCAGTACAAAAGAGTAGATTGTAGACATATTCACAAAGCCAGTATCAAAAGATACCTTTGAATATCTCAGAGGTATGCTAGGGGTTCAGGCCCCTCCTAGTCAGAACTAAATGATGCAGAGATGCATCAATCTAGAGGTATTCAGAGCCTTATCTTTTTTTTTGGACTTGATGTAGGGATCCACTCCTCAAGGGGAGTGATCATAGGAGAAAGTTTATATGTGAAGGTAGTTGAAGCCTCATGGAACCCTTTTCCATTGTTGTCAAAGGGGGAGTGTTGCTATGAGAAAATTCCTCACTGATTGGGGAGATGGAGATGGTGCAGTTGAAGAATTTTTGGGTTGATACAACTTTGGGATACGATTTTCCCATATGTTGACATCAATACCAAAGGGGGAGATTGTTGGATATTTCTAATTCATGGGAGGTGATTGAGACATTTAATATGTTTAATCACTATGTTACTGAATGAGCACTCATACTGTTGTCATTTGTGTTTTGTCACTAATGTCAACATATACTTCTATGAAGGAACTAGACTGGTAATCACAGTGTATGGAAGACATACAAATGTTCAGATACTGTGAAGTCAGATGAGAGTTCAGATGGATGTTGTGATATTATATCTAAGATCACATCATTAATGGATGCATATTAAGGAAGATAAAACTATTTTGGTAAAGACTGGTCACTGGACTATGATAGTGAGAATTGACAGAGTTAGTCTCTGAGTTTTTGGTATAGATTTTAGAGGGATTGGATTCAAGGCATGCGATCTTGAAGGATGATGGAAGAGATATTGATGGATGTTCATTGGTTAGCTCAAGGTACAAAATGATTGGTAACATCATCTGGGGCGTGTGCTTTGGCGATGGCTTATTCTGAAGCTGACTCAGGGAACAAAGCGTGTGTTTTGTTTAACAAGCATAATTCAAGGATGTCGGTCCTTATTTATTGTAATGTAATCATTGTAAACTTGTTTTAGATACCGTGTGTATCTTAGCAAGGGATTATGTAATTATTTGTAATTAGGAAAGCCTTATGGGCCGAACTGATCTTGGCAAAATGTAATAAGGTATAAATGTAAGGTCTTTTCCTTGGAAAAGATATGGATGTGAGAAAAGTGAAATAAGGAGGTTTCCAACTTGTGTCTGTTGTATGTAGAGTAGATTTTTGTTGGTGGACTTCATTGGAACTGATCAAGAAAAGACAGTTGCTGGCAAACAATTCAAAAGATTGTGTATTTCTTCATATACACTTGTTGCAAACTAGTGAGTTTAGAAGGTGGACTTAACCTTCTTTGGGCAGTGAGCCCTATTTGTTCTTGACTCCCAACAGGGTCTGTCCTCTAACAAGGACTATGTACTATAATGTTTCAACAAGCTCCTAATAGGGCTATATCTTCTAACAAGGATTACTATACTCTCAATACATAATTAGTGGGTGCTAATTCCCATCGGGGTTTTTACCTTTAACAGGGTTTTCCCGTAACCAAAATACTATATTTTTGTGTTGGCATTCATAGTGTTCATTGGATTTGATATTGATAAGCTTAAAGTTTAATATTCTTCATACAACTAATTCACCCCCCCTCTCAGTTGTATTGTGGACTGTTAATCCTAACACCAAATATGTCATGGATCAATGTATTAGTACCATCATCTTCAAATGTGTTATTTGGCACATGATCATCATCTTCCATGGGATCATAATCTTTAGCTTCAATATTCACACCTCCATGGTCCTCCACTTCCAAAGCCATATTATCCATATTCGCACCTCCATGGTCCATATAACGCACTCCCCTGGGGAGGTCGACCTATATAAAAATGATGAACACAAATAAACTATGATAATGATCTCATCATCAAGTGTATTTCATATATATATATATATATATATATATATATATATATATATATATATTGTTAAATAAATATAATGAAAAACTTACCAATTGATGATAATCAAACCCCCCTTCAATGTGACCATTATCCCTACAATGTCTCTTAGTTGTTTTGATTAGCAATCTTCTAGTGTTTAAGCCCTTACAAATATTGCAAGGACATTAACATTTTCCATCGCCTTTTCTTTTCAAGTTAGACCACAATCTATTGATTGTATCTCCATTATGTCCTTCACTTGGATTGTCTGACATGATCCTTCTTCACTTAGATTATCTATAACCTAATTATATATATAAATTGAAAAGTTAGTTATGAAATGATGTTTTAGTATAGTATACCAAATTGAAATACTTCTATTAATGTAGTCTTCCACCTCAAAATCTTTCCTATTGTGGCAAGAAAGAAAGATATTCAAATAATATAGTAGTTTGTAAATCAAAATAAAATATCATATATATTATACACAAAATATATCAGATGTGCATCAAATTTGACCAAGTACTACTGGGAACTAGACCCGACAACAAATGGACTTGTAATGATTTTCACAATAATACATTTGTTGTAGGGTAAGGTCCTAGTAGTGCTTAGGCAAATCTGTATGGTGAAGGTTGTATATGTTGTGTGTGTGTGTATGTGCATAAAAAAGGGGGCCTTTATCTTTGATATTAAAATGACAAATATGTGCATCTAACACTTTTTGAGGGTGTAGGGAACAACAAATGGAGGCAACTTGAGACCACAAATGGAGGCAAGTTGTTGATTGAGGGTGCAGGGAACAACACCCATCAGTACTTTTATCGAATTGTAAATTTGAATTTTCAACCATTCTGTGAATATAGAACATGGATGTAATCTCAGAAAATAACAAAATGTAGACACGACATATTACTTATTTTGTTATTCTACATTACTTACTATTTGAGTGCATGTTCCACCTGCAACTTGATCAAGTCTTGTTTGATGCTTCAATTTTATGTTGACTGTCCTGTAGAAGTACACAGTTTTGTGTTTACCTAATATGTTATTCAAAAAACAACAATAGAATAAAATACTTGTTGAGAAAGGTCATCATAGGAGTATCAAAAACTCGAGATCCAAAGGCAACTCAACATTATAAGACTCTTACATTCAACCTTCATCTCATGCACCTAATAAATAGGAGATAAAATACATGAAATTGAAAAATTACATTACAAAGAATGAGCTAAAACTACCTACAAAAGTAGTACCCAATTTATATACAAATATTTAACTAATGAATTATGTTTTTCTTATCATCTTCACTACCAAAATAATCACCCCTTTAATCTAACTGAACTATGCAAGTCCAGTTTAGCAACCATGTGCCTGTCATCCTCAATCAAGACTAAGGAACACTATAGGCAAATACAGTCGCACATATATACATACAAATTCAAATTGAAAGTGACACACACACACACACACATTATGTTATCCTTACCTTCTTTAATTTTAAAATTTTCCCTTCGGCCTGGCTTTCAATTTGAATTATTACTTAAATTTTCTTATATACAACTATATCTCTCTTCAATATAAACTGTTTATAAGTCATATTCACAAATTCAGGTGCTTCAACGTACCATATGAGGTAGTAATTAAGGCTTCAATGTATCATATGACGTAGTAATTAAGGCTTCATTTAGAATGAGACTCTCTTTTTCAAATTTGGAATTCGACTGTTGAGTAATGTCGATTATATTATTTCTAAAATCATTTTAGAGGGCTATTGAAGTCAACCAAGATAGAGATATGATTGATAAATTAAGAAAATAATAAACAATATTAGATAAAGATTAAAAACTATTGATATGCTTTAAAAAAATTGAGATAGATGAGTGTGAGGTGAGAGATAACTATTCTTTGAAGAAAAGAAGCCAAGGCCTATTAGAATGAAGTTGAGAGTATGTTAGTGTGCAACCAAGGTGATGAGGCATCAAAGCCAAGTGATAAAATTGCTGTGAAAGTTTTGAAAAATGATGGAGAAATTGCAAAGATAGCTCAAGAATTGATTTGAATGAGCAAGAAGTTAGAAAAAAGGAAAATGAAAATTTTAAGAAACCTAATGGATTCCCATTGTTGGTTTCCTATCAAAGGAGATGTTACACCATGAGGGACAAAATGTAGTTTCAAATTTTTAGAAATAAAGATATACAAAACAAAGGAAAACGTAAATAATAATTCTTACCATAACTAATTCTTACCATCACTAAAAATAATTTGATATATATAGAGATCTGGTCCTAAGAACAATATCATGTAGACCAATCCCTTTCCTTGGGAAATTCAAACTAAACTGTCCAATTTAGCATTGATAAATAATCACACTAGCAAAACAAGGATTTTCATCCATGGGGGAAATCACATCTAAGCTATAGACATGTATCCTAAATAGTTTCATTATTATCATTAAATACATATATGTCTATAAAGACCTTATGTGGATGTCAACATCCACAAAAGGAGTGGACTTTTATCCTTAAAGATATTATCATAAAAACATCACTACAATTGAGGAAGATAGGGAGAGTATTTCGTGCAACATAAAAATATTAGAATTAGAGAAGTTATAAAGGGAGAAAGGAGGAGTCAAAGAATTAAAAGTATATCAGATTTATATTGAGGAATATATGTGATATACAAAGAACATATAAGGTGTGTATCACAGGTTTGAAGGAAGACAATAGGGGATTTATGATCTTATAAAAAGAATATTATGACAATAGGGTGTTGCTGAAATCTAACCCTCGCCCTTTAGTCGTGAAGATATTATCATTATTATTATGAATTCTTGAGTAGAATAAACCACCTCATGTTTGATTATAATCTATAATTTATGAAATTAAGTATGATGGAAGCTATTTAAACAAAAATCTTTGATTCTTTTAATGAGATAAATGTTGGAAGTGAATGAACTCTGAGAGGGGGTGAATCAACTCCTAGGAGAACCAACCCCTAATCCAATACTTTTGAAATGTTTCAATCAAACTCATAATTATACAACTGCACTCATAATGTGAGAAAGTCAGTTGCAATGCCTAGAGATGTTCATGCAAATTTTTCCAAGTAGCCCAGTTTGGAGTTGAATAGCTTGATATCTTATAACTGTCATGTAAAAATACTTTGGGATTGTGTTCATCAATAATATGTGAGCATTCATGTTTATTTGCAGCCCCAATAGTTAGATTTGACATGTTTTTAGAGTACCAAGTTTGTCAACTATTTGCGAATTGTCTTTGCCATGGTGGTCAACTTTGGGGGTTTGCATTTCAATATCGGGTGATTTTCATGTCAAAAAGATGGTTCCATACAATTGTCTTCATCTTAACGTGCCCCTGCATGCATTTTTAGACCTCCATCAATTCCTTCGACATTTTTACAAGCTCAAAAGCAAATGCAGATTATTGTAATTTGTTGTTTTCACAATGTTAAATTTATCAAGTTACCTACTTTGGAGGTTCACATTTTGAAATTAGTTAAGGTTTGGAAAAAAAGGATTTCTTCATGTGATTGTCTTCATAAAAATGCACTTCTATGCACAATTGTAGATCTTCACCATTTAATTTGGTGTTTTTTCAAAGACAAAACTAAATGGAATTTATAATAGTTTGTTGCAAGTCTATTCCAGGAAGTTGCTGAAAGGTCAACTTTGACTTTGAATATCTTGCACATAAACTAGAGTTAGAAAATTTCCTTTGTCACATTTTTTTGTGGTCCCTTAATGATCCTCTATGTCCTGTGGCAACCTCTTAGGTGAAGATTTTCCATTTTTCCGAGGCATGAAGTTTGTAGGGTTTAGATGAGTGTGACATAAGCAGTTTTCTAAAATGTTGAAGTGAATTTGGCTGCTAAAATTTTGTGATCTAGATTGTGTCATGCTGATCTATTTGTCAAATTTAATTCTCCTAGGTCAATAGTGAGCATTTCTATACATTTTCATGGCTCTAGGCAAATGTTTGATATATTTTGGAGGCAATTTCGAAAGCCACACAACCGAAAACACCAAAATGATTTCTTGCCCTTTCAACTTGACAAAATATTTGCATTTGACCAATAACTATAAGCAATTGAATGATAAATCCACATACCTGTATCTTTGTAAAATACTTGGAACATCAAAAAGATGGCTAAGTGGTTGCTGCCATGATTTTTATCTACTGAATATGGGAAAAAAAAGCACCAAAAAGAATCATGTTCTATTTTAGCTCAATATACTGAAAACCCTAGTGAAAACCCAACTAAAATTCTATCAAAGTTGCACTCCAAATAAAAATCATGGCGGTAGCCACTTAGGGATCAAAATAGAGAAAACCATATAGTTCTTTGTCCTATTTCCTTTTAACAAAGTCTCAAAATAAATCAAATAAACTTTTGAAGTCCATAAGTAAAATGCAATGCATTTGAAATTTGTGGTCAAATATGATGCCATAGGCTTGAAAGTTGCCCGTCAAAGCTACCAAATCAAAGATGAAGAAATCACATACCTTCTCGTGCTTAGCTTTGACCCGCTTCTTTTCTACGCTCCTTTTTTGAGCATTAGAAATAAAAATGATTTGGGTGTTTCAATTTTTTTTTTTGATGTATACCTCGAAACTATCAAAATTTCGATGGTCTATTTAAAACCCATTGGAATCTCAACACCATCGGGGACTATTACAAAAAAAAACCCAAATTCATAAAAACAGATTATCCATCGAAAGTTTCCATCAAAATTTGGCCCCAAATGTAGTAGTGTCCTAATCTTTATATTGGGATTTTAACTACAAAATGACACATACATTTCATGTTGCGTTGTGTCCAACCAATGTTTTGTATGATGTTCATATTCAATAGCTCTAGCATTGTGTATGATAACATCTCTACTATTTGATGAAGAACGGGTATTATCATCCAAAATGATGTGATCAAATTCTTAATTCCCTCCTCAATCCTACTAGAATGAGGATCTCCACACATAATTTCCCAATTATCTTCCAAGGTCCTATCATCCAAAGGTATTCTCCTCTTAACATATCTTGATATTGGTTTCCTACTAAAACCAATCTGAGATGAAACTAAAGATATTTGTTTGTTTTGGGACATAGTGTTACCTACAATGGATGTCAACATTATTCTTCTTGTAATGGCCATATGTTTAGATCGAGATTGCTTCCTTACAAAGCTCAAACCTTTCCTAACATTTTCAATAATATCACTTTGCATGTTAGAAATTTTTCTCTTTTTTGATGTTGTGTCTACACCCAACAATTTTAATGGCTTTTGCAACTTTTTTATATAAGTACAATTGAAAGTAATTGGGCTTGTTTGAGTGTTTCAAGATCATCAAATTTGGCCATTATTTCCCTTCATATCTTATCCATTGACCTCTTCTTAGAGAGACTTAAGGGTAGAACATCAACAAGCGATCTCAATTTCTCCACATCCATTGTAAGTAAATGATCTAGGTTTCTATCATTAATTTTTTTCTTTACGGTTTGAGCTAGATTTATATGTTCATCCATACTAGAGTAAGAGAAAGTGATCCTGACCCTTCTCCAACTTCCATTGCTAAAGCTTCTGTGAGGAGTGATTCCGACCCTTCTCCAACATCCATTTCTTCAACTTCAGTTGACCTTCCTACCTGAGCTTCTCCTTCATCTTGTAGTTGCTGATTGCGAGCTATATGCACAAAAATGAATCAAATTAGAACAAATTGGAGAGAATTGAAAATAAAGACATAAAACTTGGGCATGTGAAATTAGAGATGCATACCTTCTTTAGTTTTATAATAATATGCCAATGAAGCTTCACAGATTTTTTGTTCTTTTCCAGGTGACCCTTTTCTTGCAGATTTAGTGTGTCTCCCCTTCTTGTTTCTCATCTCTGTTCTTCAAAAAATACTTTTGAAATAATTACTAGATGCAAAAACCTTGCATATATAAACTTGTCTACGCTTCTATTAAAAAAAAATGAATTAAATAGATTTTCATGTTTTTAAAAGGAAAAGAATACTTTTATTTATACCCAAATGAAAAGTTGTGACAAAAAAAAAGAAGAAATCCGACCGACCTACTTTAGGCAAACATGCCTGGCAAAAAAATCTAGTGGTGTCCTTTTTGCAAAATCCTGCCCTTTGGAGGTCTCAATCAAGGGCCAAATAAGACAATTTTCTGAAGCAAAAAATGTCAGATTATGTTACTTTGAACAAGCTTTACAATTACTATAATTTTGATATATATTGAGTTCATTGTGACTTTCTATTCTTAGTTTAATTAAACATAGGTTGTTTAGCCATTTAACAACTTCTCTCTTTGATTCTTTAGGAAAAATAGCAAATTCTAGGAAATTCCTTTATGAAAAATATGTGTCTAATAGATATTTATGTTACCTTTCTATCAAAAAAAGTAAAAATGAGTTTCGATATATACATATCAAGTTAGAGAGAACCAAAGAAACCTATGTCTAAATTACAGTTAATGTCACTTCATAACTCAATAAAGTATAAATTTTTGAACCAAATTGAATGAAGTCAATTCCATCCTCTAGGTATTGATGTTACAAATAAATTCCAATTTTTTTAAAAAATATATTTAAAAACTAAAAAAAAATGTTAAAAGTCACTAATTTACATCATCTTCAAATTCTTAAAAGTTTTGTAGCAATATGTGTTCGAAAGTAAAGGTTTTTTTTTTTAAAAAAAAAATCAGAATATTCGTTTCAGAGTCAAAGGTTGCCAAACTGTATTGTGGGGAGGTGAGTTAGGAACTAAAGGGGCTAAATGGTAGATTAAGAATTTAAATCATCAAGGTTTCCAATCCAATTTTATCATCGAGAAAGATCAAGATTTAGAGGTGAGTTAAAAACTAGAGGGGCTAAACCATAGATTAGGAACTTAAAATATCAAGATTTCCAACCCAAACTGTTCCACCATTAAAGTAAAATGATCATATTTATAACCAATAATTTAATATTGATATTATTGTAAATATTTTTTATGTGTGTCAACATAATAATATACTTTATTATTTATCATCTTTTTTGAAGAATTTTATCTATATTATACATATATAATATATATTATAAATTCAAATATACATAAATAAAAGTAAACTAATATAATCTTAAAAATAAGATTAATAACATATAGATAATATTTTTATTATATAACATAATATAAAGATGTAATTTTAAAATTTCATATACTATTTTGGTTGTTATTAGAATTTTACATATTTTATTTTAATTTTCTAATTAATTTATAATAAATAAAATCATTATAAAACAAAATATATGTTAAGATTTTAGTCTATAAGAAAATAAACAATATTAAATATAATATAGAATAAAAGAAACAAAAATATCAAATCACATTTAATGTGCATTCATATGACATTTTGCGTTAAGAATCACTTATTTGAATCCAACAACATAATAATTTTACATATAAAAATATATCAACATTAAAAATATGTAGTCATTATAATATAATCTTAAAAATAAGATTAATAACATATAAATAATATTATCTATTATAAGAATTTTATTTATATTACACATACATAATATAAGTATTATAAATTCAAATATACATAAATAAAAGTAAAATAATATAATCTTAAAAATAAGAATAATAACATATAGATAATATTTTTATTATATAACATAATATAAAGATGTTTTTTTAGAATCATATAATATTTTGGTTGCTGTTATAATTTTGTATATTTTATTTTAATTTTTCTAATTAATTAAAAATAAACAAAATAATTATAAATAAAATATATGTTAAGATTTTAGTCTATAAGAAAATAAACAATATTAAATATAATGTAAAATAAAAGAAACAAAAACATCAAATCACATTTAATGTGCATTCATATGACATTTTACATTAAGAATCACTTATTTGAATCCAACAACATAATCAGTACAATAGAGCAGAATAGAGCAATGGAAAGAGACTTTGAATTAACCGTTCAATACCATCAATCCAAAGATGATTACACGTCTGTAACATATAATTTTTTACTTAGAAACCTTAGTAACCTGATAATTCAGGTTTCAAAACTCTATAACGTAGTCATTACACGCTAAAATCCAAAAGATATATCAACATTAAAAATACGTCACTTGGAAACCTTTTTCAGTCTGTTTTTCCTTGATATACAGTGGAATTAGGTAGATTACCTGCGTAATTGGATTCATTTGGACTACTGAGAAGGCAGTGAAGTGCCGGGGTATGATGAATGATCAAAACACACTTGCCTTGGAACTTTTTCAACTTTGATTTGATAGTAATAATGTAACAATTCCGCCCTCTTACATTTGCCTTGAATAAATCTTCTGTGAGAGAGTCAGTCATTTAAAATCCAATCTTGTTTTAATTTCTTCGTCACTCCGCTCTTCCTTCTGCATTCATGGCATCTTCTTCCTCATCTCATCACGCTTTCTCTGAAATCGAACCTTACGGCATAAGGAGAAGAGCAGAAGAATCTTCAAGAATGTTCGATGTCTTCATTAACCACAGAGGCCCTGATGTCAAAGATACTCTGGCTACTCAGCTATACAATATGCTGAAGGAATTGGGAATAAGGGCGTTTCTTGATTCGGAAGAGAAGGAGTATGGAGTTTCTTTTCCTTCTACAATTGAAACAGCCATCCACTCCGCTTCAGCTCACGTGGCTATTTTTTCGAAAAGATATGCAGAATCGGCCTGGTGTTTAGCGGAGCTGCTTCTTATGTTACAGAGTAGATCTAAGATTATTCCAGTGTTTTATGGTGTGAAGCCTTGATCTTCGCTACATAGAAAAGGGCGTGTATGCCGGTGCGTTCGCTAAACATGAACAGACGGGCAGGTACCCGCACAAGGTTAAGGACTGGAAGGAAGCTCTCCAATCTATTTCATTTACCGCAGGCTATGAAATCAATAATTTCAAGTAAGTTATCCGCCTTTACATTCTACTGTATTTTTGTCTTTTCATAAATTAAAATTGGTTGACTTTAGTCAGCAAAATTTATTTTCACCAATTTCCAATCTACTGTGTATGTTTGTGTTTTCATTTATCAAAATCGGCTTTGTTGAATCTAGCTAGCTCAAATTTCTTTCTTTATCAATTTCCATTCTACTCTGTATTTTTTGTGTTTTCATATAACAAAACTGGTTGAATTTAGGCAGCAAAATTTCTTTAGATTATTTTCCACTCTACTTTGTATATTTGTGTTTTCACATATCAAAATTGGGTTTGTCGAGTTTAGCCGCCTTGAATTTTTTTCGTCATCAATTTCCATTCTACTCTGAATTTTTTTGTGTTTTACATAAATCAGAATTGGGTGAATATAGGCAGAAACAATTATTTCCGATCGATTTCCATTCGACTCCATATCTTTATGTCTTTATATATCAAAACTGGTTAAGTTTAGGCAGCAATATTCTGTATTTGCTGTATTTTTTGTGTTTTCATATATCAAAATTTGGTTTGAGTTTTCGCTAGAAAAATTAATTCTTATGAATATCGATTTCCATTCTACTCTGTAATTTTTATCTTTACATATACCAAGAAATTTTTTGAGTTTAACTAGCAAAATTTCTTTCTTATTAAGTTCCATCTTCCCAGTTAAAGTGTCGATGACTGCAAACACATAGTAACATGGTGATTTGAGTTTAGCCAGCAAAATTTTCTTATCGATTTCCATTCTACTCTGTATATTTGTATTTTCATAAATCAAATTTTGGTTGAGTTTATCTAGCGAAATTTGCTTCTTATAAATTTCCCATTTCCCCTGTTCAAGTGTCGGTGACTGCAAAAACATAGTGTCAGCTCTGCAAAAAGTAATTGAAAGAAAAAAAATCTTATATGTTGCCAAGTATCCAGTGGGACTTCACAAGCCTGTGGAATATTTTAGAAGCGGTGCGTTGATGAGCTTGTGCAAGATTTTGATAGCCATTGTAAGATGAACAAAAATAACCAAGGGAAGACTCAAATCGTGGGAATTTTTGGAATGGGTGGGGTCGGTAAGACAACTCTTTCAAAAGAATTGTTCAACAGAAAGCGTTCTGAATACAGTCGAGCCTGTTTTCTGTTTGATGTGTGGGAGTTCTCTACCAAATGCAATTTCCCTTCTTTGCAAATGAAACTCCTCAGAGATATCTTCCATGAAGATCAGCTCACTTTTCAAAGTAGAGAGGAAGGAACAAGCTGTATCTGGAATTCTATAGAAAGGAGCAGTTTTCTGAGCTTCATCCTTGTTCTAGATGACGTTGATCACCTGGAACAATTAGATGCTCTGTTGATAATGGACATGCTAAAAAAGTCTGTTAATAGTCTGATAATTATCACAACCCATAATGTAGGAGTTCTTATAAGCGCAGGAGTTAACAACAGGTATCATTTAAAAGGGATGGATAAAGATGATGCAAGGGAGCTGTTTTGTTGGCATGCTTTCTGCCAACCCCATCCGGCTAGTGGATACAAGGATCTTGTTGAAGACTTCTTAGGTGTGTGTGGAGGGTTACCTCTGTCCCTTCAGGTTCTGGGCAATCATGTTCATGGCAGAGATAGGGATTATTGGAGGTTTGAAGTAAAAAAAGTTTCCGGGCCGCTGCATCGGGACATAAAACAAAAGCTTAAGATCAGCTTTGACGCATTGGGTAGTGAGGAGAAACAGATTTTCATGGCTATTGCATGCTTTTTTTTATGGTAAATTGAAGTGTATAGCCATGAGAATATGGAATGCATCAGGATGGAGCGCTGAATATGTACTAAAAACACTAAAAGAGAAGAGTCTTGTTGAAGAAATAGAAAATACAATGCCTGTACTGAGAATGCACCAACACCTGCGAGACTTGGGAAGAGAAATGGCAGATAAACTAAGCTATCCTCATCTTTTTTGGCATCCTAGAGATCTTAAATCCTTGGTATGCTTGTTCCTCCTCCAGAATTCTGATTTTTATCAAATGCTATTCTAAATCGTTACTTCTTACTGGTTTTAGGAAACACAATTGACTTGACCTGAGTTATTGTAAAAATTTGAAAAGTTTATAAGTTAACGTTGGTTTGATAAAACTGAACATTTGTAAATGCCCTGAACTAGAAGATGTCAATCTTGGAGGTCTGTGCTGCCTAGAAACAATAAAAATTGCCAGCTGTAAAGATTTGAGAAGCATGTCATGAATAGCTGATCTTACATTTGTGCCTAGTGGATCTGAGATGTCTGCACAGTATAACACTTGATGAGTCTGTCGTGTTGGAATGTTTTGAGTTGAATGGTTGTAAAAGCTTAAATTCATAAATATTCCTGACTAATAATTTCATAAACAAGAAAGACCCTAGGGAAAAAAAGAAAAAAATAATAATTGGATAACAACGTGTCTTCGACGTGACTTCTTAGCCTTTGTGTAATGTTGTTCAGCAAGTAGACAAGGATATATCTTGATTAAATCTCCCAAACGGTATATTTAGATAGCCTCTGTGCATTGTGGTGATGGCTTCTAGAGTGGCTCCTAAGAGCAAATTCCTCGATTAAATCTCCGAATGTTTGGAACGGCTCATAAAGTTAAAATAACAGGGGACGATTCGCCCCTATAAATAGGATTGTATTATCATTTGTTCACAACAGGTTTTCTCAGAACATAAAAGAGAATGGCAAAGGCAATGAAATTGTTTTGCGTGCTGCTAGTAACAATAATGGCATTGGTAGTGGGCATGGCAGGTATAGCCAGTAGCTCAGCCTCATGATTATTGTTTTGACGATTTTGGTTGTGACGATTTTGATATTTTGGCAGTAATGGTAGTAGCTGACCCCGATGACGATCCCTGCGAGTATTTAGGATGCTATGGCGAATATGAGTGTGTTACGACGAATACATGCTGCGAGATCGGATCATGTGGTGAGGGAAAAGGATTTTGCTGCAATCCCTGTGTTGATCCCTGCGTTTTCGATACTGATTGTGTTGACAATAAATTTAAATGCTGCGACGAAGGAGCGTGTGGTGAGGGAATTGGTTATTGCTGTACTTAATCTCTTTATTTGCTGCAGTCATGGACTTTGCTCTTAAGAAACACTTGAACTTCTTAAAATAAATAATCAAGTAGCACTTGCACCTAGGAGAGGTGCAATGGTCAGCCGATAGTTAATATATAATGAGAAACTGAAAACTATGACAGATCTTAAGAAACTGCAACTTGAAAACTTTTATTTGGCAAGCTGTTTATGCATCTTTGTAAATCTTAGGATCTCAGGTTACTTAGATGTCATTGGAATAGTTATCAAGAATTTGAGAATATGGAAAACTTAGTGAGCTTGCAGTTGGAGTATAATGGAAGCTGCACAGAGATGCTCAAGGGGTTTGGAAATTTGGGGGCTTTTCCAAACCTTCGGTTCTTGCTAATCAGAGATTTTCCTCTCCTAGAGAAGTTCCCTGAATTGGAAGATGGAGCCATGCTAGGCCTTGAGATTTTTCACCATCAAATGTGTTTAAGAGTAAATAAACTTCCAGAGGGATTGGGGCGATTGAAAATGTTCAAGGAGTTCAATCACTAGCTCAGTGGGGCGCCTGAATTAAGGGAGAGATTAAAGGAAGGAGGCCAAGTCTCTGAACTCTGTTTGGAGTCCATTCTTCGAGACATGTATAATAATCGTTTGATTAATTCCTTATCATGAACCTGTAATTTGTAATATTCACCTTACATCTCTGAACTCTGTTTGGTGTCCATTCTTACAAACATGTATAAGGCTCATTTGATTAATTCCTTATCATGAACCTGTGACTAATATGTAATGCACTTACAGGCTATCCCATCTTACCCCTAAAAATGGAATCTGTGAGCACCAAAATAACAATTTCTATTCGGCCACTTCTCAGATCCAGGTCGCACCAGCAAAAATAAGCTTGCCTCAGGAGTGGACTTATTAATTTTCACCTACTGCGAATATCTAATGCTTATTTGGGATCTACAGATAATTTATAATCTGCACAATTGAAAATTTAGAAGTTTAGGACTGTATTGGGGGGTGGAACTACTCTGTCTGGGGAGTAGTCTGTCAGTTTTTGTGTTGTAAAACACATAATAGAAGTGACAGGTCATGGATGGTCATTTGACATGAAGTGATTAAGCCCTTTCCTGGTATTTGGTCATTGTTACTGGTTCATCACTTTCGTGTATCTATTTTTCACTTTATTCCTATGGGAGTTAGCCCCAATAGAACCCTCACTCTTTTATCAAAAAAAAAGTTCATGCACCACCAACATTGATTAAATTGACAAGGCCAAGTGACTAAACAACTCCACCCTATATTTGCATAATATATTTCAGAACAAGTAGACCTTGAAAATTCAAAAGAACGGCCTGAAGATTTAGTAGTGTAAAATGTGTTATGTACATATGAATATCCAGGAATGATTATGCTAACTTCTTATATTTATCAAGAAGTAAAGGTGATTAGTAATACCTGAATAGCCATAGTACAAGCTGCAAGATCCCACACTTTAAATTTTTTAATGGCTAATCTCTCTTGTGAACCTACTTCCCATAAACCTATATCTCTGATATTTGTACCAACTACAAAATAGGTGCAGAAAAAATATATGATATTTACATCATTAGTCAAAGAGAAACGGTGCACTTCTAAATTAGTGAACTATAAAAAATGAGAAATGTCAAAGCAAAATGCCAAACCTAACAGTACAGCCTGCTGCACCGGATGAAAATCCATGCTTGTAACTGTCGAACCTTGATTAAAAATCCATGCAACATTCTTGGGAAGGTTATCTTCTCAATAGCTAACCTGCAAAATTACTTTAGAGTAAATTGCGTTTGTTCCAAACAAATTACTTTGGCTCCTACAAAAGACCGAGTTCCCTATCACTTGGAGTCTCTCAGTTAACCAGTAACTAAATTATATTTGTTGGCTTATGTTAATTAATTTAATAAACAATATGAAGCAAACAAATTAGAAAAAATCTCATCTCTAGATTGCCCAATCGCTCTTGCCCGTTTCAGAAGGTGGTCAGAATCTGTTGATTGATAATCAACTCTAGATACATTCGGAGGAGTCCTAGGCTGCTTAAGCAAAGAAGCTACCAAAAAAAATAAGAAAAGAGTGTTACAGGAACAACATAAGATAAACATGCCAAATCAAGAAGAGATTAATCACAATGATTCCTATATCAATAATAATAAGAAAACTTGATCGATGCTAATGCATATGGTACCTGTACTTGTTGCAGCACCAAGTCCAATTGGCCCTGTAGAAACTACCTCTCTAAACCAATGATGTTTGCAGCGGCCACAACACTCTGCAATTCACAAATCCATATCTCAAATCAAAACCTTTTGAAGCAATAAAAATTGAAAATCATGCAAAACAACTTATAGTATTCTTATATAAATAATTATGTTGCAGAAGAATGTCTGGAAGGCATGGCCTTTCCTATCTATTACCAGCGATTAAGAACTTTTCTTGGACTTCATGCGTTTAATTTCATAACTCCCTTGGCATGATTAGCTCATCTGTTTACTGAGTAGCCATTGCAAATGGATTTCGGTTAGAGTTACGAACTGCATGTCATTAATTATTTTTAAAAATGGTTATAACATGCAAAGAAGATTTTGTGATTCTTAAGGAAATGCAGTTGCGAGATTAATCGGTTATATATTTTTTCCTTTTTTTTTTTTCTGGTTATATTTTTCCCTATTTTCTGGTTAGCTGACACTTTCTCGTCAGCGACACTTTTCCGTCAATAGGCTATGCCCATAAAAAACCTATCGGCTTAATTATGCTTTGGACATATGTCAAGATTATTATCATAGTTTAATTAAATTTTATTTGATTAGATTGTGAAAATATGATGCTCTTGGTTGGAATGATGCTAAAGAATTAGTGCAACACAATAAAGAAATGTGTTGTTAAATTATAGAATTTTTGTCTAATATAAGTTACTTATATTAAATTGTCCATTATTGTATAAATTATTCAAGTTAGAAGGAAATCAAATTGTGATAGTTGTGAATGTATGATATCTTATATCTATATTTTTTATTAGGGGCATGTATGGTTATTCAAGTAAACTTTAGGCTCTACTCAATTATAGAATTATTGTAGCTAACAAGGAGATGGTCATATTTTATAAAATTGAAAATAGATATCTCATTTTCTTAAATTAATTATATATAAAAGGGAGATGGTCACTTTAATGCATACAGTATATTATTTTCATAGAATGGACATAGATCAAAGAGAGATGATTATCTTTCACTATATAGTATATAGTATCTTAATTTCTAAGAATATTTAAATATATAAATGCGAGATGGTTATCTTTTATTTGTTGTATCTTGTTTCCTTATACTGGTCATAGATAAAAGGGGATGGTTTTCTTTTATTGTGTACTATATTGGTTTCTTAGTATTATAATAGATAAAAAAGAGACAGTCACTTTAGGTTTTGAATTAGAAAAATTAACTAGTAATGAGTAAATTAATTATAGCTCTTAAAGTAATTTGCTCTTGCCCATAATTGATTTATATGGTTATCTACAAGTAATTTATGACACATCATCATAACTTAGTATTTATTACCATGTGTACAATGGGTCTATCTGAGATCTTTACAAGTATATTAATGTCCTTGTTTGAGGATCATTCTCTCAAAGAACTAAGACAAAATATGTATGTAAAAATTATTTTCTAATTATTCCTATCTTGATTGGTGTTAATAGATATTTATTATGAATAAAAGATAAAGTACATAAAATTAATTTTTTAGTTTCTAGTAAAAAATACTATAACTATTAGTGCATTTATGAATTGATGAAATAATTTATTATGTGTTAACCACCTTTTATAATGCTCGATCTAGTTTAGTAACCACTTACTCTCAACTTAAAAATTTCCAAGTTATGGGAGTGGGAATATGATTTAGTTGTCATTTTTATTCAATACGAGCACAACAAGGAGATGGAATAGTTTTTTCTTGTGTTTTTTTTTTTAATTTAGCCCAAGATTTAAAAATGAAAGAGGTGCGAGGAACCCTAAAAGAAAGATAAATATTGAAAAGGAAAGATGACAATGTCTAAGAGAATTTCAATCGAGAATACTTAGTCACAAGTACGAAAAAATTTATTTGTATTTTTTTATTATATGGGATATGAAATATTTTATATATTCAACATTGAAAGGTCTATCATTACCTTGTAACATTTTACAAATGGATTGAATACTTGATTTGCTATAATATTTTGCATGCATCTTTGCATAGACATACAACAAAGATGAAGATGAAATATTTGAATACATTCTGTTGGCACTTCAATTTTCAAACATAAAATTTTGCATTTCCTTACAAAATTGAAGTATATATGTGTGATCTTGAAAGTTGAGAAAATTTTGTTGCAAAAAAACCCAGAAAAAATCCTACAAAATTACCAAGGTCTCTTTTAAGTCTAGCAAGCCCTAATCAAATAAAACCAGGCTTGAGAAAAACCCTAGCTGCCTTTATCTTCATTAAAACCCTAGGTTTTCCTTTAGGGTTCTTTTTTAGAGTTACTTTTTGCAAATCACTTAAGTTCTTAAGGTGCATGTGATTTAAAAATATCACCACGCAGGGTCATGTTAGCAATACTATTTAATCACCTAAGCCCGACCCCTTTTTAAATTTTCCTAAGTCCTAACCGCCTTATTTCCTAATGTTTCAACACTATAGTCCGCTTGGAATTTGGAATCTAGATCTAACGGTTGTCACTTGTTCGCATAGAATCTTTCGAGCCTATGCGATCATGCGACAATCATCGATCTTCTTTATTCCTCAATGCTTGCAACAGGTGGGACCACTGCCAAGACTGACAATCTGCAGAAGATCCAACGGTGGTCGTATGTTTGCATGGAATCTTTGGAGCCCATGCTATCATGCGACAGCCATAGATTTTACTTTGTTCCCAAGCGTAAGAGGAAGGTGGGTCCGCTGCCAGGTGTACACACATGGTCGCTGTTGATTGGTCTGAGGTTTTTGATGATATGGAATATGTCAGTAGCACTAACGCTTAGTAAGAAAAAGTTACATGTCCGCTTGCCGGATATTGCAACATGGACATTCCTGATTGGTCGAAGCAAAGTGGGGTCAGTTACTTAAGGTATCAGCAACAAATGGAAGATCTAACAGTTGTCGTGTGTTCACATGGAATCTTTCCAAGTTATGTGATCATGTGACAACCGTCGATTTGGTATCAAGGCCACGGTGTCTTACTTTATGTCTAGTCATAAAGGGGAAATAACAGTGACCGTCTGATAAAGGATCTGGCAACAGAGATTAATCTAAGCTATCAAGTGGGTCCTAAATGGCGTAATTAAAGAATTGTCGTTGATGCATATTGATCCAACGGTTGTCACATGTTTGCATAAACTTCTTTCAAGCCTTGTGATCATGCGACATCCATTAGATTATCTCTTAAGGAAAATCAACAGTCCAATTTTAAACTTGAGCACAGTTGGTGTGAAATTCAATTTTCTCGATTGAACAATGACAGTTTGATTTCTCAGAGAAGTAATGGCTTGATCATGTGGAGTAAACTACTGAAAGGACTAGTTTTGATTATAGATACATTGAAGATTTGCGCATTTTTAGCAACACAAAGAGAAAAAATTTGTAGACAATTGAACGAGAAGATTTGCAGAAACTGGTTGATGCTTCTTGAGAAATTTCTAAAAAAGGTTGGTAATTTTCTCTGTGAAATATTTTCCTGATAAGTAGAATTATAATTCTATCGTGTTTCTTCTACAATAATTGTGAGAAATATAAAACCCTAAAATGGCTCCAAGGAAAGAATTATCTAGTGAAACCGATTACAGTAAGAGGGGTCTGCACAAGGATTTATTACAGTTACTACCTAAGTCTACAACTGACACAATAAAGACAAAATAATTGACGCCAAAGAACCCTAGGGTGAGAGTAGCAGACGGACTGTATGACACAAAAAATTACATAAGGGATGCAAAGACTGGTACACTCAATGCAAGTGGTGCTTCTGATACCACTGGTTTAGCATTATTCAAGGTAGGGTTTACTCAGAGGAATGCTCCTTCTCCTAATAGCAATATATGGCAATTTGACTTAGGCACTCTTGTGGTTCTGGTGTTTTCATAGACGTAGACTTGATATTTCAAGTCGCAAAGAATTATAATCCAATTACTAAGGTAATTAGGGATCTTAAAGGAAAAATACTCATGTCCATCAGTATTGAAGAGATTAGGACAGTTTTTAAGCTAAGTGAGCCTTCAAGTGACTTGGAAAAAATTGACTTTGAGGAGTTGAAGCAGGTATACAATGCACAAAGAGATTACCTCAAAAGTGGACCTGTGAAGGAATTTTGTGACAAGATTGGGGGGATGATTGCCATGGGACCAAGCACACAAGAGACTTTTAAGATAGAGTACTTTAATTTGAGAGCAAAGGGTGCTTACTGGTCATTGTGTCATGTTTTTGGAGAAGATGTTGACGAAAGAATGCTTGTACATCTTATGTACATGATGGTTCAAATCTTAGACCCTTATGTATCTGTTACTTTTAATTTTTCTCCCTACATTACAGATTTAATTCACAACGGATTAGTGGGAATTCAGAAAGATAAAGTTGATAGGCCCTTCTGCTAGTATTCCTTCATGATGTACATGTTTTTGTTTAAGGGAGCCAATTATTTTGAATAAGAAATGGATTTATTAAAGAAAAAGGATGGTGAAGACATGCCAGTCCAATTATGGAGCCTCACCATAACATGGGACAGAGAAAATCATAGTTTCATAAATTTTGATAAGTGCTTTGCATCCAGGCTCAGAAAATTATTTGTCCAAGAAAACCCAAGGATCCCAAATGCCTTAGCTAAGCTTGTTAGGCCAAAATAGTTTTCCAAAGACTTAAAAATTGTGCATAACTAGGGAGATTTCATTTTTTACCCTGTTTCTACTGTCATTAGACTATATGGTTTCAAGGGAGCCCCATTCATACTACCATATCATGTGCCTCTCAAGATTGGTAGTGCAGAATTCATCAAACAATTGGGGGATATTGAGAAGAATACTCTTTCTAGTAAGGGTAGGGGAACTTTGTTCCCAAACATTACTATTGCACATTAGTTTTTAATTACAAAAGGTGGATGGCTCCATATGGATCAAGTCTTGGCACCATATCATATGGCCACTTTGGTTGTTAGGACAGCAGACCTTGAGGGGTTTTATAATGAAATGTTTAAAGTAAGGGTCAAATGCTCTTTGATAAATCATATGTTTAACTTTCCTAAGGATATAATCAGAAATATCCCTAACATACAAGAGCAAGAAGTCAGGAAAGAAAAGTGGTTGGTATATAAAAAGACATTGGATTTTGTCAGATAGTTTGACCCAAGATATGATCCCCTGAGTAGCATAAATCCTATGGAGAAGAAAATAGATACTCTCATGGAAAATTTTAAAGAGATCTATCAAACCCTAAATGAGAAGAAAGAGAAAGTTATAAGTGAAAACCTAGAGTAGGCTCAATCAATATTGAGAAAACTACATTTGCAAAGGTGTTGCCTCCTAGTAGGTATATGGTGTAGAAAAAGACTAGTTACAATGTCATAATTCCATAATCTGATAAAAGAATACAAGCAAAGAAGAAGGGGGATATCCCTTCTACATCATAGCATGTGGAGAAACACGAGGAGGTTGTGGAAGTTTCAAACTCACCTCAAGATCAACCTGTTGAGGATATTCATGATTCCCCACCCCCTACTAAAAGACAAAAGCTTGAAGAGAGGCCTCAACATGTTGAGGAGGTCTACTCTCCTTCCCAATCACCTTTGAATGTCATGGATGACCAAGAAGTCACAAAGAAGGTCCATCAATTGGGGTCTCTATGTCAAATTTTTATGACCTATGAGGAAATAAATGAGGGTGTGCTAGAGCCACCAAAAGAACCTGAACTAGATTTGACAGTGGGAGAAATGGCAGGCACTGAATTAGACCCCATAATCAAGCAAGCCTGTGATGATTTTCTAGCTGATGATGCCTTTGTAAAGGCTAGAGCTTTTATGCAATTTTTATGGAAATTGAACATCAGCCAATTTGAAGAAACTTGTGAAAAGAAGCTTGAGGAGAGTCCTGATAAGGATCTCAAAATCATTCAGGATGAGGTTAGAAAGGAGATGACCGAGAGATTTGAAAAAATCACCCCAGGATAGGGGAGGGACTTGGTAAGAAATTCAGGGGTTCTTATCCTTCCTAAGTGGGATATAGCTGATGTAGTGGTCCTTGATGCAGTCAGGAAATAGACCACGCCCATTCATAAAACCAAGGAAGAAGCAAAACAGGCCATCAAATGGGTCACCTTCAGTAATGACCATCAGGCCTTGGTCATGTGGTCCCTGAAGAAGAATAGAAATAACAAGGGAAAGCAAGTTAGTAGTGGCAATCTCGTTGGTAGCCTAATATTTAAAAGGGTCACTAACACATATATAGTTGAGGCATCAGGCATGGTGGTAGCAACGGTTCAACTCACACAGAGGGTGGCAGAGAAGGAGGCCAAAGAAAAGGAGGAAGTCACACTGAGGTTAGAAACAATGTTGAAAGCTTATGGGGAACTAAGACAGAGCATATATGAGAAAGACACTTTAATCGTAGACTTGAAGAAAAGGTTGGGTGAAAAGGTCCAATTCAAGCATCAAGACAATTAAAAATTTCTTCTTCCCCTACTGGGCCTTCTTCTTCAAGCCCTATTCTTGAATACCCTCTCTCCCCTCTTCCCCCATCTATAGGTGAGGATGACAGAGAGCAAAGGGAGAAACAAAAATATGAGAAGAAAATAAAGGACACAGTCCTACATTTTGTTGCCAAAGTAAAACCAAGGGAGGTTTATAGAGTTGCTAAGCAACTATCTGACATTTTGATCTCTTTTAAGAAGGAGATAGCTACTGTAAGCCCAATTTTGGATAAGTGGGTTCCTAGAGAGATTAAGTTGAAATCTTCCTTTGATTTAATTAAAGATCAAAATACTATGGATATTCAATTAACAAATACATACAAATTTGTTAAAAACCTTTTTGATTTTGAAGTGAATAGAGATGGTGTAAAAAGAAAGGCAGAGATATTTGCAGGACAGTTTTCAATTGTTCTTGGGTCTTATCAAAATAGATGGAACTATAAAGACATGGATCAATGGTTAGAACAGATTGATGGGGAAGTTTCAAATAAAATGGACACCATTTTGGGTATGAAAGATAATACCCCCTTTGTGCAACTTATTGAGTTACTGGAGGATGCCAGGTTACATTTTGCTAAAGTGTTGAGTGAGGTTTACCAAGTGGTTGCTGATTGGAATAAATTGCAACCAGAGGGATGAAGTTTTGACTTTCCAATGGCCAAGTGAAGAAACCTATGCATCTTGGGAGACAACATATCCTATGGAAGATGCCAAAGAAAAAGAAACATCCATTGAGGAGGCAACAAGTGGCGGTGCCCCAACTCCTTAAAAGAAAGTAAATGTTGTAAAGGCATCAAACAAATTGAAGAAGACACAGATGCAACACCTGGCCGAAGTTGAACTGACTTTGGGACTTGTTGCAAATTTTTGGTGCTCATCTCTGCAAGTATTTTGTAAAAGTGTAACAAGAAGGTGTTATATTTGCCCTTTTTGTCTTTTATGGAAAACACCTTTTGTCTTTTGTAAGAAAGATCTGAAGCTGGTATGCAATCCTTGTATCTATAAAAGGATTACCAGGATCATTTTGAAAGGACCGAAACTTGAGCATATTTTCTAACAAGTTTTGAGTCTAGGATACAATAGACTGTATTAGGCATATTTTTGTAAGAAAGCAATATTACTGGTTCAGGTTAAATCCAGACAATTTGCACTTTAAAAGCATTTTGTATACATGATATTGATATAGAATTTGAATAAAATCCAAAGTTCAAATCTCTCCTGTGTGTATCTCCCTTTGAGTTATTAATTGTTGAAATTCATTACATAGATATTCTCTGTGTGCATGTTTGTGTTCTTTAGCTCTGATTTAGAATCAGATTAAAAAAGCTTTGGAGATGGCATAAATTCTTTAAGTTTTACATAAGGATATGAGTAAGTAGTATGAATCTAGGATTCCTTTGATAAAATCCACCATAGGGTGATAGCATTTTCAGAGGGAAAAGCTATTAAGGTTCAATATATTTGTTTATGTATAACAATCTTGCGGTGAAGATGTTGCCCAATGGATAAGGCACTGGCCAGTAGTGGAGTTGTTTTTACTGGAATCAGTATTTAAAAGGTTCTATATGTATTCCTGACATTTGATATAAATCTTTCAAAATTATGTAAGTACTGTGACTTGAAAAGTATTATTCCACCTAATGATAATGGAGAATTAATGAATGAATGGTCATCATTTAGTATTATGATTTATCTATTTTTATTGAATCCAGACTGTTATTTTTGAAGTAAGGCTTGTGTTTACTGGATTAGGAGTACCCTCCTTGGTTTTGCAAAGCCAGAAGTCTAGAGGGCAGTCTTGTCCCTATAGTTGGTCCAATCATCATAGAATCCCATAGTTGGATCTAACCCATCCTAAAATCCTATAGATGTATTGGTTTCTTATGAAAGCATAAAGTCTAGTATGAGGAACCAACACATTCCTTTTCATTCTAGTGATTACGATCATATGTCATCTTGATAGATTAAAATAATTTTTCATATTGATATCAAATGCTTATAGGTGTATTGATATCATGCACTTATATAGTCCATACATTTACATATGTTTAGTTACTTTGAAACATGTTGATCTAGTGTAACTTCAATGGTATGTAATATAAATCTACATTGAAAGTGGTTCTAATCTTTAAAATTGATTTTTTTTAACTAAAGTTGTTTCAGGAGATGTTGTGTAGTCATAGAAGAGAGTTGCAAACATAGACAATGTTATTTGTTATTTATTGCAATATCCACAAGAGATGAATAAGTCAACAAAAGAAAAAGAAAGTGATGGATTGTTGTTCCTCATATGTTCAATGAAATAATGATGATCTATCATGTTGATTTATTTAAATGTGAATATATATCTTGAATTTATTTTAAATAAATCTTAGGTTCAAATAGGTTCATGTTTGAAATATCAAATTTGTTATGTAGGTTACTCAAGAAAATTTACTGCATAGGACTTCTAGATGATCCTTAAAATTTTTATGTCTTATATCTTGAAAATGTTGAATGTATATATATTTTACCTTGGAATGTGTAAGAATTTTGATATCATTTTGATACCAAAAGAATTTGCCTAAGGCAAAGAATAGAAACCAAGATCTAGAAGCTCAAGAGATAGCACAAGAGAGATAAGATAATATGATATGATCAAATGATCAAATAATAAAATAGATTGAATGATTGATTGAATTGTTTTACAAAGTAGGAGTGCCCAAATATATAGGCAATGAAATAAGACTACATGATAAGGAAATGATAAGATATCACCCACACAAGGTGGAATCACATGTCCACCAAAGGTGGATCATCCTCCATTGTACGTGAAAGTATGTGCAACAATGAGAGGATGATAATGTGATAAGATCACTAAAGGTGGATCTCACACACAAAGAGGTATGAGAAGACAACTATGACCACCTAAAGTGGAGATTCTCCTAACCATGTGCTAAAATGAAATGCAAACTCCTAGGTGTCTCAAAGACAACTAATTATGCAAATGCATTATCCTAAGTAAACTTAAGTAAAGTGTAATTAGTAAATACTCAACTACACCAACACCCCCCCTTAAGTGCAGCTTAGGGGAATGCACTTAAGCTCACAATGCAAGATGGGTCCCGGCTACTAGGCTATGTTAGGTACCCATGTACAATATGCAAGAACAATGCAATCTCTCATAAAGCGGAGAAAAAGGGAAAACCTCATGGGAAAAACCCTCCCCCAAAAGAGAGATGAATACAAGATGCATGGAAGGATGGAGTAATCAAGACCCCCCTATTATGACATACATCATGCATATACAATAAAGAATCCCCCCAAAGGAAGGAAATAGGGAAGAGAGACAAAGTAGCCCCCCCTCAATGTTGAAACTCTTGCAAAGATGGTCCAAGATGTTGAAACAATACTCCTCCATAGGAAGAAAATAGAGCCAATGTTGCACCAAGAATGTCAAAGTGTGACAAAATCAGGTACCAATGTCGATGTAGAATGACCAATGGAATGCCCACTAGGATATGATAGAGATGAGGCATGGAGACACCTGCAAGCACCAACTGGGTACTCAACTAACAGGTTGGTATACTTGAACTTGTGTCATGCATCCATTAATTGGTTGGAGCATAACTTCCAAGAACCAAGTCCCATGATGTTCCTAATCTACTAACATAGGGATTACATCAAATGTGTCATCAATGACAAGGTACAAATAAAAATGTGGCACTTTATGATAGTGTGTGTACAACATTGCTCATGCAAGAGCATACAACATCAAATGCAATGCAAAGCTGGAAACATGTAAAAGATGAAGCCACCAAGGATGCCATGTCAAATGCTGCAGAAAAGGTGTCCTCCTATTGGCCTTGTGCTAGAAAGTCTTTGGGACAAAATTGGCCTCCCCCCCTGCTGTCGATTGGATGATGCTGCAAAACAGGTAGATACAAGTGGCAAAGAAAAAATTGTGTTCCCAATTATACTTATTTATTAATATTTTGTTTTCCAAAAATTCATTGAATTTATGAAAAACATTTATTAAAGAGCCCAAAAAAAAACTTTATTAAAAAATAAAGAAAAAAACATAATTTTTTTTTTTAATTTTTGAGATTTAAAAAAAACTTTATTAAAAAACATATTATATTAAATAGTTTTTATATAAAAAAAAACTATTAAAAAAACATATATATATATATATATATATATATATATATAAAGGTTTTTATTTAAAAAAAAGTTTATAAAAAAAAGTTTTAAAAAAAGCTGTTTTAAAAAAAAATTGAAAAAACCCCATACAGGGGGGCCCGCACTGCAGTGCAGACGGCACTGCAGCACAGTACCGCACTATCAGTGCAGTACTGCACTGTAGTGTGACTACACTGTCAGTGCATACCGTACTACAATGCAGTACCACACTGTGGTGCAGTCAATGCCTGCAGTGCAAAAATTTAATTCTAAATTTAATTTTATTTTCAAACAAACTTTTCAAAAATGAAAATCAAACCCCCCCTTTTTTGATATTTAAATTTTTTTATTTAAGAAAATGAAAAAATTAAAAAGCTAAAGTAATAAAAAACAAATAAATCGTACCTTATGTAGACTGCGTAGATCCGTACGACGGGCAAGGAGGGAGAATTTTTCTTTGGAGACCAACGGTGTCCGATCTGGATGAATAAATAGTTGATCTTGAGGTTTTTGGCCGCTCTGATCGCAATGGCAGTGTCAGATTTGGCCCAAAGTGCCTTCTAGCACAAGGCCAACAAGAGGACACCTTTTTTGCAGCATTTGACAAGGCATCCTTTGTGGCTTCATCTTTTACTGTGGGTGCATCATGAAATGCCTTCAGTATCACCTCTCTCAAATGTGATGACGAAATCAAATGATCAAATAATGAAATAGATAGATTGAATGATTGATTACATATAATGTAGATGCCTCAATATATAGGCAATGCATGATATCTAGAAGATATGCAAGTGATAAGATCACAACTAGACATGGTGAAATCACATGTCCACCAAAGGTGGATCATCCTCCATTGTACATGAAAGTATGTGCAACAATGAGAGGATGATAATGTGATAATATCACTAAAGGTGGATCTCACACACAAAGAGGTATGAGAAGACAACTATGACCACCTAAAGTGGAGATTCTCCTAACCATGTGCTAAAATTAAATGCAAACTCCTAGGTATCACAATGACAACTAATATGCAAATGCATTATCCTAAGTAAACTTAAGTAAAGTGTAATTAGTAAATACTTAATTACACCAACACCCCCCCTTAAGTGCAACTTAGGGGAATGCACTTAAGCTCACAATGCAAGATGGGTCCCAGCTACTAGGCTATGTTAGGTACCCATGTACAAGATGCAAGAACAATGCAATCTCCCATAAAGTGGAGAAAGAGGGAAAACCTCATAGGAAAAACCCTCCCCCAAAAAGAGAGATGAATACAAGATGCATGCATGGATGGAGTAATCAAGACCCCCCTATTATGACATACATCATGCATATACAATAAAGAATCCCCCAAAGGAAGGAAATAAGGAAGAGAGACAAAGTAGCCCCCCCCCTCAATGTTGAATCTCTTACAAAGATGGTCCAAGATGTTGACCAATACTCCTCCATAGGAAGAAAATAGAGCCAATGCTACACCAAGAATGTCAAAGTGTGACAAAATCAGGTACCAATGTCGATGTAGAATGACTGACGGAATGCCCATTAAGATATGATAGAGATGAGGCATGGAGACACCTGCAAGCACCAACTGGGTACTCAACTAACAGGTTGATATACTTGAACTTGTGTCGTGCAGCCATTGATGATTGGTTGGAGCATAACTTTCAAGAACCAAGTCCCATGATATTCCTAATCTACTAACATAGGAATTACATCAAATGTATCATCAATGACAAGGTACAAATAAAAATGTGGCACTTTATGATAGTGCGTGTACAACATGCGTCATGCAAGAGCATACAACATCAAATGCAAAGTTGGAAACATGTAAAAGATGAAGCCACCAAGGATGCCCTATCAAATACTACAGAAAAGTTGTCCTCCTGTTGGCCTTGTGCTAGGAAGTCTTTGGGACAAAATTGGCCTCCCCCCTACTGTCGGTTGGATGACACTACAAAACAGGTAGATACAAGTGGCAAAGAAAAAATTGTGCTCCCAATTTTACTTATTTATTAATATTTTATTTTCCAAAAACCCAGTGAGTTTAAGAAAAATATTTATTAAAAACCAAAAAAACTTTATTAAGAATAAAGAAAAAAAACACAATTTATTATTTTTTAAAAAAAAAATTAGATTTAAAAAAAACTTTATTAAAAAAAATTTAATAAAGAAAAACATAAATTGTTTTATTAAAATATAAAAAAAATTTATTAAAAAAAACTATATTTAAAAAAACATATAAAAAAAGTTTTTATTATAAAAAAAGTTTTTATTTAAAAAAAAACTTATAAAAAACATATTAAAATTTTTTATTAAAAAACATATAAAAAATTTATTAAAAAAAACATTTTAAAAAAATTTAAAACCCCTAACGGGGGGTCCCGCATTGGCAGTGCGGGTACCGCACTATAGTGCAAGTACCACACTATCAGTGCGGACTGCACTGCATAGTGCAGGTACTGCAGACTGCACTACGCAGTGCAAGTACTGCACTGACAGTGCATACCGCACTGTGGTGCGGACACTGTAGAGGCCTGCAGGCACAATAAAATTTAAAAAAAAAATTTAAGAAAAAACTTTCCAAAAAACAAAAAGTACGCCCCCCGTTATATTTTAATTTTAATTTTTTAATTTTTTGATTTAAGAAAATGAAAAAATTAAAAAGTTAAAGTAATAAAAAACAAATAAATCGTACCTCTGCTTGCAGTTTGTACGACGGGGCAGGGAGGGAGCTTTTTCTTTCTGAGACCAACTGCGTCTAATTTGGGTGAATGAACAGTCGATTTTGGGGCTTTTAGCCATTCTGATCACAATAACAGTGTCAGATTTGGCCCAAAGTGCTCCAATTTTGCAGATCGGCCTTTGGGGTCCGATTTGCAAAAAGAATTTTCCTCAAATTTGACTTTTTCTCAATATAGGCAAATTTATAGTCAAAATTTATGGAAATAGCCACTCAGATGCAATGGTGAGCTCCGATCTTGCTCAAAACGCTCCCACAAAATGCTGATCTCAGATCTGAATCATGGCTCTCCAAAAGTTGAACCAATCAATCGCTCTCCAATGGCTATCCAATGAAGACTCCTTTGGCTTTGATACCATGTAAGAATTTTGATATCATTTTGGTACCAAAAGAATTTGCCTAAGGCAAAGAATAGAAACCAAGATCTAGAAGCTCAAGAGATAGCACAAGAGAGATAAGATAATATGATATGATCAAATGATCAAATAATGAAATAGATTGAATGATTGATTGAATTGTTTTACAAAGTAGGAGTGCCCAAATATATAGGCAATGAAATAAGACTACATGATAAGAAAATGATAAGATATCACCCACACAAGGTGGAATCACATGTCCACCAAAGGTGGATCATCCTCCATTGTACATGAAAGTATGTGCAACAATGAGAGGATGATAATGTGATAAGATCACTAAAGGTGGATCTCACACACAAAGAGGTATGAGAAGACAACTATGACCACCTAAAATGGAGATTCTCCTAACCATGTGCTAAAATGAAATGCAAACTCTTAGGTGTCTCAAAGACAACTAATTATGCAAATGCATTATCCTAGGTAAACTTAAGTAAAGTGTAATTAGTAAATACTTAATTACACCAACAGAATGTTAATTCCCATGTGTGTACTAGAGTATCTGTATAAGATTAGTTTATCACTATTTAGATCAAGGTAAGCTAAAATACAATAATTAAATAAGCTAATTTAATGTAAATAATGATAAGAAACATCTTATAGCTCTCTATTTAGATATGCTAATGCAAAGCTCTCAGCAAACCTCCATTAGTGACAACTCTAAAATGAGAAAAATGATAAAAGATTACACAATTAAAGCCTATTTTAAAGAAACTATGCTTAGTTAGGCCTAAAATGCCTTTCTAGCTCGGATTCTCAATAACTTGGATGTAATTCTCTTAAACCAAGAAAGCTCCCCTTTGATGTTTTTGGCTCTCATATGGGAAACATAACAATGCAATGGAAGTAGATGATTTGTGAAGGGAAGAGGCTCAATTTATAGTATTTTTAGGAGAATCAATGGTCAAGATTGTATGAAGATCAAGGGTTGAGATTCTCTCATTTTGATTATTCAATTCAAAATGGGTGGGTGGATCCACTTTGAATATTAAAATGAAACCTACTACAAAGCTTACACAAGGTTTATGAAGTTTCCAGATACATTAAGGTTAGATGAATTCATAGATTAATTTCAAGTGAGGTTTTGGAGGGGTTAGGCAACTTCTAGAGGGCAGTTAGGGTCAAATTTAACTTCTCCACTTGGTATACTTAGGGTTAGGGGTTCAATTTTGGTTATTAGGTGGCCCAAGACTCATTAAAGAACCTTCAAAAGTAACCTCAAAGTCAAAATCTGATTTTTTAGAGTTTGAAGAATTTGGGCAAAGTATCTTCCTTCCCATGCGAGTCTTGATTTAGAAGGAGAAGGAGGACTTTAGAGGTTTCCTCATTAAACCCACTATGATTAAAGAATGATTTGTTTGACTTTAATGGTTGAAATGGGTTAACTCCTTGATCCCTTTCTTGGATCTCTAGTGTGTTCTACTCACACCCTGTGGTCTCTAGGATCTCTCTTGTCAATAGAATCCCCTTACCCAGCCCAACTAACCACCAATAACAAGCACTCCTCCTAAGCTCTCCTTCACACTACTTGGCTTCAAACCCTTACATAAGCTTATAAGGGCTTCACAGGGTCATAGGACTGGTTTGTTTGTTCACCACCTTGTCTGGATTGGTGGAAGCCCCTCCTCCTCACTAATGATTCTTCTCTAACCCTTCTTGAAATCCTCCAAATAATTCTTTCTACAGCATCCAACCTTGCTCTCTTTAGCCTCTGCAATCATGACCTTACCTAGTCGGGCACAATCTAGGCTCGCCTAGGGCTTGGTCTCAAAAATACTTGCACTCACTTCCCAGGGCCCTACTTGATAATATACAGAGTAGAGGGTCTGTAATTCCATATCCCATGGTTCCATGGTGTTTCCACAGTGGGGATAGGAGCTATAGGCCTATCTTTACATTTCACTCCAAACTAGGCAGTGAACTGCTAACTTCAAACTACTAACACAAACACACTCAAACCTGCAAAGAAACTAATCTAATCACACAAAAATGAAAGCTTATACACAAATAAAGACTTACAATACTCAAAAATATCAAGTTAAATTCATTAGCTTTCAAGATTCATGCCATTTGTGCTCTCTGGCATACAAACAACAGCCACAGTCTAAAAATTCTTCCTCAAAGCCATACAGTCTGACATCCAACCCCCAGATAGGTTTTTCCAAGCATTTATGGTATCATCCTCGGGGTATGGGTTAGATTAGGGATTTTAGCTACTGGGTTAGGGTTCTAACCTTTAGTAAGAAAAGTTGCTATGCAACGTTTTGAGCAACTTTTGTTGCTTGAGCAATTTTTTCTCTCTCCACACTTCTAGGCCATACATAGGCCAAAATCAATGCACACATGTACTAAATCACCACAAACCCCTAATTTTAGACCTCTATCCAATCTAAGACCAGGTGATGTTAGGATGACATCATCCATTAAGTCCTTGAGTATTTTCAAATGGCTAAGCTAGACTGTGAACTTGGGACTCAACCTAGGACCTAAACAACCACACTAAGCTCATGGCTCTTATTTTAATTACCAAGCTTTATATAGAAGAAAAGCACAACAAAATTTTCCTTGGTGGGAGCCCTTAGAAGGGTGCTCCTGCACCATACTCCCCCTCGGCATAGATTTAAGGCACTTTGGGAGTGATAAGGGCTAGATCAATACCTAGCTTCTTGAGGATGCTCTCTTCAACCCAAGTGGCTTCAGACTCAAGTTGACCTACCCACTTCACCAAGTGTTCCATGTAAACTTGGTGCCTTGTTGACTTCTTCACTCTAGACTCCAAGATCTACTCTACTATGGGCTGCTTCAGTCGAGGGATGACATTCTTGTCTCTGCCCTGCAGTACCTTGGTTTGATTCTTAGTTTGTCCTACAATTTCTCCTTTGTATAAGACTAGGTCAGCTACATTGAAGACAGGTGATATAGCTAAGTCTGATGGTAGATCCATTTTATAGACATTCTCACCATATTTGGCCAGAGTTTTACAAGGCCCTACTCGCTTCATTTGCAGCTTGGTAGGCATGCCTTTTTGCATTCTAGCTTTCCTCAAATGGACCATTACATAGTCACCCACTTTGAACTGAACCTCTTTCCTTCTCTCATCCACTTTAGCTTTCAATTTTTAGTAGACTATAGGATAGCTCTCTTGACCTATTCTTGTACTTCCTTGATGGTTTGAGTGAAGTCCTTTGCTTGGCCACTCTTCATCTCCATCAAACTAAGTTCTCTTAGTTCACACACCACTCTAGGATGTCTACCATATACAACTTCAAAAGGACTCCTCCATGTCATTCTATTAACACTATTATTGTAGGAATACTTAGCTTATGGAATGACTAGATCCCAAGCCTGTCCATACTCCTTGGTTAGGCACCTCAAAAAATTGCCTAATACCTTGTCAATCACTTCAGTTTGACCATCAGTTTGTGGATGGTAAGCTGAGCTAAATGATAGGTTAGCTCCAAGCCTTTTCCATAAGGTTTGCCAAAAATGGCCCATGAACTTGCTATCCCTGCCTAAAACTATGCTCAATGGGAGTCCATGAATCCTTACAATATCCTTAAAGAAAAGATGTGCAATATAACTAGCATCATGAGTAGTTCTACATGGAATGAAATGACTCATCTTAGAGAACCTTTCTACTACCATATATGTGCTATCCATACCTATTTTTGTCTTAGGGAGTCCAACCACAAAGTCCATTCTCACACACTCCCAAGGCCTATTTGGAACTGGTAAAGGTTGATAGAGTCCTACATTTCTTGAGCCTCCTTTAGCCTTTTGACACACACCACATTGCTCCACATACTTCTTCACATCCCTTGGCAACCTAGGCCAATAGTAGTACCTTTGTACTAACTCCATATTTTTATTGATGACAAAATGCCCACTTAGGCTCCCATTGTGCTTCTCATGTATTAGATTTTCTCTCACGGATCCTCTAGGCACACATAACTAATTGCATTTAAACAAGAGCCCATTTTGAAGTGTATAATCTGCATACTTACTATGAAAGTGATTTTGAAACTCACTGCATACCTTATAGGCTATGGATAAGTCTTCATCCTCTTCATAGAGATCCTTGAAACTTCCTATCCCTATGCTCTACAATTGCACTTCTTGGACAGTCAATAACTTCCTGCTTAAAGCATCTGCCACTTTGTTGAGCTGCCCCTTCTTATGCTTGGTGGTAAAGGTAAAGGATTGGAGATACTCCATCCATTTCAAGTGTCTGTTACTAAGCTTCTCTTGAGTGTTAATGTAACTCAAGGCCTGGTTATCTATGAACACCACAAATTCCTTTGGGAGTAAGTAATGTCTCCACTTCTTGAGGGACTGAACTAGTGCATACAACTCTAGATCATAGGATGAATAACTCTTCTTTGCTTTATTGAGTTTCTCACTAAAAAATGCCACAGGCCTTCCCTCTTGACTCAATACACCCCCTACTGCAATGCCACTTGCATCACACTATAATGTAAATTGTTTGTCAAAAGTTGGTAAGAGTAGGATAGGTTTGGTAGCTACCTCTTCCTTCAATAGTTGAAATGCTTTTTCAACTTCCTTAGTCCACTTGAACTTAGTTTTAAGTCCTCCTTTGATGGTTTCAAGTACAAGTGCACATATGCCACTGAAGTTCCTCACAAATTTTTTATAGAATTGTGCCAAGACATGAAAACTCCTAACTTTAGTCCCTATTTTAGGGGTAGGCCAATTCAAGATTGCCTCCACTTTTCTTGGGTCCATCTTCAAGGTACCCTTGGACACCACAAATCCTAAGTAGACTAGCTCTTGCTTCAAAAATTCACACTTTTTTAGGTTGATTGCCAATTTCTCCTCATGTAACTGTTATACACTAAGTTTGTACCCTTGTCTCAAGCTCTCGTAGTCTTGATAACCTAGTATAACATGGGAATCATCTCCAAGTTGTGGGACCTGTGCTAACTGAGATGAGACCTCTAGATTCTAGGCTAGTTCCTCTTGCATAATCACCCTAATTTGCTTCTTGCTGTGAAATGTAAATCTTTGGAGGGAAAGGGATAGAAGGAGTACTTAAAAGGGAAATAACTTGATAGTAAACTACCTACTAGGTGATACACCAAAATTGGGGTATGAATTGCAGCATAGAGGGATAGAATCAATGAAAGGCTTAGGTCTAGTAGGTCACAACTTACTGAATAGGCTTGCATAAGTGTTTCATAGGAGGGTCTGAACATAAGACACAACTTATGACCTGCAAATAGACATTCACTTCTGCAACTCGGTGTAGGATTGAGACAAGATTGCTAGGGGGCTGAAGTATACCCACAAAAACATCTAAATCAGATCAAACACAATAACACACAAAATTGTAGAAAGCAAGAGGGATCAGGAACCCTAAGTTATCACTGAAGCATACATACACTTCCATTCATTAAGAGATGATCCAAACAATAAGGATAGGGACTGAAAAGATGTCACAAATACCTTGAAATGCATAGCTCATCAATGGGAGATTACAAAGAGTAGAAGGCTAGAGGGTAGAGAAGATACCATGGATAACCTTCTGAGAAAGAACCATACCTTCTTGCAAAAGTGTGTTTTTCTCTTTTACAAAATGTGAACTCTGAGCTTCAAAAAGCTCTGAAAACAATATATACATCACTCCACTGCACGCAGGCAGGAGTCAAAAATTAACCTAACTAGGGTTACAAGATTTCTGCAATATAATATCAAACCCTAGGTACACTAAGAACAAAAAGTCAAGTCTGATCATAATTACATCTTTGAAACATCATGGCAGATCAAATATGTGTTTGAGTGCCCATCCCTGTACTACAAACATTCCACAAGCAAGCAACCCGGATCCATCTATACCCTCCCGCAATTCGCTAGCCATGAATGCATTGATTAGTACTTTCAAAAAATGAGAAAAGACCACAAGAGGCCACCTAGACCTTTGACATCATCCTCTCAACTGTAAATGTCCTAAAGCATTTAATCCCAGCTACCCCTTTTGTCACAAATGACCGGCCTGATTAAAATGGAGAGAAAAAACCTTTTGCAGAAATTTGAATTTTGAATATTAACGGCTAGCGGAAAATTTTTAAAACGTAATTGTCAATGAGAAATCCTTCCCGGAAGATGAACAAATGAGATACGCTCTAAAAAACACTTAGAAATCCATCTCTAACAAGTCAAATGCTAATGTGGAAGTCAACAACCAATAAAACATGAGCAAATCAGCATGACAGGGCAGACCTTGGACCCACGTCCTCGAGAACACCATCGGATGGCTGTCGCTACACCGCTACACTAACGAACAAGCATCTTGGACCCACGGTGTAACAAAAGCTATGAGATCTTTCCATGCATTAACCCTTTTAGAAACCTCAGACCCCACGAGCCCAGAGCTGCCACCCGTCAAACCCTCATTTGCCTCCAACTACTTTATCAACAACACCTCAGCAATGGACCCACAAGGACAAAGATTCCAATTAGACGGCGGGTGTATGATCTGATAGCCCCTGAATATTCCTTCAAATCATACACCCACCATAGATCTTCATTAAACCAGGACCCTCTGACAAACTTTAAGATCAATGACCGTTTGATAATCTCAAGCTCTGACAACGGTCTATGCGAAGATGAGACAACCATCGATCTTCTGACAATCTCAGGAACTTTGACAACTGAAAGAAAATGGCCCCACTGACAAAAATCTAACTCAGCATATGTGGACCAATCATATTCAAGCACATCAGCATCAAAGGGCCCACCTAATAGGGCTCTGATGAAAAGCAAGATCGATGGTTGACATAAGATCTCATGGCTCTTACACAGCCCATGAGATCATACGCCGATCGTTGGATTTGAAAGGTACACAGTCTCCTGAGCCTACTCTGACAAGACTTTTGAATCCTCACCCTCGACCAATCACATGCTTCCAAATAGGACAATGTGGCACTGGACCCACTAAAACTTGGAGTGCAGGAAGAAAAGCAAGATTGATGGTTGTCGTTATACCGTGAGGTTAACTTGGTCACATCTTTGCTTCCTGGTATAATGATGACCATGTGATTAGACTGAAGGATAACCTACCGAAAGACACGGCCCCCACTCTGAATTCATGATTCGGTGACTAAGGGAAAGACAAACACTGAGAAAATAAAAGAACTGGCGACCGGGCATTTGTTAAAGCGCACACACTAAAACAAGAACATAAGTTGTCGATAAAGTAACTAAAAATTAGAATAGAGCCCTAGGTTTTTTGAGGGTTTATTTGGCACAACGGCTATATTTATGAATTTTTGAACTGTAAACCAGGGGATAGAAAGAATTGCAAAGGCTAGGAAACCGGACATAAATTCATGAAAATTTCAGGGGTGTTTGGCAGGGCAAAAACAGAGACCCTGGAATGGAAAATAGCCAAATTTGCATGAGACAAGAAAACTTAGGTAACATTTTGGCAATTTTTGCTAGATGTCAGCTTGCTAGACATGGAAAACCAATGACTTAAAATAGTCCATTGGGCATGGGGTCATTACTTGAGCACAAAACTTTGACAGAGGGACAAAACCAAACCAGGAGGGAAAACATGTGCACAGGCACTTCTTGGAAAGCAAGAAACTGCTCTAGAAAACAAGGAAAGAAAAATAGAGAAACTTATTTACAAAAATTATAGAGAGGGATTAACCATAAAGTAGGGCTTCAAGTGGAATCCATTTACTAATATTGGTAAGGCATCTCCTTCAAGGGTTGAGAGCTGAAAGGCATTTGGTCCCTTGCACTCTGTTATAACAAATGGTCCACCCCAAAATGAATCAAATTTTGTATGTCTGCTAGGTCTGGATCTGAATTCATTCTATTTGAGGACCACATCCCCAACCTTGAAATTTCTGACCCTAGCTCTTTTATCAAAGCTCTTCTTGATCTAGTTCTGATGGAATTCCATATCTTGCATTGACTTATCTCTGATTTCTTCCAACTCCATGAGCTGAGCATGCCTGATCTGCAGGGGATCTCCTTCTTCAAACAGGGCATACTGAGTGGCTAAGTCCAAAGTTGGTAATTCAACTGAGATAGACAATTTGGCCTCTTTGTCATACACCAACATGTAAGGGGAATTACCAATGATCTTCTTTGGGGTAATTCTATCTAACCACAAGGCAGACCTGAGCTTTGTGTGCCAATCCCTCTGATTGTCTTGCAGAGTCTTTTTGATTATTCTAATCAGGTTCTTGTTTGTTGACTCTGCCAAGCCATTACCTTGAGGATAATAATTTGAACTGGTATTCAGATAAATCTCATTCCTGATTGCCCACTCTGAGACCTTGAGGCCTATGAATGCCAATGCATTATTTGAAATAATGGAATCAGGAGTGCCAAACCTATGAACTATGTCATCACAAAAACCTAAGACAACACTCTCATTAGCCTCTTTCAAGGCAACTGCCTCTGTCCATCTGGTGAAGTAATCAGTTGCTGTGATTATCCACTTGTGTCCTGCACTAGATGGAGGATTGATCATTCCTATGAAATCTATACCCCACTTCATGAAGGGCTACTCTATTCTGATTGGTTGGAGGGGAAGATCTGGAAGCCTCTCTTTTCCTACAAACATAGCACATTTGATGCATTTTCTGACATAATCATGACTATCCTTGAAGATAGATGGCCAATAGTACCCGACCCTCGTGATTTTAAAAGCAGTAGCCCTAGGAGAGAAATGACCACCAGCAGGTCCATCATGAAACTCAAATAGGACATCACCTATCTTTTCAGAATCAATACATCTTAGGAGGACACCATTGTGATCCTTCTTGAAAAGAACATCATCAATCAGCACAAAAGGGATAGATTGTAACCTGTAATACCTCCTTTTTGCTAAGTCAAGGCCTGCAGGACATTGCCTTGTCTTCAAATAGTTGATCATATTAGGCAACCAACTTGTTGTCTTGGCTTGTTCTTCAGTATAATGCACCACCAAAGATGCATCCTCTATTTTTTATTTCTTTACACTTTCATCCCCTGCCAAATGTTCACAAAGATCTCTGCCTCTAACCAGCTTGGTAATCTGAATATCTATGTCATATTCCATCACCTTGGTGATCCAACCAGCTCTTTTCTCATTAAGGTCCTTGGAGAGCAAAAATTCCTTGACACTGGGATGAGAAAATTTCAAATGCACCTTGCTATGGGTCAACAAATGTCTGAATTTTTTGAGGCTCTTTACCACAACAAGTACATGTTTCTCTACAAAAGAGTATCTCTATTCATACTCTTCCAAACCTTTGCTAAAGAAAGCAATGGATTGCTCCAATCCTTCTGAATTTTCTTGAGTTAACATTGCAGACATAGCATTTGAACCTCCATAAGCATAAAGGATAAAATCCTTACTGAAATTTGGGTTTAACAGGGCAGGAGCTTCTGTTAAAGCTTCCTTGATAGCTTGGAAATTGACTTTTCCTTCTTTGGTCCAACTGAAAGCTGAATTCTTCTTCAACATGGCTGTCAAAGGCTTGAGTAACTCTGCAATGTTAGGCAAGAATCTCCTAACAAAATTTATCTTTCCTATGAAAGATTGAAGACTTTTCTTATGATGGGGGAGGGGTAGCTCTAGGATGGTTGCAATTCTTTTAGGATCGACTATGATTCCTTTCTTGGATACTATATATCCTAACATTTTTCCTCCATGAACTACAAACACACATTTCTTGGGATTAAGGGATATCCCAAATTCTCTACACCTTTCAAAAATCTTCCTCAAATGTTTGATGTGGTCTACTGCATGTTTTGAGTAGACAATTATGTCATCTAGGTAGACTAGCACAAACTTGTACATGAGACTTTTAAAGGCCATATTCATTGCCTTTTGAAATGTAGCACTTGCATTTGACAAACCAAAGGGCATCTTTTGATAAGCCATGGTTCCCCATTTGGTTGTAAATGCAATCTTATATTGATCCTCCTCTTTAACTAGGATCTGATTATATCTTGAATAGCCATCCAATAATGAAAATCTCTTGGATCTAGAGACACATTGTAAGATTTTCTCCATGGAGGGTAGTGGATGGCGGTCTTTTAATGAGGCCCTATTTAAATCCCTAAAGTCAACACATAACCTCAGTTCCTTGTTCTTCTTCCTGACAGGAACAAGGTTGGAAACCCAACTAGTATGCTTAATGGGGTAAATGATACCACTCTCTATTAATTTGAGCACTTCCTTATGCATAAGTGGTTCAAGCTTGGAATTAACAGGCCTTTGCTTCTATCTTACTGGCTTAGCATTAGGTTCCAATTCAATAGTGTGCTAAGAAAGGGCAGGATCAAAATCTTTGAGATCTTCATATTGCCATGCAAAGACATCACTAAATTCTTCAAATAATTGTGTGTAAGCCTGCTTCTCTGAATCATAATTCACCTTTCCAAATTGTAATCTCTTACCTGGTTCCAACTCTAGTTCAACACAATGTTCTTGTTGGACTACCAGGCCAGCTTTATTTCTCTTGACTTCATCATCCTTGTTGAAGACAACGTCTAAGGTGAAAAGATCCCTAGGCATCTTATTGGACTTGAGTTGTATCACTTGGTCACCATAATTCTACAATAGCCTATCTTGATTGTGCTCTGAGAAGACATCTTCTTCAAACAAGAATTGCAAAATTTGTTCATCATTGTCAAACACTTGCCAATTAACATTGTTATTGGGGATAGAAGGTCTGACAATAATCTTGATGTGTTGCTGATCCATTTCTTTTGAAATGCTATTGGGGGATGTCAAACTGAGATCCAATAGCAGCTAACCTGTCTGCATTTTGATTTAATTTTCTAGGGATAGCAACAATGTTGAAAGCATAAAAGTCTTCAATTGCATCCCAAACTCTATGTTTTTATGCTTTCATGGTATCATTCTTTTTTGCACTTATCCCTCTCACTTGGTTGACAAGAAGTTCACTCTCACCATATACTTTTAAGGCTTTAAGCCCTCTTTTTCTAGCCCATTCTAGTCCATTCACTAGACTCTCATATTCTGCAGTATTGCTACTGCAGGAGAAACTAAATCTAAAGGAAGTATAATACCTTTCTCCTTTTGGGGACACTAGCATAGCACCACCACCAGAACCATGTCTGCTGCTAGCACCATCAAAAAATAGCTCTCAAACCTGATTGCTTTGATCTTCTGAATCAATATCCTCCTTGAGGAGGTTTGGTTCTTTGACATCATTTTCTTGTATCAAATAACTTACCAAACCAGCATTCCAAATTACATTTTCTTGATTTTCTAAAGCTCTTTCATCTAATAAAATATCAGGGATATTTCCTATCTTAGTGTTTGCTTCACTAATGGTTTGGAAGTCACTGCTATCAAATATGGGGCAATTGGCATTGATGGTATTGGACACATAAGGTTCTATATGGTGTGCCACCAATTTCTCTGATTTAATGGTAACCTTAGTACCATATCTTGTGTGGAAGAGCATATGAGACCAGTCAGAAGAAAGATAGCCACCTATCTTGGCTGTGAATTCTCTTGATAAACATATAGCAAACAGGGCAGGGAGATCTATGATATATATGTCTAGGAGGATGGAGAAATTAGGACTAGCATGAAGGATTAGACTAGTATCCTTGGCCACACCTATAGTGCTAACTAAGGATCAATCAAGTTGAGTAACCTTCTTTTGAAAGGGTTCATATTTAAGTCCTAGTTAATCAACCACTTTCTAGGGCATTATAGTACTAGTAGATCCACTATCTGCCATGAAATTATATACTAAAGAATCTCTAATAATCAAAGATACATAAAAGGGAGGAGGCTTTGAATTCCTACCTTGCATGGTGTTTCTTTTGGGGTTGCTGCTTGGAGCTTCCTTTTCTTGATCAATGTTAACCAACACTGGCTTTGTAGTTTCTTTTGTAGGCTGAGGAGTTGCCACTTCTGACATAGCCTTCCTTAAAATCTCAGGTTGTCCTAGAATAGACAAAGAGTCCCACATGGACATGGTGACATTCACCTTTTTCATGTTGTCTACAATGTTATAAGGTGCTATATTGTGTACTCTTTTTTGTGTCTTTGGCATGACAGGCTCCATCTCTTTGAGAGTGTGCTCCTCTTTACTTGTAATGGCAGGAGCCTTCTTAGTAATGGTGGGAGTAGCTTGTTGAATTGGTTTAGTAGATGTAGTGGCTTTAGTACCAGAGTCAATGCTCTCCATGTCTTGAGCTCTTCTTTTTGCTCTTGTATAGGCAACAAAAGAAACTTCATCATTGACTCCATTGAGGTTTGGCTGCTCCCAATTGAAAAGACCAGTCTCATTTTCTTGTGGTTCTTGTTGAAGAATTGATCCACTAGATGAGAACTCTAATTGAGCTTGTGAGGCATTTTGAACCATTAAGGCTTGGTTCATCCATCCATTAGAACATGTAGCCTGATTGTGAGGCTGATTGCAAGGGAAACACCATTCACTATCCATGGCCATATTATTTTGACCAGGCACCATGTCTCTAACCGGATTTGTAGAATTGAGAGGTACAGGGTTATATGGTTAGAATGGTCTTTGATTGAAATTCTTCCTTTGTCCTTGATAGCCTCCTTGGTATGGTGGCTTATTTTGTTGATAAGGCTGTCCTTGATTTTGATACTACTGACTAGGACCTTGGCCTTGTGATTGAAAGGGTGGTCTAATTCCTTGATTTTGCTTCTTCAAATTTGTGACCTCCTTGGTTAGAGTTTGCAGCAAGTTTGTCATTTCTTGCATGCTAGTCTCCTGACTATTCTTTATATCCTACAACTCTTGAGAGAAACCTGCCTTAGCATGTTCTTGACCACTAGTACTAGCCTGAGTGGCTAATATGGTGGGAATAGAAGTAAATGGGGGTACTTGTGCAAGTGCAATGGGCTAAAGATTAGGGAAGATGGGCATAGGTTGTCTTCTAGCTATCATTCTTGCTTGAATCAAACAATTTTCAGCCCTAACAGCTATGTCAAAAGCTTGGGGTAAGGAAGTACCACCCATGGATTGAATCATGATAGATATTTGACCATTCAAGCTTTTTAAGTAGTATAGGAAAGCATTATTAGTTGATGGTCTCACTGAAACGAGAATTCTATTCCATGTTTTAAGGAATCTACTATTGTAATCTGTCATTTTTTCTTGAGGGTCTCTCTTAATGGTTGTTAACTGCTCAACCAGAGACAAGTTATCTAATTTATCCTCAAAGTGTTTACTTAATGCATCTCCTAATCCATCCCAAGAAGTAATAGAACCAACAGCTAGAGTCCTAAACCATTCAAGAGCCTTACCTTTTAGAGATGCTGCTAATAACTTGGTAGCCACATCTTCTTGGGTTATGTTGTGAATGTTGTAGATGGTGGTCACATCTCTTATATGCTCAAAGGCTGTAGTTTTTCCTTCACCTATGAAATTAGGTAGACTTTTTAGTGCTACCAAGGGCACATCATAATGTACAACAAAATTTAATAGACTACCTTGGTTGAAAGGTGCAAAAGCAAACTGCCTAGCCATTGTAGGAGCTGCAACTTGAAGATTAACAACTATATGAGCTGTATTTGATGCTAGATTTGGATCTTCTTCTTCTTCTTCTTCTTCTTCTTCAAGATTTCTGGTTAGAGATATCCCTCTTCTTCTGGAGTGGAAGGGAAAAGGTCTTCTTTCTAAAGTATCAGGTGGTGTTGATTGAACTCTTCTTGCAGGAGATTCCCTTTGAGTTGACCTGCCTTTGTAACCTCTTTTCAAGGGAAACTCTGGAAATTTAGTAGGCTTTGAGCTTCTACTCTCAATCTTTCTCATAAACCTTAAACAAGGTTGGCCTGAATCTTTGAAACCAATGGAGTCGCCAGATATACTTGATATAACAACCTCTAAAGGTCTGTATTATGCAATCTACATATTAGAGATGACATAACCTTCAAACAATGAACTTCTTTTACTGTCCCACCAAGCATGCCAGAAAATGTTATACACTAAGTTTGCACCCTTGTCTCAAGCTCTCGTAGTCTTCATAACCTAGTATAACATGGGAATCATCTCCAGGTTGTGGGACCTATGCTAACTAAGATGAGACCTCCAAATTCTAGGTCGGTCCCTCTTGGATAATCACCCTAATTTGCTTCTTCTTGTGAAATGTAAATCTTTGGAGGGAAAGGGATAGAAGGAGTACTTAAAAGGGAAATAAATTGATAGCAAACTACCTACTAGGTGATACACCAAAATTGAGGGATGAATTGTAGCATAGAGGGATAGAATCAATGAAAGGCTTAGGTCTAGTAGGTCACAACTTACTGAATAGGCTTGCATAAGTGTTTTATAGGAGGGTCTGAACATAAGACACAACCTATGACCTGCAAACAGATACTCACTTCTGCAACTCGGTGTAGGATTGAAACAAGATTGCTAGGGGGCTAAAGTATACCCACAAAAACATCTAAATCAGATCAAACACAATAACACACAAAATTGCAAAAAGCAAGAGGGATCAAGAACCCTAAGTTATCATTGAAGCATACATACACTTCAATTCATTAAGAGATGATCCAAACAATAAGGATAGGGACTAAAAAGATGTCACAAATACCTTGAAATGCTTAGCTCATCAATGGGAGATTACAAAGAGTAGAAGGCCAGAGGGTAGAGAAGATACCACAGATAACCTTCTAAGAAAGAACCATACCTTCTTGCAAAAGTGTGTTTTTCTCTTTTACAAAATGTGAACTCTGAGCTTCAAAAAGCTCTGAAAACAATATATACATCACTCCACTGCACACTAGTAGGAGTCAAAAATTAACCTAACTAGGGTTACAAGATTTCTGTAATATAATATCAAACCCTAGGTACACTAAGAACAAAAATTCAAGTCTAATCATAATTACATCTCTGCAACATCATGGCTGATCAGATATGTGTTTGAGTGCCCATCCCTATACTGTAAACATTCCGCAAGCAAGCTACCTGGATCCATCTATACCCTCCTGCAATTTGGCTGCCATGAATGCATTGATTAGTACTTTCAGAAAATGAGAAAAGACCACAGGTGGCCGCCCAGACCTTCGACATCATCCTCTCCACTGCAAATGTCCTAAAGCATTTAATCCCAGCTACCCCTTTTGTCACAAACAACTGGCCTGATTAAAATGGAGAGAAAAAACCTTCTACAAAAATTTGAATTTTGAATATTAACGGCTAGCGGACAACTTTTAAAACATAACCGTTGATGAGAAACCCTTTCCAACAGATGAATGGCTAAGATACGCTTTGAAAAACACTTAGAAATCCATCTTTGACAAGTCAAACACCGATGTGGAAGTTAGCAACCAATAAAATGTGAGCAAATCAGCATGACAGGGCACACCTTGGACCCACGTCCCCAAGAACACCATCGAAGGGCTGTCACTACACCGCTACACTAACGAATGAGCATCTTGGATCCATGATGTAACTACAGCCATAAGATCTTTCTATGCATTAACCATTTTAGAAACCTCTAACCCCACGGGCCCAGAGCTGCCACTTGCCAGACCCTCATTCATCTACAACTACTTTATCAGCAACACCTCGGCAACAGACCCACAAGAAAAAAGATTCCTATTAGATGGTGGGTGTATGATTTGATAGCCCTCAAATATTCCTTTAGATCATACACCCATCGTAGATCTTCATTAAATTCAGACCCTCTGACAAACTTTAAGATCGATGGCCGTCTAATAATCTCAAGCTTTGACAACGGTCTATGCGAAGATGAGACAACCATCGATCTTCTGACAATCTTAGGAACTTTAACAACCAAAATAAAATGGCCCCACTGACAAAAATCTGACTCAGCATACATGGACTAATCATATTCAAGCACATTAGCATCAAAGGGCCCACCTGACAGGGCTCTGATGAAAAGTAGGATCGATGGTCAACGTAAGATCTCATGGCTCTAACACAGCCCATGAGATCATACATCAATCGTTGAATTTGAAAGGTACACAGTCTCCTGGGCCCACTCTAACAAGACTTCTAAATCATCACCCTCCACCAATTACATGCTACCAAATAGGACAACGTGGCACTGGACCCACTAAAACCTAGTGTACAAGAAGAAAAGCAAGATCGACGGTTGTCGTTATACCGTGAGGTTAACTTGGTCGCATCTTTGCTTGGTATAACGATGATTGTGTGATTAGACTGAAGGATAACCTGCCAAAAGAGACGGCCCCCACTCTGATTTCATGATTCGGCGACTGAGGGAAAGACAAACGCTGGGAAAATAAGAGAATTGGCAACTAGGCATTTTTTAAAGCGCACACACTGAAACAAGAACATAAGTTGTCGATAAAGTAACTTCAAATTAGAACAGAGCCCTAGGTTTTTTGAGGGTTTATTTGGCACAATGGCTATATTTATGAATTTTTGAACTGCAGACCAGGGGATAGAAAGAATTGCAGAGGCCAAGAAACTGGACATAAATTCATGAAAATTTCAAGGGTGCTTGGCAGGGAAAAAATAGAGACCCTGGAATGGAAAATAGCCAAATTTGCATGAGACAAGAAAACTTGGGTAACAGTAACCTCTGCAAGACTAACCTCAAATGTTCAAGGTGCTCTACTTTGGTTTTTCTATAGATGATTATATCATCTAGATACACCACCACAAATCTACCAGTGAAGTCCTTCAAGACCTCATTCATCAACCTCATGAAGGTGCTTGGAGAATTGGTAAGCCCAAATGGCATCACAAGCCATTCATACAACCCATCTGTGGTCTTAAAATTTGTCTTCCACTCATCACCCTCCTTAATTCTTATTTGATGATAATCACTTTTAAGATCCAACTTTGTAAAGTACATAGGACCCCCTAAACAGTCCATCAAGTCTTCTATTCTAGGAATTGGGAATCTATACTTGATTGTAATCCTATTGATGGCCCTTGAATCAGTGCAAAGTCTCCATTTTCCTCCCTTCTTTGATGCTAGCACCATTGGAACTGCACATGGGCTAATGCTCTTAATCAGTCATTGATCTAATAACTCCTGCATTTTCCTTGCCACCTCCTTGTTTTGATTAGGTCTGAGCTTGTATGCTTCTTTATTAGGTAGAGATGCACTAGGTACAAAATCTATCTAATGGCTTATAGCCCTTATTGGAGGAAGTGTTGTAGGTGCTCCATCACTTACTATGTCTTTGTATTCTTCCAACATTTGCTTTACCTCTCTAGGTGTCTCTGTCTGCAACTTGTGTACCTCTTCCTTTGGCTTCACAACAATGACACATCCCGCTATCTCATCTCCATGCAATAGGTGTAAGAACTCCTTACCACTACTAAGCAAGACACTAGGTGTCCTTGAGGTTCCTTCATCATTCTCTGTCAAAGACTGAATCTTAAATGTCTTGCTATCCTTTTTAAAGGAAATGGAGTTCTCCTCTCCATCATAGATCACCGTCCTATCAAACTTCCAAGGTCTTCCTAATAGAAGATGGGAGGCATCCATGGGTAGGACATCACAAAGTATCTTGTCCTTATACCCTCCAATGGAAAATTCCACCCAAGTCTGTTCATTGACTAGCACACTCTACTCTTGATTTAACCAAGTAACCTTGTATGGGTTTGTGTGGAGAATATTTGTGAGTTTCAACTTCTTTGCTGCCTCATCTAATATGATGTTGTCAATTGATCCTTAATCAACTATTACCTTGTAGACTTTTCCTTGGATCTTGCACCTAACTCTAAAGAGAGCTCTTCTTTGTTTGGTTTCTCCTTGGGTAGGTTGTCTAATGAGTACTCTTCTAAACATCAGATTCTACCCCATCTTTGATTCTAATTTTCTAACCTCATTGGTGCATGAGTTGGCTCCATCTTCCTAGGCTAAGCTATCCTCTTCTCATTGCTAGAGATTGTAGGTTTATCAGGGCACCTATAAGTTGGGTGTCCAAGTTGTCCAAATTGGTAACATTTCATTGTGGCAAAGTAGGAGCTTCTTCTCCCTGCACTCCTTCCTCTACTTGATCCTCCATTGGATCCTCTTCCTTTGCTAAAAGAACCTCTTGTACTGGTCTCTGCAATTTTTTCAAGGAGTCTACTCTCTCCTTGGATTCTTGAGTCACCTCCCATGCCACTAGAACCTCCTCTTTGACCCCCTCTAGAGTCTCTACCTCTACCTCTATTTTTAGAGTTGGGTTCTTACTTCCTTATCTATTTTTATTCTATCTTTTGTGCCATATGTTGACACCCAAGAATAGTTTTAGGAGTGAACAAATTCATCTCCTCTATTGTGCTCCACTTCAAGCCACTCAAATACCTTGCCACTTTAATACTCTCATCTTCCTTCACTTTGGATCTCAAACTCAACTTGTGAAACTCCTCTGTATAGGTGGCAACATCCATCTCTTTCTGTTTGAGGTTCAATCTTCTCCTGTGCTACTAGATTTCAAAGTCTACAAGCAGGTAGGCTTCTCTCACCTTATTCACCACAGTTTTCCAATCAGCAATTGGATTCTTCCCCTCTTTCTCCCTTTCTTCTTGGAGACAGTTCCACCAAGTTAGAGCTTGGCCCCTCAACCTTTATTTTTCCACTTTGACCTTTTGTGCCTCAGATATCTCTTCACATTCGAAGTGATTCTCTATGCCATCAATCCATTGCATAACTAATTTAGTGCCCATTCTTCCAGTGAGTAATTGAACACCTTCAAGGGCTTTGCCTGTGATGGCTTTGATTGCCTTCAAAAAAAGCTCATCTTGAGTTGGAGGATCAAGTATGGGAACTTCATCATCAATAGTCTTTTCTTTTTCCTTAGCATCCTGCTACTCCATTCTATCATTGACTTTGTCTTCTTTAGCTTGGACATCATCCAAGAGTTGTTCTAACTCAACCAATCTTTCTTGCAAGAGTCTATTAGCTTCCTCTTGGTCTTCTACCTTCTTTGCTAGCTCTACATTAGTCACCATCTTCTTCTTCTGAGATGAACCTACTAATTCTTCTAGAGGTTTAAATATTCACACTCTCCAACTATCCACTTCCCAAGTCTTATTTTCTCTGATACCAATCTGATGGGGAGATTGGGATAGACTAGCCTAGTCTATGCTCCTTGATCCCTTTCTTGGATCTCTAGTGTGTTCTACTCACACCCTGTGGTCTCTAGGATCTCTCTTGTCAGTAGAATCCCCTAACCCAACCCAATCTAACCACCAATAACAAGCACTCCTCCTAAGCTCTCCTTCACACTACTTGGCTTCAAACCCTAATATAAGCTTATAAGGGCTTCACAGGGTCACAGGACAGGTATGTTTGTTCACCACCTTGTCTATATTGGTGGAAGCCCCTCCTCCTAACCAATGATGCTTCTCTAACCCTTCTTGAAATCCTCTAAAGGATTCTTTCTACAACATCCAACCTTTCTCTCTTTAGCCTCTGCAATCATGACCTTACCTAGCCAGGCACAATCCAGGCTCACCTAGGGCTTGGTCTATAAAATACTTGCACTCACATCTCAGGGCCCTTCTTGATAATATACATAGTATATGGTTTGTACTTCCATATCCCATGGTTCCATGGTGTTTCCAATATGGGGATAGGAGCTACAGGCCCATCTTTACATTTCACTCCAAACTAGGCAATGAACTGCTAACTTCAAACTACTAACACAAACACACTCAAACCTACAAAGAAACTAATCTAATCACTTAAAAATGAAAGCTTATACACAAATGAAGATTTAAAATACTCAAAAATATCAATTTAAATTCATTATATTTTAAGATTCATGCCATTTGTGCTCTTTGGCATACAAACAACAGTCACAGTCTAAAAATTCTTCCTCAAAGTCGTACAGTCTAACATCTAACCCCTAGATTAGGGTTTTTCCAAGCATTTATGGTATCATCCTCGGGGTATGGGTCAGATTAGGGCTTTTAGCCTTTGGGTTAGGGTTCTAACCTTTAGTAAGAAAAGTTGCTATGCAACTTTTTGAGCAACTTTTGTTGCTTGAGCAATTTTTTCTCTCTGTGTTAGAAAGCAATGATCCCCAAGATAACTAAGATGGGGGGTGAATTAGTTATCTGATAATTTAACCATTCAACATCAACTTCAATATATTTAAACCATATAATCAATGCAATAACCAACCATAGAAAGATAATCATACACAATGACACAATAACACAAGATATGTTGACTAGGGAACCTCTTGATCAAAGAGTAAACCCCGGTGGGAATGATGCCCACAAAATGATGTACTAATATGAAAGTTCCTTGTGAGAGAATGGACCCTATTAAGAGTCTTATGAAATACATTCAGTACATATGAATCCCTGTTAGGAGATTTTGAATCCCTGTTAAAATATTCTAACCCGGTTAAGAGTTATGGAAGACTGAAAGACCCACTGCCCAAACAACTTCAAGGCAAGATCTCTGAACTCACCGTCCAATAGATCTTAGGATTATTCAATAGAATAATATGAAATATGTTACCTCCTTCATACTGTGCCAAAAATGCACTCTCTGCTACACAAGATCACAAATCCAAATCTCTGTACTTCGCAAGTCTTCCTTCATTACTGAATTAGCTCTTTTCTTCACCTCATGCATACATTCACATGAAAAATTTCATACAATTTCATAATCCCATGTCATAATAAGGAAAACATTCCTTTCTTTATACCACACTCAAATAATTACAAATGAGTCAACATGCAATTACAAAATAATAATTTCAACACGGTACACCAAAAATTACATAAAAGTGTCAGCTTCCAAATGTAATAACTCTTCACTCGTGTCACCTCAAAGTTTGCACAGTGAACCATGTCACTACCAATGTGTCTCAAACTTCCCTATAACTACGTAGAATCAGATTCCATCCCGATTAGGAGATATCCTCCGATTACCAAACATCGCTACTCAGGAACATTGTCAAAATACTGCTTCCACCAAAATGCTTATAAGTTACATGAATGAATGACTTTATTTTTGTGCTCTTAACTATAGGTTAATGAAACACAAAAGAACATACCATCAACCGCACATAATCCCAAATGCAATATCCCATGTGCGCAAAACCAAACTGTGCCTGCTACTCTACTAAACTCTAGAATATCACTATGTTGACATCAATGACAATCATAGTCATGAATGCAACAACCACTGCTATAGAATGATTGCCAATCATCAAGCATTCATTCCTAACAATCTCCTCCATTGGCATTGATGGCAACATAGATGAAAAACATCCAATGTTCCAAAAATCCAATCACTGCTGCTCAACTGCTTTGCTTCTCTTCATTAATCAAATCTTGCGTCATTTTCCTATTCAATCTCCAACAAATGTAGTTCCTCAATGTTTTTCATGATTCTCTCCCCCATTGACATCAATGATAAAAATTCCATTACTATGTCAAAACAATAGCTCAATGTCAAAAGACACTGTTCAGAAAATACATTCACAAGAGTTCTCATGACTCAGCTCAGATACACATACTCCCCCATAGAGGAAGTACCAACATCTAGTCCAGAAGAAAAATAGGTGCATAAACCACTAGACGAATGCAACCATCTGCATCTTTACTCAAGAGTAGGTTGGGGCATAACCCCAAGCATACCTCTTAGATACTCAAATGTATCCTTTGGCAAGGGCTTAGTAAATATGTCTGCTATCTGCTCCTTTGTGCTAATGTACTCCAATCTGACTTCTTTATCTACAACTTTCTCTCTTACAACATGATACTTGATCTCTATATGCTTAGTCTTAGAATGCAATACAAGATTCTTAGACATACTAACTGTACTGGTATTGTCACAATGTATGACAATAGGCTCATCAAACTTAATTTCAATATCCTTCAACATTTGCTTCATCCATATTATCTAGTTACAATTGTTTGCTGCTTCTACATGCTCTGCTTCTGCTGTACTCTATGAAATACAATTCTACTTCTTTCTCAACCAAGAAACTAATCATCCTCCAAGAAAAAAGGCTCCACCACTGGTGCTTTTCTTATCATCAATGTTGCCTCCCCAATCAGCATCAGTATATGCACATAGGGTAAAATCATCAAAATTTTCATACCACAATCCATAGTCCATTGTACCTCTTAAATATCTCAGTATCCTCTTCACTGCTGCATAATGTGACTCTCTAGGTTTAGCTTGAAATCTTGCTACCATTCCAACTGAATGTGCTATATTAGGTCTAGTGTGTGTCAAGTACTACAGTCCACCAATCATGGATGTGTATTTTTTCTGCTCAACTACTAGTGTCTCATCTTTACTAGATAGTTTATGTCCTATAACCATAGGTGTTCCAACTGGTTTACAATTCTCCATACCAAATCTTTTCAATAAATCATTCAAGTACTTTGTCTGACTTACAAAGATACCATCTTTATTTTGTGTTATCTACAGTCCCAAAAAGTATTTCATTTCTCCAATCATACTCATTTCAAATTCTGTCTTCATTTCATCAGCAAATTTTTCACTAGCTTCATCTTCTCCTTCAAAAATAATCTCATCAACAAAAATAACTATAACTAACAATCCATTCTCAATTTCTTTTGTGTACAAGTTACTATCAGTTGTTCCTTTTGTAAATCCCAATTTCAGTAGATACTTATCCAATCTTGCATACCAAGTTCTAGGTGCTTGTTTTAGTCCATACAATGCTTTCTTAAATTTACATACCATATCTCCTTCTTGAGTCAAAGTAAAACCTTCAAGTTGCTCAATGTAGACTTCTTCTTCCAATTCTCCATTTAGAAATGCTGACTTCACATCCATCTGATACACTTTGAATTTTTTAAATGCTGCATAAGCTAAAAACATTCTTACTGTTTCAAGTCTTGCCACAGGGGCAAAAGTTTCTTCATAGTCAATTCCTTCTTGCTGTGAGTATCCCTTACATACCAATCTTTCTTTGTTTCTTACTACTTCTCCTTGTTCATTCATCTTGTTTCTGAATACCCATTTAGTTCCAATCACATTCTTGTCTTTAGGTCTAGGGACCAATTCCCATGTCTTGTTCTTCTCAATCTGATCCAATTCTTCTTTCATAGCTTTAATCCAATGTTCATCTTCACAAGCTTCATTAGTAGACTTAGGTTTAATTTGAGAAATTAAACATAAATGTACCTTCTTTCTAGTCATAACTCCTCTGTCCAAACTTCCAATAACTTGCTCAACAGGATGATGTCTTGAAATATACCTGTTAGGTGTCATAGTCTCAGGTCTTGTTTCAACTGTAGATTCTTCTCTATTTTCTTTAGCATGACTTTCATTTAACAATTCACTATCAGTCTCAAAAAATTGTTCAGTAGTTTCAATGTTAGGCTGAGGGTTAGTTTCTTCATCAGATTCATAATCAAGCATTCTTTCCTAAATTTTAAACTTCTCATCAACTTTCACATTTGCACTTTCAATGATAGTCTTAGTTCTCTTATTGTAACATCTATAAGCTTTGCTTTTCAAAGAATATCCAAGAAAAATTCCTTCATCACTTCTAGGATCAAACTTTCCTATATCATCATATCTCTTAATATAACATTTGCTTCCAAAAATTCTAAAATCCTTAACTGAGGGTGCATGTCCAAACCATAATTCATAAGGTGTCTTGTCTATGTCAGCTCTGATTTGTACTCTGTTAATTGTATATACTATTGTATTCACTACTTCTCTCCAAAATGTCTTTGCCAAATCACTCTCAAACAACATAGCTCTTGCTGCTTTAGTCACTGATCTCTTCCTTCTTTCTGAAATACCATTTTGTTCAGGTGTTCTAGGGGCTGAAAATTGTCTCTTAACGCCATTCATTTCACAAAAGGTGTTAAACTCTTTTGAAGTAAATTATCCTCCTCTATCAGATCTCAAAAATTTAATCCTCATTCCTGATTCATTCTCAATTTTGCTCTTAATTACCTTAAACTTATCAAATGCTTCAAATTTCTCTTTAGAAAATGCAATCCACATCATTCTTGTAAAATCATCAACAAGAATCATAAAATACCTTTCTCCATAGAATCCTCTAGTCCTAGTAGGACCGCTCAAGTCTGTATGAACAATCTCCAAATTCTCTGTAGATGTGAATTTCTTGCTAGGAAATGAACTCCTTTTCTGCTTAGCCATCACACATTCCTTGCAAATCATGTTAGTAGGCTTCATAATCTTAGGTAAATCTCTTATTGCAAGTGTAGAACTCACTTTCACAATATTATCAAAGTTTATATGACAAAACCTCCTATTCCATAACCAACTATCATCAATCTTAGTCATCAAACATGTCATCTCAGTAGGGTTCAACTGAAATACATTACTTTTGGTTCTAGATCCTGTTCCAATCAAATTTCCATCTTTATCCTTAATCACACAAGTTTTCTTGGCAAACAAAACTTGATATCCCTTATCAACTAACTGTCCAACACTCAATAGATTATGTTTCAATCCATCTGCAAAGTAAACATCATCAGTATTAGTCTTTCCATCAAGAGTAATAGATCCTATATCTTTAATCAAACAAGGTGCATTGTTACCAACTCTAACAACTCCTCCATCATGATTGTTAAAGTTTATGAACTTTCTTTTATCACCAGTCATATGATGTGAACAACCACTATCTATAATCCAATCAACTTTTGTTTTAACTTGGGAAACTAATGCTTTTTCTTCTTTAATATCATATTCAAAATTTTCTTCTTTGATAACTACAAATCCTATGTCATCAAGGTTATCATTATCACTATCACTCAAATGTCTTTCAATTTCTGCTTCAATTTCTTCATCATTTGCATAATGACATTCTTTAGGTCTTCTATCCTTAAAATTGTTTCTATACTTCTTAACTCTCTTAGGACACTTAGATGCATAATGACCATATTCTTGACAAGTCCAACATTTAAATATTTTCTTACCATCTAGTTCTTTTTTCACAAGCAAGGCAATACCTTCTTCAATCTTCTTATCTTCTTCAGATTTGGATCTACTACTACTGGTATAATCTCCACTCACACTTGTACTTCTTGACAAAGTAGGTCTAATGCTTAGAGCACTGAATGTTGTCTCCATTCTTGGTAGTTCTCTTGATAATCTCAAATTCATCTCTGCTACTTCCAATCTTTCAAGAAGAGTAACTCTTGAAAATTTTGGTGTACAAGGTATCACTTGTTTAATCATTTGTGTAGTCTGCCTGAATACCGGTGTCAATGTTCTCAAAATTTTCCATATCACTTCATTCTCTGATTTTTCACGTCCACAAGACTTTATTCCTACAACAAATTCTGACATCCTACCAATATAGCTTCTAACAGATTCATCTTCCATCATTCTTATGTCTTCAAATGCACAAATCCAATTATGTAACCTAGCTTTCTTTGCATGTTCATCACTTTTAAAAGTAGAATGTAAAGCTTTCCAAATATCATAAGCTCTAGTTAAACCTTTTACCTGACTGTATTCATTCTCTAAAAGTGCTGATAAAAGTGCTTCTCTTGCAAGTATGTTACACATAAAGGTGTCTCTCTCATCATTAGAACAAGTCTCAAGTCTGTCTTCCTCAATGATAGTTTTATCTTTCTTTGTAATCAACTAATAACCTGGTCCTAAACACAAAAGATGTGTCTTCATCTTTTCTTTCCAGCTGTCAAAATTTACTCCATCAAACTTAGGGCTTTCTTTTCTAAGATTTGGCATAGATCTCCTTAAGTTGTTAAACTTTTCTTTCAAGGACTTGTCGCTCTGACACCAATTGTTAGAAAGCAAAGATCCCCAAGATAACTGAGAGGGGGGGGTGAATTAGTTATCTGATAATTTAACCATTCAACATCAACTTCAACAACTTTAAACCATATAATCAATGCAGTAACCAACCATAGAAAGATAATCATACACAATGACACAATAACACAAGATATGTTGACTAGGGAACCTCTTGATCAAAGAGTAAACCCCGGTGGGAATGATGCCCACAAAATGTGTACTAATATGAAAGTTCCTTGTGAGAGGATGGACCCTGTTAAGAGTCTTATGAAATACATTCAGTACATATGAATCCCTATTAGGAGATTTTGAATCCCTGTTAAAAGATTCTAACCCGGTTAAGAGTTATGGAAGACTGAAGGACCCACTGCCCAAACAACTTCAAGGCAAGATCTTTTAACTCACTGTCCAATAGATCTTAGGATTATTCAATAGAATAATATGAAATATGTTACCTCCTTCATACTGTGTCAAAACCACACTCTCTGCTACACAAGATCACAAATCTAGATCTCTTTACTTTGCAAGTCTTCCTTCATTACTGAATTAGCTCTTTTCTTCACCTCATGCATACATTCGCATCACAACTTTCATACAATTTCATAATCTCATGTCATAATAAGGAAAACATTCCTTTCTTTATACCACACTCAAATAATTACAAATGAGTCGGCATGCAATTACAAAATAATAATTTCAACACGCTACACCAAAAATTACCTAAAACTGTTGACTTCCAAATGTAATAACTCTTCACTCGTGTCACCTTGAAGTTTGCACAGTAAACCACGTCACTACCAATGTGTCTCAAACTTCCCTATAACTGCACAGAATCAGATTCCATCCTGATTAGGAGATATCCTCCGATTACCAAACATCGCTACTCAGGAACACTGCCAAAATATTGTTTCCACGAAAATGCTTATAACTTACATGAATGAATGAATTTCTTTTTGCACTCTTAATGATAGGTTAATAACACACCAAATAACATACCATCAACTGCGCATAATCCCAAATGCAATATCCCATGTGCGTAAAAAAAACTATGCCTGCTACTCTGCTAAACTCCAGAATATCACTGTGTTGACATCAATGACAATCATAGTCATGAATGCAACAACTACTGCTACAGAATGACTGCCAATCATCAAGCATTCATTCCTAATACTCTGCACACTTCTAGGCCATACATAGGCCAAAATAAATGCACACATGTGCTAAATCACCACAAACCCCTACTTTTAGACCTCTATCCAATCTAAGACTAGGTGACATCAGGATGACATCATCCACTGAGTCCCTAAGAACTTTCAAATGGCTAAGCTAGACTATGAACTTAGGACTCATCCTAGGACCTAGACAACCACACTGAGCTCATGGTTGTTATTTTAATTACAAAGCTTCATATAGAAGCAAAGCATAACAAAATTTTCCTTGGTGGGAGCCCTTAGAAGGGTGCTCCTATACCACAAATGAATGTCATTTAGCCGATCCACTGATTGTATTACAATCATATCTTGAAAGGATATTCTTCTCTTCAACTAGCCAGAAAAAATGTTTAATTGTAGAGTTCTGACTTGATCCTGTAGACAAACTTGTTTTACACCATTCAACAATTACATGTGCACCTTTAAATTTTGATTTTTCCTCAAATTTGAGTTTCTCTCTACAAAGGGCTCTCTTAACACATGCACTGGCACCCTCATGTTCTCCCTTCCTGTGTCCAGCCTCAAAAAAACTCTAGATATGTTGGATATCTATTTTCTTGTGTGTCCTACTCAACCAATAAAACATTCTAGCATTCTTAAATTGCCCTATGTAATTATCTGACCATATTAGATGTTGTGTTATATGAATTTCTATCTCTCTTAAATTTTCATAAAAGGTCTTAAAGCAATACTGGACAAACATTGATGAGTGTAACTTTTTATCACTCATATAGAAATGGTACTCTCTCAATATTTTTTGATCCACTTTTGTACTATCAGGTGCATGTTTGTAGACAATATGAACAAAAATTGTTACTTGCACTGAATTATAATATTGTGGCTGGATCTCATCTTGTGGTGCAAGCGTGTAGTTCTATGCAAAGTCAACAGCTGAAAGTATACAACCAATTAGAAATTTATTCCTGCACATGTGAATTTGTCCATCAAGCCATCTAAAATTGTGAGAGTGTTTCACATATTTAGGTACGACCTTACTCTTGAATTCATTCATAAAAGCATTAACACTAAGTTTTTCAGTTATTAGGTTGCACTGTTTTCCAACTTTTCCATCCTTCAATGGATAGTCAACAATTTTAAATCTTTGTACATCATCTAATTGTTATCCAAAATCAAATGAAATATTTTCATGCAAACATTCATTTAATAATGTAAGATTGCCACATACATCACATACACCAGAAACACATGTATTCAAAAGATAAATTTGCTCATTAGGTGGGACATTACAAAAACAAATTTGATATAAACTCCTTTATAGTTTGAGGTGGTATATTTATACCACATTCCTACAAAAATTCATTAGTATGCATAGTAGAACGTATAGATTGAAAAATATCATAATGATAACAAAATTGAACATGAATTTTGCAATAACAGGTGATTTTTTCTTTGTTAATCCTTACATACCATGGTTTACATTTTTCAAAAGATCTTTGACTAATACTAATAGCTAACACCTTATCATCCACAAATTTTTTATACAATTCTGTTTGAGTCATATCTAAAAGGTGTTTTGGATGTGGATCATGAACTTTTGAACTGACTCTTAATTTAAGAACATCTCTGGCATTAGGGGATACTCTTGTATTATTGTGCCAAAATTTTTCAATCAAAGTTTTGACTTCACCAGTAAGTTTCATGTCAGACCTTGGGAGTTTGCCACTGAAGGTCCATAAATGGTTTGTCGGATCACTTTCAAAGTTAACTCTTCTCTTTACAACTCTTGTTAAATTTTTACGATGAATATTAAGATATCCACTTATGTTTGAAATCATTCTTTTATCAATAGTACTTTTGTTTACTAAAGTTGTTATTGCTCATCGTGCCACATTACTATCTTTATAATGACTTTTTTTCCTAATTGTGTCAAAGGCACTAGCAATAGTTGATACAACTTGTTTTAGAGACTCATCCTTCTTCTTAGTTTTCACATAAATGCCTAACCTCTTCATCACTTTTCACATTTTGGACATTTTAATTAATTGTACCATTAATTGACATTGAAACCCAAATTTTTTATTATAAAAAATTGTCTAAACAATCTGCTCGCGCGTGTCCTAATTTGTCTCAATGAAACCAAACCACGCAGATTGTATAGCACATCAATTTTTATTTGAAATTGTTCATTTATTTCATTACCATTCAAATGAGTTTCTTTCTCAATCGGTGTTTCTATGTCTACATCTACATTGTTGACTTCAATCTAAATTGGTGTTTTATTTTCAATTTCAATTAGGGTTTGACTTTCAGTTCCTTTATCATTATGATTAACATTACTAATTTTTGAAATTTCACGTGCAATTAAATTTTTTAATCTATTTTTAGGAATAAAATTTAAATCATTTTTATTGTAACCTGCTTCTAGAAAATCATGAACATCTTTATCAGAATAAGTTGTAACATTTGGATGTGAAGACATACCTATATCCAATATTTGATTAGAAGATGCACCTAAATTTTCTTCTTTAACCTCTGCATCCATTATGGTGTCTTCATTGTCCTCCTCTTCTCAAATAATTGTTGAGCTTGATGCTCCAACATTATTCAGGTTTCGAAGTCTTTCTCTTCTTTCTCATTGTCATTTTGCCTCCTCTCTATTTTCTGCAACCTCCTCAGATGTCAAAACCTTTGTTGGCCTCTTTCTATGTCAATTTGATCCCATTTTTGCACCAAAATTTGAGTTCAAACAATCTTTTTTGAATGTCAGATCCAAAACAAGACAAAAATATAGAATGTTAATAGAAATATTTTGTTTATCTATTGCAGATCGATACAAAAAAGATTGAAAAGTCATCAATCATTGCGATCAGGCACACAGTCTTATTTTTTGTTTGCAATGGCTCTTTATGAAACAAGCGTCGATTTTTTAGTTTCACAAAATGGGCACCTATTTTGTAAATTTATGAGCGGGAACCTTACCCGCTAGCTTGGGTTTTGGTTTGGGATAGGCTTGGTGGGACCAAGCCTATGCTTGACCCTACAAAAAAATGGCTAAGGCATTACAAAATAAAATTTATGCCTTGCCATAATTTTTTGGACACCTTCTCGAATGAATTTTTCGATAAAATGAAAACCCATTTTAACTCTTATTGTGAAGATCATAAAAATATAAATTTTATAGTGATATGATAAATTTTAATATTTTTACAATATTTATTAAGTCAATGTGGTACCTAAACTTGAAATACCAAGGTTAACTAAAACTTTAATAACTTTTTTAATTTTACATTTTTTGAAAAATGAGTTATATGACACCAATCTACATAGAATTTCCTTCAAATTAAAAAAAAAATTGAAAAAAAGTGAAGTTATCATCAAATTATGGTGCCTGTACACCAGAGGTTTCAAAAATGTACTTTATAGTCAATTAAAAATTAATTTAAAAAAATATTCAATAAAAAAATAAGATAAAATATTGTGACCAATCTTTAGTGTTTTAGGTACCTTTTTCCAAAAGGATTCACAAAAATACATTCATTTACTTCAAAAAAGGGTGTCTATACATGTGTGAGGTGTGGTCCTAAAACATGCATTTTGAAAAAGTGGGTTTTAGACATGCATACTAAAATTCAATTTATACCATGTTGGTATTGAAATAAATTACATATTTGAAAACTAGACTCCGAGTACTAAGTTTTATATTACTGAAGTTTTCCAAGATTCAATCTTTAAGTGCATCAAATTTGGACATCAATTGACAGCAATTTTGAAAAAAAGAAAAAACACTTCCACTTTTTGGCCAAAAGTGGGATTCAACTTCTTGTAGCCACCCTCTAATTATTCTAAATTAGTCTTTCTTCACACCTAAACCAATCTAGGTCATTATGATTAAACTCACAAGTTCTCTCGTGGACTTGAAAATTTTCATCAAACTTGACATTTTCACTTTCCATCATCTTCCTTGTTCTCAAATTATAACATCTATAGGCCTTTATTTTTGTGGAATATCTAGGGAATATACCTTCATCACCCCTTGCATCAAACTTCTCTATTATATTATCCCTTCTAATGTAACATTTACTACCAAAAATTCTAAAATAATTAATAGAAGGAGTATGACCATACCATAACTCATAGGGTGTCTTATCAATACCATCTCTATTTTGAACTCTATTGATTGTATACACTATGATTTTGATTACCTCTCTCCAATGCATGTGTGCAACTCTTCTCTCAATTAACATAGTCCTCACAACATCAAGAACTGAATCATTTCTTCTCTCAACTACACCATTCTGTTGTGGTATCCTAGGTACAGATGTGTGCCTTGATATACCATGTTCTTTGCGTAAAGAATTAAATTCACCTGATGTGAATTCACCACCTCTATTTGATCTCAAGCATTTGATCCTTAAACATGTCTTCGTTTCTACTTTTTCCTTTAAGAACTTGAATTTCTCAAAAGCCTATGATTTATCTCTAAGAAATCCTACCCACGTCATCTTAGAATAATCATCAATAAAGAGTATGAAATACCTGTCTCCAAAGTTTGACCTAGTCTAAGTAGGTCCACATAGGTCTGTATGAATTAGATCCAACTTGTTTGTGGCTAGAAAATCCTTTCTATGAAAGATACCCCTTGTTTGTTTTCCCATTACACATTCTCTACAAATTGTGTTAGTTGGCTTCACAATCTTAGGTAGATCTCTAATCACATTAATGTTACTTTCCTTTACAATATTATCAAAGTTTATGTGACAAAACCTTCTGCTCCATAGCCAACTTTCATCAAATTTAGCAACAAAAAAATTACCTAAGTAGGGTTCAACCAAAAGACATTAGTTTTTGTCTTTGTACCAAATGCAATTAGATCTCCTTTAGCACTTCTAATTGTGTGATGTCCATCCTTGAATTGAAGATGATAACCCTTATCTTCCAAATGACCAACACTCAATAGATTATGTTTCAAACCATCAAAAAATAAAATATCATCAATATTAGTTTTACCGTCCAAAGTGATAGATCCTTTTCTAGCAATCATCTTAGGAGTATTGTCACCAAGCCCAAAAACACCACCATCATACTTTTTTAGTTTAATAAATTTTTCCTTATCTCATGTCATGTGTTATGAGCATGCATTCTCTATGAATCAATAATCTCTCTTCTCAAAATGAGATACTAATGCCTTTTCTTCACAAATAGGTCCTTCCTCTTTGATTGCCAAAAATCCAAGTATATTGAATTTATATCATCATCATCATCAGATAAACCATCATTAACATAGTAGCATTCCTTATCCTTCATGTATTTACCATACTTAGGTTTATTATTAGGAACTCTAGTTTGACATCTAGAAGCAAAATGACCAACCTTACGGTAATTAAAGAAATTCAAAGGTAATTTTCCTTCAAACTTACCTTGACCTTTCCTTTCTCTTCTTGCAATCATGGCTAAGATCTTGTCATCCAAACTATTTTCTATATTTTCAATCTGATCCCACTACTCAACATATTCTCCTAGTTCTTCATTGTATGTGCTTGTTCTGCTAGAACCTATAAGACTTGAACCTCCATCTTTGTCTCCATGTATAGTTTCCTTGAATGTTGTCTCTACCTTTAATAAGGCATCGTTAAGCTTTGTGGTATCAAATGTTGTTAGCTTGGACACTAACATCTCTCTTGTGAAGTTCTTTGTCAATAGAATTATCTCTTCTATAGCATGCACTTTAGTTTTGTAAGCTAGTGTTAAAGATCTTAGTATCTTTACATTGACTTCTTCAGTATAGGTTCCTCCATTTTTTTTCTGATTCCTATCACACGTTTAGTAACCCTCTTAACAAACATCCTCATTGTCTCATCTTTTTTCATATGAAGTGATTCCATCCCCGCTCTCCAATTTTGCAATTTGACTCCTTTAGTATATACATATCTCCTTCATACAATATTATCAATATTTCCTATAAATCATGTGCTTTGTCCAGATCTATGATTTCATAAAATTCACCTTCTAATAGTGCACTTATCAATGCTTCTCTAGCTATTGTAATAATTTAAAAATGGTCATCTAGACTATTAGCCCCTTGCTAGTATTTTTGCTAAATTCATCAATTGCTTGATTCTTGATCAAATCCTAATTCTATCATTTATTAGATTATATTCTATGGATTAACCATTTTTATCCTAGGTCTTTATTTAATTAAAAGGAATTCCCTCCCCTTTTATTAAATAAAAAGCCCCTACTTTCCCTCTTATCCTAAGTTGCACAAATAAATCATTATTCCTATTTTATAAAAAGGAGAAAAGGCCTTTTTTGTCTCACATGAGGCTCAAAAGTCAACACTTCACTCTCATTGGAGGAGACTTGTGCACATGGATTGCTCCTCTTTGATGCTCCACTGCTGATTAAATCTTTTGCCTCTTAATCTCCATGGTCCATTCTCCCTCATTTCCTATAAAAGAAGAGCTCTCTCCTCATTTGTAGGAGCATCTTTTGAATACTAACCTTATGTTGCAGGATTACTTGGAGGCTTTGGAGCTTTTTGAAGACATTCTTACATTTAGCTTCCATTTTCTTGCATCTTAGCTTCATATTTATGCTTTCTTAGATTAGTTTCATTTTCATGCTCTAGCATAACTCATCTAGCTTAATTAGTAAGGATTTGTAATACTTGTTCTTTCCATTTATAGCTTAGTTGCATTGTTCTTTCTTTTCATAGCTTAGTTTGCATTTCTCATTCTTAGCTTAGTTAAATTTGCATTTTCATTTGATTCTTGAGGACATTTGCACTCTTGCTCATCTCCTTTGGAATCTCCCATTGCATGGTTTACTAGCAAGGTCATAGGCTTAACTAGCTCTAGCTAAGAGCAATACTCAAAATATCCTTGCACTCCATGCCTAGGGAGCTCTAAATCAATTTCTCAAGGTTTCCAATCCATGGATCCCCTTGGAAGCAATGGTTTAGAGAAGTGCACCACTTGAGTGTGTACATTTCTTGCACCCACCATGGGGCAGAATAGTTTCATTTTGTCCATCTTTACATGCATTTCTATCATTTATTTTCATCATTTTAGCTCACTATTTTTGGTTCTCTATTTTTTCATAGATTATCGTGCGATAGTTTTCCAATATCGTACAATACTTCTTTATATAGTAGGGCAATATTTTTCCAGTAAAAATGTCACATGGCTTTATGGGTTTTGTCGCCTGACCATATATTTTTTTTCGCCTGAGTATAGTGCGAAGTGTCACCCAAGAAAAAATTATCGTACTGGTATACTGTTCAGTATCGTACGATTTTTCTGGTGACTGAACTATCACTCAGGCCTGGCAGTAACTGTTTTGATCATTTCTTTGCAAAAGTCTAGCTTGCTTATTTTGATTTCTGGTTTGCTATAGTTAGACAATGATTTATTTACAGAATTCATTGTTTTATTATGCTAACTCTTTGTGGGTCTAACGATTTGTGTTTGTAGGTACCTTCATTGCTTGCATTAAAAAATTGCCAAAAGATAGCATGTCAAACCTTCAAAGGCAAAAGAGTTACTAATCATGTTTTGCAAGGCTACCTAATGCCTAAAAACAAACAAAGTGCTTGTTATTTACTTTCCCTTTGAGTGTGGCAAAAAATAATTATTTCATTTATTAGGCACTTAAGGTCTTGTTGTAGGGATTCTTGGGTGGTAGGAGAAGTATGCTCTTCACCATTTTGGTGAACCAGAAAATCCTGACCCATCTTTGAATTTTGAAGGCAAGAAGGTAAATGAATTTTTCTTGGTGTGTTTGGGAGAGATTCTTGAAATAGCGGAGTATGCTCTTCACCCTTGTGGTGAACCAAAAACCTTGAACTTCAAAAGTCAATCCATTCTTTGTTTAGCATTAGGATCCTTTAGCGGGCCTGCTCTTGAGCAATCAAGAGGAATGACCCAAGTGGGGACAAGCCTTTTGCCAGCTATTCCAACCCACTATAATCTCAAGGCTATCAAGGACACAAAACCTTGATTGACGTAGTGCTTGTCTTCGCTTGATAAGATTACTTGTGGGATTGTGACCATGAGGAAAGTGTCAAGCAAGAATGCTTAAGGTACTCTTGTGGCCGTGAGGTCCGTTACTTGCCGCAAGGTAAGGAGTCCCTTCGGGGAGCAAGAGGGGTGCTACGAATGGAAGCCCTAATTACGAACCATAGATAGAGGCCACCTCATTTTGCCGCTTAGCTTCTTGGTGCAAGGATTGATCCAAGTGGAGTAACCCAGATCACCCCAAGACTACTCACCATCTGTGTTCCTTCGGTTGTACCATTGGTACCTCCATGACAAAGCTAACATCTATTGTGGGTAACCACTTTGTGTGAGGCGATGGGACATCAAATGTGGGCCAAGTTGCTAAGTATTGAGCCTTTGTCCTTTTAGGATAGCAAGTGTTTGAAGTGTTTTTGCTATGACATACCCATGCAAACATTCTTGAACATGAAAACATCATGGTAGTACTCATAGGTTTTTCACTTTTGATATCATAATTGTTTGTCTTAGCAAGGTTGCTTTTGCTCTTGCACAAGTGTTTGAAGACACGTTTTATCCTCTACTGTCTGCAAAACTATTTGAATATTGCTATCAATGTGTTTGGAGTTGAAAAAGCAAACATCAGATGACAAAATTGATCAAATTATCTTCGAAACAGAAATTTGAATGCTCACTGGTCAAAGACTCGCGCGACACTGAATTCCTGTCGCCCACTATCTCAACATTTATTGTACGATACTTCACTCCTGGTTTTTTATCGCTCTATTTGCTAAGTTCTATCGCTTAGGGTACTTGGAGAATATCGCCTGGCCTATGTTAGAAGTGTTGCCTGGCAAACTTTTATCGCCTCGATTGCCTGGAAAGTCTCGCCCAAGAATTTTCTTTGCTGTCTTACTGTTACCAGATTTGAAGCTCAGTTTGTTGCATGTTCTTTCTTGTTCTCACCTAAATCTAGTATGTTATCTACATGTTTAAGTCTATTCTAGACTGAAAACAATGAGTTGAAATTATTGGATCTGAGTCTAACAAATGCTACTTTTGATCACTTGTCATATTACGGTTACCTCTATAGCTTCTTGCTCATATCTCGGTTTGATTCAATTGATTGCTATAAGTTCTTGAGCACTCTTGACCAACCATCTCTATTGTTCTACTTTGACAAGTGATCTTCATTATCTTTGCTTATCTCAATATCTGAAAAATTTATCTCATTCTATTAGTTAACCAACAATTCTTTTTCATGTCAGTTACAAATCGGTCTCAATTTGAGTAGGAGAGTCATCCTCCATTCAACTATACACAGTTACCTTCTCCTACAAGATGCTCATGAGCACCACTTAGTAATGACAATTCTAGTCCCAACAAATTTGAAGATTCTAAGGTCACCCCATGGTACAAAGGAGGCTTCCTTTTTTCCGCATTCAAGACTTCCAAAAGCATAGTTAGTGTCTCACTTACTATGACTGAACAAGAGAAATATCATCGTCTGCAAGATCACTTTGACCAAAGAGACAATCAAGCGTGTTTGGATAAAGAATACAATAAAAGCCTAATGGAGGTTGCTAGACGCATGACTTCCAGAGGAATGTCTAACGAACAACTTGAGACTAGTAGCTGTGAAAATAGACTTCCTTTCAGCACTAATGGAAACTATGGCAACAACACACCACCAAGATCTCCTCCAAGGTGGACTTTTGCCGCTCCTTCTTCACCTCCTAGACCTCCCCCTTCTCACCATGAGTAAGAAGCCAATGATGAGATTTCTAGTGAAGATCTTATGAGATTTGAACAAGATGAAGCCTCCCAACGTATGGTGCTTAAACTTTTAGAGCGTAATGGAGATTAGTATTTCCAATACATGACTTCTAGGGGCTACAAGCTACCTCCTAGCTATGATGTGTGCCAAATTATTCAAGAAAGAGTCCCGACTAAATTGGAAATCCTTAGAGATGAATTGCATCGAACAAATCAACGTCTTGCTCAAATGGCAATAGAAAGAAAGCCTCCAAAGGTCTCTTTCATGGAATCTATCTATGCTCTTCCCTTTGATAGGAGTCTATACATGGTCTTGTTTCCTAGGGATATTGAGGTTCCCAAATATGACAAGTATGATGGAAACGGTGATCCCCATGACCATGTGTGTCACTTTTACACTCTTAGCATGGACTTCCTTCATGAAGACACATTTCTATTATGACTATTCCCTAGAAGTTTAAGAGCACAAACTTTGGAATGGTTTGCGAAATTGACACCTCCTCTTAAGACTTTTGATGAGTTGGCTAGGCGTTTCACCCAGCATTATTCATACAACATCCAACAACCTATCACCATGATAGATCTCAGTGCTCTAAAGAAAAATCAAGGTGAGCCTTTTGCCACTTATTTACAACATTGGAGGTCATTGTATTCTCGATATCCTCGTCAGCTACCCGAAAGGGAAAAGATTGACATTTTTGTCAATACTCTTGTGCTAGAACTACATTATGATCTAAGGAAACAACTGTTCTCCTCTTTCAATAACATGGTTGAAAGTGCATATCAAATTGAGGATGTAGCCATAAGAAAGGGTGATATTGTTATCAACAAAGATACTCGAGGCAATGTCAAAGACAAGAACAAACCTTGGAAAAGAAACAAGTATGTTGTTAATGATGGGGTTGTAGATGTCCCAAAAGCTAAAGAGCCTACTTTCCACCTCTCTAATGATATTTATGCAGAAAAACAATAGGAGGCTGCCAATGCTCATGGTGCTCCTAAGCCTCAGTATGTAGAAGAAACAAACCCAACGACGGGTCTACACCAAGTTGGCTGAACCCTATGAAGTGATTCTTAAGACTCTAGTTGCCAACAAGTATCTTACGCTTCCTGACAATTCTCATCCTTATGATACACCAGTTAAGCCTGATTGGTGGAGAGCTTATCATTTTTACAACTATCACAGGAATAAGGGACACAAGATAGATAATTGTTTTAAGCTTAAGGATGATATTCAAGATCTTATTGACGGAGGCACAGTTCTCATAGATGGCTTAGTTAAAAATTTTGATCACAAGGCTTTCAAGACTCCTCTACCTGAGTATGAGAAAGCAAAATCCTCTCAAGTGCATAAGAAGAATCATGATGCAAAGATAAACTATACATATACTCCCGATTCTCCTATGATCAACATGATAGAGCCTGTTGAGAGTGTTCTTATGATGAGGTCTCAAGATGATAACAATGCCAATTATGGTATGCCAAAGTTGGTCTTGCGAACACTAGATGATTCATCTTCCCGGAGTGAGACACTAAATGTTGTTACTAGGGGGCAAGCCAAAATTGTTCTTAAAACCACACATGATCCCAAGCAAGTTCCTTCTTCCAAACAAGCGGTTCCTTTAGTTTTGTCTAGCTATGATCTTGTGCATCAATTACAGCGGACGCCCGCTTAGATATTTATTTTTGAGTTGCTTGAGCTATCCCATTTGCACAAAGAGATCCTTGAGAAAACTCTTCGTATGGAAAATGTTCCCAATAATATTGATCTAGATCGGTTCTAGGCCATGGTCAATCACATCTTGTCTCCCCACTACCTATCCTTTTCTGCAAAAGATGACACATCTCCTAGTCACCCTCATAATCTGGCCTTACACATTGAAGTTCTAGTCTACCATACTCGAGTCCCCCAAGTCCTGATAGACAATGGTGCTGGGTTAAATATTGTTTCTTTCCATGTGGTGCAACAGTTGAGATTGTCTAAAATGGTCGTCGATCCTAGGTGAAAGATTACCATAAAAGCATACGATGAAGTGGAAAGATCTTCCAAAGGTCTTGTTGTGCTACCTATCTGAGTGGGCCCTATCATGAAAGATGTTGTGTTCCAAGTGTTGGACATCCCACTCACATATAACATTCTTCGGGGTCATCCTTGGATCCATGACATGCAAGCTGTCCCTTCCACTTACCATCAGTGTGTCAAGTTCCCACATAATGGAGCTAAGATTGTAGTTCCTGGAGATAATGTTATAGCAATCAATACTCTAACTACTGCTGAGATGTTTGTTCCTCACAACAAACCTTCTCCTGACCATAATGCGTCCCTTGTTGCTGCTGAGAAAAAAGTAAAAAATGATGAGTATTGGTATGGGAGAATATACATTGGACTCGATTGCTGCTATGCCTACTTCTCCTAAGTCCTATGGTAGACCTTCAAACAAGATGAAGCCTTCTGCTTCTGCCATGACAGTTTTTGGCACCTTTGTTCAATCATCTGTACCCTTAGAGGCTGAAAAAGAAGAACAAGCTGTTAGCGAGTGGATCTATAGAGAGGAAGAAGACACCAAGATAGTTGCTACTCCCATTTCTCCTAAGCGCTACGGTAAAGGCTATAAATTTTTGCAACAAATGGGCTATCAAGGTCAAGGACCTTTAAATAACAATGGGCATGCCCTAGTTGAACCTCTGAACCATACTAATGGCCGCCCCTCCACAGACACCATAGGTCTAGGATATGGTGCTGAAGATGATATTCCTAAATATTCTAGAAACACTCCCATGCTTAGCGACTTAGATACAGATGACAAGGAATCACCGCTATGCACTATGGCTCAAATGGGAGATTTTCTTCCCTCTACTTCACTTCTTTGGGTAGGAGAATGCATGCCTACTGATGATACAACTGAAGCCTCCACATCCCAAAATTTTGTGCCTAATGAGTCATTGAGCTTTGATAGACAGTGTAGAAATATTGCACAATTAATAGAGAGAGGAGATCTCATGAATAATGACATGGGTGCCTCTACCTCTTGACGTCCTAAGCCTTCTTGGTGCAAACATCCCATCAGAAGTTCCATGACTGATTCCAATGAATATGAATGGGATACTCTCTCAGAGGGCTCTTCCACAGTGGATATGGATGTTGATGTAATTCATACCTATAGTGACCAACCCGACGTAGTTGATGAGTCTCACGTAGGGTCTGATGAGTTCAATCCACGTATCGCTTTAGTGGACCACATTGGTCCTTCTATGTCAAATCTAGATCTTGACACTTTTGGAGCCTACCCTATAGGCTCGACTTCTCTTGTCATCAGAAATGAGACCCATCACATCAATAACCTCAAACTAGTCATTTCGCTCTCCCTCATGCATTCAGATCTCATAGATTGGTCCGCTCAAGATCAAAGCCCTATATTGCCTTCCTTTCAAAATGATTATGAGATCACCTGCTACCTCAATGCCATTGAACCTGTTACTTCTTCCACCAGTGAACCAGCAACAAACATGACTGAATCAAATATCAAGTACCTTAGTCATAAAATTAAAAGAAAAAAGCAATGGTCGGATGGCAAAAACCACATTGTGGTGATATCCGAACCTCAAAATAGTAAAAATAAAGATGTATCTAAGGGTGAAAACCTCTCTGAGGCGCCCGAGGATGAGGTACTTGGTAGTTTTCCAAGCTATTTTCAAGAAAGGTCTTCAATTTTAATAGAGCCTATACAACCCATCAACTTAGGGACATAAGACTCTCCTAAAATCATACATGTGGCTCAATCTCTCTCAGCAGAAGAAAAAGAATGATTTTCCACATTCTTTCAATAGAAAAAGATCAACTTCACATGGACATACTCAGATATGCCTGGTTTAGACACTGAGCTTATTATGCATCATCTCTCTATTGCTCCAAAGGTCAAACCTGTCAAACAAAAATTGAGAAAGATGCATCCCCATGTGCCATTACTGGTTAAGGGTAAACTTGAGAATCTTTTAAAATCCAACTTCATCAGGGCTATCGACTATGCTGAGTGGATTTCTAACATTGTCCCTGTTTCCAAACATGACAAGTCTATTCATGTATGCACTGATTTCAAAGACCTGAACAAAGCATGCCCTAAGGATGATTTTCCACTCCCCAACATTGACATGATAGTGGACATGACAACGGGCTATGAAATGTATTCCCTTATGGATGGCTTCTCTATATATAATCAGATCAAGATTGCCCCTGAAGACCAAGAGAAGACAGCCTTCACATATGCGTGAAGTACCTTTTGCTAGAATGTCATGCCTTTTTCGCTTAAAAATGCTGGTGCAACCTATCAAAGAGCCATGACTACCATATTTCATGATATAATGCACAAAAATATGGAGGACTATGTTGATGACATGCTTGCCAAATCATGACATAGAGACACTCATTTGTCTGATTTGAGTTTGATATTGGACCGCATGCAATGATTCCAACTCAGATTAAATCCTAAAAAATGTTCTTTTGGCGTCACTTCTAGGAAATTGATAGGGTACATTATATCAGTGAAAGGAATAGAGGTAGACCCAAAAAAAGTGCAAGCTATCATGGAGATGCCACCTCGAAACATTAAATAGTTAAGGGGCCTCCAAGGTCGTCTTAAATCTATCAGGTGGTTTATTTCTCAGTTAGCTGATAGAGCCCAACCTTTCAATCAAAATTTGCATAAAGGAGCTACTAGCATATGGAATGAGGAGTGTCAAAAGAACCTAGACCAGCTCAAGGCTTACCTAGCACAGCCTCCTGTTCTTATGCCACCTATTCAAGGGAAACTGCTAATACTATACATCTCTGCTACAACAAATTCCTTAGGGGCCCTTCTTGCACAACATGATGACATGGGAAAAGAACGGGCTATTTACTATATCAGTCACACCTTGGTTACTTATGAACTCAATTACACTAGCATTGAAAAGGCTTGTTTAGCAGTAGTATTTGCATCTCAGAAACTCTGACATTACATGCTGGCACATACTACACAACTGGTTGCCAAAATTGATCCTTTAAAATATCTCTTAAGTAAGGTTGTGCTTACTAGTCGACTTGCCAAGTGGATGTTGATTCTTTCAGAATTTGACATTCAGTACATTGAAAGGAAGGCTATTAAAGGGCAAATGATTGCGGATCAATTGGCTGAGTTTCCCATAACTGATAATGTCCCTCTTCAGATAGATTTCCTAGATGCTTCAATCATGAATATCACAGGGCATACATGGAAAATGTTTTTTGATGGTTCTCATACACAGAATGGAGCTGGTGCTAGAATCCTATTTGTTACCCCTCATGGGTACACCATTCCCAAATCCTATAAACTTCTCTTTCCATGCACCAATAATATAGCCGAATATGAAGCCCTTCTGAATGGTGTTAAGCTTGCTCTTGAATGGAGAATCTCTGAGTTGCATATATTTGGAGATTCTCAGCTTGTCATAAACCAAGTAAATGATGATTATCAAACCAAAGATGACAAGCTAATTCCCTACAAGAAGATGATAGACTCACTCAGGAATTATTTCACCTCTTTCACATTTCAACAAATTCCTAGAGCTGAAAACAAGGCTGCTGATGCCATGGCTACTCTGGCATCCATTTTGCAACTGGAAGAGCACGAACCACACTTTGAGTTCTTGGTGGAAGAATTGCGCTATCCTACCTACAACTCCCCTGATGACCATGTCATTTACACTATGATTGGTCATGATTTCTCCCGTTACGCCACCATCTTTTGCTATCTCCATGATCAAATTATCCCTAAAAATCTAATGCGCAATGAGAAGCACCAACTCATCCGTAATGCCTCACACTTTACCCTCATCTCTGGTGACTTGTATAGGAAGGGCCTTGATGGAACTCTCCTTAGATGTTTAGAAATAGAGGAGTCAAAAAAAGCACTAGTTGAAGTCCATGATGGCATATGTGGGTCACACTCTAACGGTCTTATGCTAGCTCAGAAATTGCTTAGGGCTGGCTACTACTAGCCTACTATGCAAGCTGATGCTATTCACTATGCCAAGTCCTACAAAAAGTGTCAATTACATGGGAATCTCATTCATGCTCCTGGATGTGAGCTCATTCCCTCTGTTACGTATTGGCCATTTCAGCAATGGGCCTTTGACTTGGTAGGCAAAATTTATCCTAGTTCTTCGAGTGGGCATAAGTTCATCATTACAATTACTGAATATTTTACCAAATGGGTTGAAGTTGTCCCACTGTCAGCAGCCACAGGCAAACATGTTGCCTTGTTTATTTTGAATCATGTCATTTTCCACTATGGTATTCCCTCTTCCATAGTCATAGATAATGGCGGTCATTTTAAGAACAAAGACCTAAAGCACTTGTGTAAAATGTTCAAAATCAAACAACATTGGTCTTTTGTTTACTACCCTCAAGGGAATGGCCAAACTGAGGCCTCAAACAAGACATTGCTGAAAATTCTCCATAGAATAGTGCATAAATCAGGCAAGGATTGGCATCTCCAGCTCAATCCTGCGCTATGGGCTTACAAAACTTCTATCCGCACTCCTATAGGTGCAACACCTTTCTCATTGGTTTACAGTTTTGAGGCTGTCTTACCATTAGAGGTTGAAATACCTTCATTGAGAGTCTCTCTCCATGGTTTGATTATTGATGAAGACCAAAGAGCCATGTGAGTGCACGAGCTTACTACTTTGGAAGAAAGCCGCAAGGCCACTTTTGATCACATGCGCACCTATCAGAAGAGAATGTCTACTACTTACAATAAGAAGGTTCATCCTAGAGAATTCCAAGTAGGTGAACTTGTTCTCAGAGAAAATCCTAAAAATTAGCAGAATAGAGAGCAGAAAGGCAAGTTTGAGCCAAATTGGTTAGGGCCTTATATCATTACAGCAGCATTTGGGTCCAGAGCCTATCAGTTATCTACACCTGAGGGAGAAGAGCTTATTGAGCCTATCAATGTTCTACATCTAAAAAAGTTCTATGCTTGAGGTTCTTGCGCTCTTTGTACATATTCTTTATGATCCTAAAAAAATCTCAAAATATTCATATATGATGCTGAAAAAATCCTAAAAAGCATAAAAAGTACTGAAAAAAGAGCATCCTAGTGAAAACCTAGCAATAGGCACTTTGATGTCTCACCAAAAAAATTTAAAAAATGAAAAAATTCAAAAAAATAGAAAAGGTGCCTTGGTGAAAACCTGGAAATAGGTGCCTTGGTAGCAAAAATACAAAAAAATTGAAAAAAGTCCTGAAAGAATCTATCAAGTGGTGAAAACCTAGAAACAGGCGCTGCTTGAGACCCTTGCACCTATGTCTATCAGTCTTGCATAGTGCTCATTCACTCCACTTCTCGCTTTGCCTCTCCTAGCCTGGAATTTACTCTTGTCTTAATCTAGGGGGCATACGTTGTTCTAGCTCGTCTTGGGTCTCTTTGTGCATCAGGGTTTCTTAGGCCACTTGGTTCAAATAGTGTTTCTCAACACTTACCTAACTATGTTTTTTAACACTATCCTAGTGTCAAGTATTTTTCAACACTTATCAAATATCCTTCCTACAGTCCAGGATAATGCGATATTTCTCATTGGCAGAAGTCGTACTCAACGTTTGACTCTATGACCTACACACATGCACTTAAACACTCAACTCACTGAGACTTGTTTTGACTTTATTTCTTTGTGTGATGTCTACAATGATCTCTTTGCTGAGTGTTCTCTCCCTAAGAAGTTTTCGATGATGCATAGCTAGAAGACTGAGGGCATGAGGACATGTTTTATTTCTTTTTTTGCTTGTGGGTATATTTTGTCGGTCCTAAGTGTCATTAGCATTTATGCTTGTTCCACTTGACATTAGGATCTAGAAGGTATTATCCTTGACTATTTTGCAAGGGCATGCTTTTGGTCATCTTGACTTTTCTTGTGTCTCGATGCGAGCATAATCTTGCCATATCAAACTTAGGGAATCTCACTGCACTAGTCATCTTGACTTATGTCTTTGGTGCCTAGGTGGGATTCCCACATATCCATCTGATATAGATCATATTCAGATTCACATAGTCATGCTAGTGTGTGTTGTATGATTTTATGACGCTACCAATAAATGCTTGATGATGAATATTAGAGTCTAAAAGCTTTGTGACCTTGCAAGTAAACCACTTTTCATAGTAGCTTGCATTTTTAGGTTCATGTTAGTTTAGTTTTTCATCTTGCATATGGAGAGAGCTCTCCTTTCATCTTTCATGGACTTGTTGGTCAACTATGCTCATCTTTCGCTTCTTCATCATGTCTTTCACTTCTTGTCTTTCGTATCTCATCATTTTCTATTCATTTCAGGATCGAAACCGAAATCCAAGTTCACCTTAATTGTCTTTCCACATTTCTCCTTCTTCTGCGCAGTTGGTTGATCTTTTGAGGCCTGATCCTACGATCTTCGCTGGGGCATCTTCACCTCTTCCTTCCCCATCTCTTTCACACTTCTAGTCTTCCATTCATTTTCATTCACTTCATTTCTCTGAGGTTTGACTTCATCTTTCCAGTCAAATTGTGGCATGTCTTCTTCGATTATGACTCCTTTATGGTTACCCTATGATCTTCTTCGATTATGACTCCTAGTGATTTGATCATATTGCTCTTGCTTCTACCTTCCCTCTACCTAATTTCACTTTCGATCCCGAGGGGGCAGACACATCATATCCTATCGGCTATTCTCCAGAGCATATGCTTGACCATTCCATTTTCTCTAATCAATCTATCTTTGCACTTGAGATGTTAGTTCTTGTCTTGAGTCCTGATACTGTCCATCTCTTTCCTATGTATTTAGTACTGTCGCTACTAGGCTAACCACGTAGGATTTTCTCTCTCTCTGTACTTCATACTTTAGAGTCAGATCTCTTTTGCCTTCTTGGCTGATCTATTCTTTGATGTAATGTGTTCCCAGATTGATCACACATTAGTCAAAGAGGGGCAAATGTAATCATCTAAAAATGGTCATCTAGACTATTAGCCCCTTGCTAGCATTTTTGCTAAATTCATCAATTGCTTGATTCTTGATCAAATCCTTATTCTATCATTTATTCAATTATATTCTATGGATTAACCATTTTTATCCTAAGTCTTTATTTAATTAAAAGGAATTCCCTCCCCTTTTATTAAATAAAAATCCCCCACTTTCCCTCTTATCCTAAGTTGCACAAATAAATCATTATTCCTATTTTATAAAAAGGAGAAAAGGCCTTTTTGTCTCACATGAGGCTCAAAAGTCAACACTTCACTCTCATTGGAGGAGACTTGTGCACATGGATTGCTCCTCTTTGATGCTCCACTGCTGATTAAATCTTTTGCCTCTTAATCTCCATGGTCCATTCTCCCTCATTTCCTATAAAAGAAGAGCTCTCTCCTCATTTGCAGAAGCATCTTTTGAATACTAACCTTATGCTCCAAGATTACTTGGAGGCTTTGGAGCTTTTTGAAGACATTCTTACATTTAGCTTCCATTTTCTTGCATCTTAGCTTCATATTTATGCTTTCTTAGATTAGTTTCATTTTCATGCTCTAGCGTAACTCATCTAGCTTAATTAGTAAGGATTTGTAACACTTGTTCTTTTCATTTCTAGCTTAGTTGCATTGTTCTTTCTTTTCATAGCTTAGTTTGCATTTCTCATTCTTAGCTTAGTTACATTTGCATTTTCATTTGATTCTTGAGGACATTTGCACTCTTGCTCTTGTCTCCTTTGGAATCTCCCATTGCATGGTTTACTAGCAAGGTCATAGGCTTAACTAGCTCTAGCTGAGAGCAATACTCAAAATATCCTTGCACTCCATGCCTAGGGAGTTCTAAATCGATTTCTCAAGGTTTCCAATCCATGGATCCCCTTGGAAGAAATGGTTTAGAGAAGTGCACCACTTGAGTGTGTACAGCTATCATGTTGTACTGAAATAGTTTCTTTTTTTCATCAGTTTTCATAGGGTCTTCCAACTCATCTTCATCCTTGAGTGTGACAACTTTCTTAGTTATTAACCAGTAATCCAATCCCAAACAGAAAAAATGCATCTTCATCTTGTCCTTCCATGCATCAAATATTTATGCATCAAACTTGGGACTCTCTTTCTTGAAGTAAGACATCTTTGATATTTTTCCTCAAGCTATCAAGCTTTCTCTCTGATGACCAACAAATCTGATACCAATTGTTAGAATAACAATATCCCAATCAATTGAGGGGAGGAGTGGCTAAATCAGTTGATGCCAAACTTATTAAACTTAATTACAATTATAACCTTATGCTCAATTGAATGAAATACAACCATAACACATGAGAACACAATAAAACCACTATTTGTTTTTGAGGAAAATCTTGTTAAGGGAAAAAAAACCCAATTGGAATGATGCCCACAAAAATTAGTACTATGAATATAATAACCTAGTTAAGAGTTATATCCCTGTTAGGAGTTGATTATTGTAGTGCAATCCCTATTAAAGGACAAACCCTGTTAGGAGTCAAAACTTTGTTAGGAGTCAAAACCCTATTAAATGTATTACAACTAGTCACTGACCAAAATACAAGATAAGGTTACATCCACCTTCAGGACTCACTATCCTAGATCTAAATAAATATCATCATGAATACCTGAATTGGCTTCCAGTACATCCACTGCCAAGACAATTTGAACCTTGTTCCTTAATGTACAATCATGTTCTCTACATCAACATTCCTTCAGGACTCACTATCCTAGATCTAAAGAAATATCATCATGAATACCTGAATTGGCTTCCAGTATATCCACTACCAAGCTAGTTCCAACCTTGTTCCTTAATGTACGATCATGTTCTCTACATCAACATTCCTTTAGGACTCACTATCCTAGATCTAAGGAAATATCATCATGAATACCCGAATTGGCTTCCAGTACATCCACTGCCAAGACAGTTCCAACCTTGTTCCTTAATGTACAATCATGTTCTCTACATCAACATTCCTTGTAGCCCAAAAGATCACACAATAATCCACATACTTCACATCATAACAAATACAAGGAAAGACTTCCTTATATACAAGTTACAAACATAATTCCTGGGTCAGTCATTATAGGACCTCTCCTATAAACAAAATATTACATAGACCCATGTGAGGGTACACACAATATCCTTAAAAATATTACAACAATTATAAATCATGAAATAGTCAGCCACAACATTAATCCATGCTTAATTATTTAAGAACATGCTACCACTCCTGGGTCAACTTCCAAATAAATCTTCATTGGAGTAAACACCACAAATGATGTCACCAATCACACTAGTACTATGTGATCAAACACTAGACTCTAGCTTTCAAGGCTTAATTTATTTTCGCACTAAAGTAATACCGCAAATAATGATACCAACTTTGTGAGTTTCCCAATCATTGGCCCTGTAACTAGTCTTCGCCAATTCATCCATAACTTGAGAAAATGAACATATAAACATATGCAAACATAACTGCGAATAGTAAACATGTTATGTTACACAAATATCAGCTCACAAGAGATAAGTCATCGTACACTATCTGTACAATTCTCTGTAACCTATCTATCTAGTTTGTCTGCAACTTTTGGATTCCCTTACTAAAACATATGTTAACATCAATGACAAAACAATGAATGTCAACATCATAGACTACAAAAATTCCAACATAAACCTCCTCTCATATCTTCTTCTTATGTCCATATTTGAGATATTTTTGACATTGTTATTGTGAGCTCTGGAATAAGCCTTTCTTTCATTTTTCTACCTTGTCAAAGTTTTGGGACCAGTTAGGCTACCCCCTGTTGATGCCTCTTTCTTGGATACTATGTGGAACATTGGACCTACATTTATTTTATGGAAAATATGGTTGGAAGGGAACAAAAGGTTTTTTCAAGGTAAGATAATGATGAGTCACCAATAATGGACGCAAATCATTAGCATGTCGTAGGAAAATCTCTTAGCCAAGTGTGATATATCTAGTGATTTGGATCCTAGAGACTTGCCTATTATTTAGAGGTTAGGTTTGGAGGGTTATAGGTAAAATTTCTCCTCATCTCATGTGGTTCATCATGGCATGAATAATATTCTTCTAGAGGGCTATTAGGAACCTCTCCCTATTAAGGTTTTGAAGATTCATATTGATGGTTCTTCTAGAGGTAATCATGGACATGTAGGATTGGAGGGGTTGGTAGAGACTCCTTACAATTGGTTCAATTCTTCTTGTCTACTTATAAGGGCTATCACACTAATAATTTTATAAAATCCTTGGCTATCCTTTATGATCTGGAGATGTGTTGTGCATTGGGTTGGTGGAAGATCATCTAGGAATCTAATTCAGAAGTAGTTGTTGACATGTTGAATAGAGACAAAAAAAAAGGATATGATTTGGCAATTAGTGGGTTTGGTCAGATAGATTACCAGGTTGAGAAGATCTCTAGATTGTGTTACCTTCTACCATGTCCTCAAGAAAGGAACAAGGTGCCAAACTGTTTGGCTAAATGGACTTTTGAGCACATCAAAATGTATGATGTCAAAGATTAGAGTCAATTGTATTGTGAGTATTCTGGTTTGCTAGAAGATCTTGTTATGGAAGATATGAGGGATTATTTGAGAGGCTTAGGTGATTATTGACTATTGTGTAGCCTTTGGACCAAGCACATTGTTATTCTTGGATTCTTTGGTTTCTCTTATTTGATAAAATAGATTTTAACCCATCTTTTATATATATATATATATATATATATATATATATATATATATATATATATATATATATATATATATATATATATATATATATATATATATATATATATATATATATATATATATATATATGTATGTATGTATGTATGTATATGTATGTATGTATGTATGTATGTATGTATGTATGTATGTGATGGAATATGGATGAAGTGACTGAGAGGGGGGGGGGTGAATCAGTCAACCATAAAACACTTCACAATTATTTCTTTCCAGATCCCTTAGGATATCTTAAAGAATATTATCTGTTTTAGCACTCGGTAAATAGATTGCAGTAACTTTGAAGTTGCAGAAAGTATTAGCAAAATATCTTTAGATATTCATCAGCACTAGTATATGATTAAGATAGCAATTAAGAACACAAGAGACACAAGATTTAACGTGGAAACCCAATATGGGAAAAACCACCAATGTATCTAGATACTGATTTTCACTTTTCTGAAGTGATGCCCGGTTAGAAGCCAACCCGGTAAAAGGTTACAAAACACACTGTTAGGTGTGACCTTGTTAGAGGATTTAATCACCCTGCTAGGAGTGGCCTGGTAAGAGGTCTTGAAAACAATTCAATGGAATTGTCACCTTGTTAGAGGATTTACAATATGGTTGTTAAACCAACTCGGTTAAGAGATTTAGAATTCACTGTTACAATGATAAGAAGATAACAATGAAAATGACCTGTATAATAATGCAACTACCTTGCTGATTACAGATCTTTGTTTTGCATAAGTCTGATCCTTCCTGATCGAATAAATCTCTGCTGCACCTCAAGGATATCTGAACATCCTTCACAAATTCGCATACACCTTTCCTGCTTTTTTCTGTAAATCTTCTGCTGTTTTTCTTGTTTACTTTTCACATTTGACCTTTTATTTATATGATTTTAGATTTGTCAAATCGACATTATTTAGCATAACAGTCGGCTGAATTAAGCAAACTTTATTTGCAAAAATCCTTCAAGGGCTGACAGTGCTCGGTGACCATAACTTTTACAATCTTTCAGAGACCGAGGGAACTCGGTAAACACCGACAATCCTTTACCTTCGATAACCGACTGAACTCGGTAAACACTAACTTTTCTTTGACAACCGACTGAACTCGGTAAATATTGAATTTCTTTTGACGACCGACTGAACTCGGTAAACACTGAATTTTCTTTGACGACCGACTGAACTCAGTAAACACTAAATTTTCTTTGACGACCGACTGAACTCGGTAAATGCTAACTTTCCTTTGGTAACCGAGTGGACTCGGTAGACACTGATTTTCTTTGATAACCGAGTGGACTCGGTAAGCACTAATCTTCCTGTCTGGCAGACTGACTGAGCTCGGTAGGAACTGATTGCTGCGGACTATGACATTATGTGACATCAAAGACAATACATAATTTGAGTAGCAATTTCCTTTAGACAATTGTTTCCAACAATCTCCCTCTTTGGCATTGATGGCAACACAATATGTCATAGCATAAGAAATTTGAAAGAATTAGCTCGGTTCAGATTCAAATCTCCCTCTGTCAGCAAACTTCCTGCTTCTTAAAAATTCTTCCTTCTGACTATTGAAAATTTCTTGAAGTAATAGCAAAGACATAGCAAACACTCCCTCTTTGACAACACATGCCAAAGACAATTCACATAATACCGGTGTAAATCAATGTACCTCAAGTACTGATTCATATGCAATGATTCCTTGAATATGCTGCATCAACAGGTTGATTTTGAATCATGTTCTGGTTGATGCATCACTAAAACTGTATTTAGTGAGCCTCAGATATGGGAATGACCCCTAACTTACCTCTTAGATACACAAATGCATCCTTAGGTAATGGTTTGGTGAAAATGTCTGCAATCTACTCTTTTGTATGAATATATTCTAATCTGATTTCCTTGTCCTGCACCAATTCTCTGACAAAATGATATTTAATAGCAATATGCTTGGTTTTGGAATGCATCACTGGATTCTTTGAAATGTTTATTGCATTGGTATTGTCACAAAATATAACAACTGGTTCTTTGACTTCAACCTTCATACCTTCTAATAACTGTTTAAACCAAACAATATTTGAACAGTTTACTGCAGCAGCAACATATTCTGCTTCAGCTGTGGATTGAGATGTGCAATTCTACTTTTTACTAGTCCAAGATACCAGTCTTTTTCCAAGAAAAAATGCTCCACCACTTGTGCTTTTTCTGTCATCAATGTTCCCTTCCCAATCAGCATTAGTAAACACTTTTAAGTATAGATTGCCTCCAAATTTATACCACAAACCATATTCTTCAGTTCCTCTTAAGTATCTTAAGATTCTTTTGATTGCCATCATATGATTTTCCTTAGGTTTTGCTAAAAATCTAGCTACTATACCGACTGCTAAGGCAATATCAGGTCTTGTATGTATTACATATTGCAATTTTCCAATCATAGATCGGTATAGGGTCTGATCAACTTCTTTTGAATCATCATTTTTGGTGAGTTTTAGTCCAGTACACATGGGTGTACCAACTGGTTTTGAATCTTCCATACCAAACTTCTTAAGTATTTCCTTAATGTATTTAGATTGAGTAATGTATATACCATTCTTGCTTTGCTGAATTTGAAGACCAACAAAGAATTTTATTAAACCAAACATAGACATTTCAAATTCTTTGTTCATTTTCTCTGAAAATTCTTTGCACTGATCCTCATTCCCTGTAAATATAGTATCATCTACAAATATTTCTGCCAATACAATTTTGTCATCCGGTCCTTCTTTAATATACAGATTGTTGTTATCATTTGCTCTTTTGAAATTAATCTGAATCAAATAGTTATGGAGTCTTTCATACCATGCTCTAGGAGCTTATTTTAAACCATACAATGCTTTGTGTAACCTGCAGACCATGTCCTTTTTATCTAGATCAACAAAACCTTCAGGTTGTTCAATGTAGACTTCTTCATCAAGAATTCCATTGAGAAATGCAGATTTTATATCCATCTGATATACCTTAAATCCTTTGTGTGCTGCATAAGCAAGTAGAGTTCTTACACCTTCTAATCTTGCAACAGGAGCAAAAGTTTCTCCATAATCTATACCTTCTTCTTGAGAATATCCTTTACATACCAATCTAGCTTTGTTTCTAGATACTTGACCATCTTCATTCAGCTTATTCCTGAATACCCATTTTGTTCCAATTACATTCTTATCTTTAGGTCTAGGTACAAGAGTCCATGTTTTGTTCTTTTGTATTTGTTCTAATTCTTCATTCATTGCTTCAATCCAACTTTCATTTTCCAATGCATCTTTGATATTTCTAGGTTCAAAATCAGTAAGCAGACATGTACCTTTTAGCTTGCTTCTTGTCATAGTACCATCTGATTTGTTTCCAATAATTTGATCTGGTGTATGATGTCTTCTGACATATTTGGCTAGTATAGGTTCCTTGCTTTTTGAATGATTCATGCTGTTGTCTTCTAGGATCTCTTCTTCAGGTTGCTCGGGCTCGGTAGATATTTGCTCGGTAACTTCAGGCTGAGACTCGATCTGAATTTCTTCCTGTGACTCAGTTTGAACTTCTTCCTATGACTCAGTTTGTGACTCGGTAACTGTGCTCGGCTCGGTTGATATAGTTTCCTCATTGATAGTTGTGTCTGCCAATGTTTCAGGTTCAATGTAAATGAATCTTCTGTAGTTCTCAGGTTCCCTTTTGCTTTCTTCTTCAGTCTTTTCTGCAAACTCATCAAATTTTACATGTATACTTTCTATGACTTTGTGAGTAGATAAGTTCAGACATTTGTATGCCTTGCTTTTGCTAGAATATCCTAGGAATATTCCTTCATCACTTTTCACATCAAATTTATTTCTTCTGGATTCTTTTAAGATATAACACTTGCTACCAAATATTTTCATGTAACTTACATTGGGTTTATAGCCATACCATAATTCATAAGGAGTTTTGAATGTGTCTTTCTTCAATTGTACTCGGTTTAAGGTATGAACTGCAGTGCTGATAGCTTCCTTCCAGTACTTTATAGCGATGTTCTTTTCTATCATTAGAGTCCTTGCACAATCCATAATAGATCTGTTTCTTCTTTCTGCTATTCCATTCTGCTCAGGAGTTCTAGGAGCTGATACCTGCCTTTTGATTCCTCTTTCAATGCAAAAATTGTTAAAATCATGGGAGATGAATTCACCACCTCTGTCTGATCTTAAGCATTTCAATCTTTTCCCTGTTTCCTTTTCCACTCTTGCTAAGTACCATTTGAACTTTTCAAATGCTTCTGATTTTTCTCTTAAATACATAACAGTCATCATTCTAGAATAATCATCAACGAAAAGAATAAAGAATTTATCTCCAGTATAGCTTTGTATTCCAATAGGTCCACATAAATCAGTATGTACAATTTCCAAAATCTCTTTAGACTGATAGTTCTTACTCTTGAAACTAGTTTTACTCATTTTGCCAATCTGACAATTCTTACATAGACCAGTATCAGGTTTCTTCAAAGTAGGAATGCCTCTAACCTTCTTGAATTTGCTTATTTTTATCATGTTATCAAAATTCACATGACATAACCTTTTGTGCCATAGCCAACTTTCTTCAATTTGAGCAATAAAACATGAATATTCACTGAGATCAAGATAAAATAAGTTACCTTTTGTTTGTTTGCCTGATCCAATGAGTTTTCCTTTTTCATCCAGCAGTCTTGCTTGACCATTCATGAATTCAACCTTGAAACCAGTGTTGATTAGCTGTGCTACACTTAGAAGATTATGTTTGAGTCCTTCAACCCAATAAGCATTATCACATATGAGTTCTTTGGTTAATGAGATTCTTCCTTTTCCTTTTATACAACAAGGTTCATTGTTTCCAAATCTTACATTGCCACTATCACAGTCTTCTAGATATTCAAATTTTGTCTTGTCACCAGTCATGTGGTGTGAACATCCACTGTCTATTATCCATATATCATCTTTGCTTATATGAGAAATAAGTGCCATATTATCTTCATCATCATCAGATTCATCTTTTATAGCAATAAAGACAATTTCTTCTTCACTATCATCAGAATCT
>BSBK01008883.1:0-349843 GCA_027943335.1 Chamaecyparis obtusa | reverse complement strand
AGGGCCAACATGGATTTGAATATTCTACTAAAAAACCAAGAGCTTTCTCTAATTAAATTTGGGCCACATATAATTTGAACAATTTTCCTCCCAAGGTATGAGGTGACAAATTTTTCCCCATGTCTTGTGGGGTGCCTTTTTCTAGGAAAAAAGGGCCAAAAATTTAATTGGGAGCCAATAACAAATAATAATCCTAAAAATGCACATGAAATTGGGTTTGGAATTGAAATAGTTATGAAACTTAGGCATTCGATTTTGAGTTAGGGCCTAGGTATCTAAGATGAATCAAATAATGAATATAATAAATGGGGAACACATGTAATTAAGGGGTCCTCATGGAAATTCGATAACATTGAGTTAATAAAAGGGTTATATATTTAAATTAATTAATTGTGGCAACTGAAGGATTTAATTTAAAGGGACAAACCATAATTGAAGGATGCCTCTTGTGTAAATTAAATTGATAAATGGATAAATATTTAAATATTAATTAATTAAATGCATAAGAAAGAGACCAACTAATGGATGGAAAACTTGGTCACTAGAATGGGGTCTAGCAAAGGACTTAAAATATAGTGGTTACAATTTAGGATGGTACAAGTCCAAATGTGATTCTATTCTTTCCTTCTATAATGCATAATTTGTTCCATCAAAATTTGGTACTTTGACACCATAATCATTTTCCATCTTTGGTCAACGTCAAGTGGTCAAGTTTTCTTAAAGAGGAACCTAACTCTAATACCAATTGTTGAACACTTCAAGATGCCAAGAGGGGTGAGGGGTAAATCACCGTACATAACTTATCTTATTCTATCATACACCTTTAATAGGTAACTTTAAACTAACTAATCATAAGTAGAAGATATAGCAATGAACATACCTACATAAGAATACCAATTTTACATGGAAAATCCAATATGGGAAAAATTACTGTGAGAATCTACTCACTATATGAATAACTGCTTACAATATTTGTTTTAAGTAAACAACCGAAGATGCACACTACTTGTTGATGAAAAAAATAAAGTAAAGCACACTGCTTCTGTATAATACACATATTTTCAAAAGCTACCAATAGGTACAAGGAAATGATGAAATAAGAGATATGGGATCTCTTGATCAAATTCAACATCAACTCTGTAAAAATTGTACTCTTCTACCTTTACTCCTCATTCATGTTGCTTTTTCATCACATTCAAGCCATACATAATTCATTAATTTCACACTCAATTCATCCTTTCAAATTCATATATATACATGCTTGATCATCAAAAACATAAGTTCATCCATAGGTAAAATAAGAAATGTTTATACAAAGTCAATCATCTTGAGCATAAATCTTCACTATGGTCCACCCTAAGAGATAAATGGGACCCAAAAACTTCATAGCACATCATCCAAGAGAAAATTCATCAAAGCACAATCATCACAATTATCCTTAAGTTCATACTCAAATGAAACATAGAGAAAAGTATTAAAACACATTAGTGCTAAAAAAAACTCTCCAAAGCACATGACACCATATGAAGCACTATACACCATGGTAGGACCTCTTTTATTCTCTCATCTCTTCTTATTAAATATATCTAGACCATAAGTCATAAATCAATACTTCTAAAAATATCTAAGTTGGCTAGAGACCAACACATGTAGCCATATGACACACAAAACAACATATCTTCACTCAGAAAGTAAACTAACATAAGATATTCAAATTAGAACATTGCACAAATGTTAGAAACATGTCACCAAATCACACAACTTGAAATTCCAATGTAGAGAAATGAAGAAAATTATGTGAACCTATCCTAACTAATTTTGACAACCAATATTTCTATCAACAAACAACAAAACAAAATCTTTTCCTCTAAACTATTGTGGACTTGAAAATATGATATTGCAACAGTCATAGATAATACATCACAGAAATGAAACTGCAAACCATCAACTTCTTATGTAGAGGAATGTAGATAATTCTCCCATAAGGATGTCAAATACTCTTTTTGCATATTCCTACTTCCCACACTTCTATCCTCCAGATATACCATACACTGACTTTTTATTATCACTAGACAATAGATGAATTGTGTAAACATTTAATACACTACTTAAAGTATGCTCTCTTGCATATCACACTTCAAATACTTTTTTTTGCATATCAAACTTCAAATACACTTTCTTTCATATTAAACTTTAGGTACTCTATACTTTTCACATCTCATTGTACATATGGTTGACATTAATGCACAAAGCATGTTGGCATAAATGACAACACTAAACATACATTACTAACACACTCTAGAACAATGATGGTGGCCCCCATTCTATTACAAAAATAACCTCTATTTTAAACACACACACACACACACACACATATTGTTAATTTTAAAGTTTATATTACTTTCATTAGCTTTATAAATTTCACCTAGAATATTTCATTCTAAAAAATGAATAGGCATTGGAAGGTTATTGATGAGATCTTCTCATTCATTCAAGTACTTTTTCTAGATTCAACCCTAAGTATTTTTTATTTAATTTGTTAGTTATATACATTATAGTTGATTATTTATACATTTTGATGCAAGTACAAATTTTTTTACCTTATTTTATTTTATTGATGTGTACTAGGATTGTTTATCTTTGATTTATTTTGAGGATATTATTGAATAGTGTAAGAATTTGCAAATAACAAAGATTGAACCAAGGATCTAGAGGTTAAAGAAAATCACAAATACAAGAGAGATGATATGAATGCAATTATTGATGATTGAATTGATCCAATGAATTGATTTATTTACATAATAGGCCTCCTTATAAAGGAGAGGTGATAAGAGAGAATGATGAGGAGTTGATAAGCTATCACTTATGCTAGATGTAATCACATGTCCACCAAATGTAGATCATGCTCCATTATGCAATGAAGCATGTGCAATAGGATTAGGATGATAACGTGAAAGAGCACTAAAGGTGGATCTCACACGTAAAGTGGAATTTCTCCTACACCATGTGCTTAATTGAGGTGCAAACTCCTAGGTGTCTCAATTAAAAACTACTATGCAATGCATTATCCTAAGTAAGATTAAGTTAAGTGTAATTAGGGATATTTAATTACACCAACAACCCCACTTAAGTGCAACTTAGGGGAATGCACTTAAACTCACAATGCAAGATGGGTCTTGACTACTAGGCCATGTTAGGTACCCATGTACAATATGAAATGTAATACATGAAATGAAAAACTCTCATAAAGTGGATAAAGAGGGAAAACCTCATGGGAAAAACCCTCCCCCAAAAAGAGAGAATAAAACACAAGATGCATGGATGGATGGAGTACTCAAGACCCCCCAAGAACTACATACAACATGTATATACAAAGAATAATCCCTCCATAAGAAGGATAGTTAGAGATATGATATCCCCCCCATAATAAAGAATATCCTACAAAAATGGTGAGTGCTTGAAGACAAAGTATAGTCCAATAACTACAAACAACATTTCTCCCCTTGGGAAGAAGATATACCAATTACAAATGTAGGAATGCTTCCCATTCTAGATAGGAACTAGGAAGTGGAATCCAAATGAAGTATGATGATGATGTCATGAACCAATCCATATCCAAATGAAAGGAGGAGGATGGTCTCCAAATATACATCTCTGAAGACTGAATAGGAATCTCCAAGCTCAAAGAATCTATCACATCACGTGACAAATCAAGTGAAAAAGAAGAGTCATGAATACAAATCTCCAAAGAAGGTGAAGAAGTATCTCCAACTATGATGAAATTTTCATCAAAATGAAGAGAAACCCCCTCAAGTATGTCTTCCAAATATGCTATATGAAACTCCATAAACAATGAACCAATGTCTAGCAAATAAGAATCCCAATCAGGAAGACAAATAGATATCTCTTGCAATGACTTGCTGGAATCACCAACAAGAGATGATTGTGTGATCTCAACTAGAGAAGTAGGAGTTGCAGGAGGAGTCACTATCATCCTTGCTCTCAATCACTACAAATTCTTCAATCTCATCTAAGGTATAATCATCATAGGGAATGTTATTTGCATCATCAAGAGGAATGGGGCAATTTGAAGAAAGATCATCTAGGAATGGAGGAACATGTGGATCACCAAAAATCTCCCAAATGATTGTACAAATTATGTGTGGACACTAAACACCTCGAAATTTGGGATAGATGTCATAAAAGAGACATAAATTGATGCTACTAATAATCAAATTTATAATATGAGCATTCTTTTCTCCCTAAACATATTTCTTCCCCTATCACTTTGGATCATGAATGAGTCCATAAAGATGAGGAAAGAGATTAATCCATCTACAATGTGTGATGATTCCTTTTTCCCATGACCCATAATTATCCTTAGTCAAAAGTACTACTGTAGGATGTGTTTTATAACCCATGATTACATTAATTAGACACTTCTCTCATTACAAATTGAGATCAATAAATTATTACACTCCAAAATCAGGCTATAATAGACTTAGATCACTATGCAAAAGACCAAGCTAAGGCTTATTTATTATAATTTCAAAACTAAGACAAATTATGAAAGTACAATTTTTTATCATAGTACCTAAAACTGATTCTAGATCTAAAAAATATAGAAAAAATTTATACACTTTTAAAAAAAATCACACCTACAAAGGAGTTCATATGAGTACAAATGAGGCCTTGGAAGTTGCAAAAATTGAGATTTGCAATTTTCAAAAAAATTCAGGAAAAAAGATAAAAAACCACCCAAACCATTGTGTAGATCATGAAATTCTACCCCAAAACAAAAAAAAATACTCGAAAAAAGGAGTCCAGATGATTGAGATATTATTATTTGAAAATCGCCTCTGAAATTATTTTTTCTAAATCACCGCCATTGCACTTCCATAATTCAAATGACTCTAGATTTGGCCTTGGTTGTCCAATTTGGATGAAACAAAATTTGATTTAGGAGGTTTTTGGACTTTCTTAATATGATGCCAACCTCTGATTTGCACCAACAAGCTCCAATATTGACTTGCAATAGAAAGCCACAAAATACAAAACCCCAAATTTTCTCCAAATAGACTATGCAATGGTGATGTCCAAATACCTTTATTCTACACCTAAAATTGAATCAAGCCAAGATTGATATTCTTCACACCTTGAGAGCTCTGATACCATGTAAGAATTTTCAAATAGCAAAGATTGAACCAATGATCTAGAGGTTAAAGAAAAGTAGAAATACAAGAGATATGATATGAATGCAATGACTGATGATTGAATTGATCCAATGAATCAATTTATTTACATAATAGGCCTCCTTATATAGGAAAGGTGATAAGAGAGAATGATAAGGAGTTGATAAGATATCACCTATGCTAGGTGTAATCACATGTCCACCAAATGTGGATCATCCTCCATTATGCAATGAAGTATGTGCAATAGGATTAGGATGATAATGTGATATGATCACTAAAGGTGGATCTCACACCTAAAGTGGAATTTATCCTACACCATGTGCTTAATTAAGGTGAAAACTCCTAGGTGTCTCAATGAAAAACTACTATGCAATGCATTATCCTAAGTAAGATTAAGTTTAGTGTAATTAGGAATATTTAATTACACCAACAAATAGGCCTTTTTATTCATCCTTCTATGATAATGTTGAATAAGGACATTCTAACATAGCTTAGGTGACTTGATCTTTTTCCTTATCTCTATGGACTCATACTTGAACTAGATATAATTGGGAGGAGGAAGTCAACATGGGATAATAATATCAATCATACTATAAATTAATTTATTTAAATTTTGATCATGACACTATGTATATTATATCAAAACATGATCACCCATCTACACTTCGGACCAAGATTTGAGGGATATTTGAATATTAACATTCATCTTGATTCCTAGATGATCCTCTTATAGATTGCCTCATTCCCTTTGATGATGTAAACAACATACCCTTGATGATGATATTTTAGAGGAGTTTGAATATATTGCACATCTTGAATATTTTGATAATATATAGAGACTTCTCTTTCTCCTTCTCCTCCAACCAAGATCACATCTTCATCTCTTATTTCTCATAATGAGAGTAGTATTACTACATCTATGGGTCCTTGTGATTCAATGTGATAGGATACTATCTTTTAGATACAATTACGTAGGATTCTTATAGATATTAGACATTTTGTTCTTATTTGTGAAGTCTCAAATTTTTAATTTGAAGGATTCATTGAAGGATATCCATTATATATTTTTATGAAAATCAAGTGAGATAAATTATATTACATTATCTTTGTCTTAGAGCTTTTTCTACATGATCCTTCATGGGATTCCACATTGGTCACAACATTGCATTTTGACATCCTTTGATTCTAAAATGTGGACACTTGAACAAATTTAGTGGCACCTATCATGCTAGACTTAGTCCCCCATCTCTCTTCTTGTATTTGGAGTTTCATAGCATACATGATTAGATCTATTCCTTTCCAAGGGGAGGAGTAGTGTTTGAAGATAGTAGATTGTTTTTTATTTTCATGCATTCACCATTGGCACATGAAATACCTTTTTTTGGTAGAAATCTATTGTCTCATTATTTCCTTCATGTTGGGGTTTTATTGATTGTATATTTGTGTTGGATGTTTCCCTTAGGGGATCATATTGAGATATTCCATCTTTTATTTCATATTTTCTCTCTCTATTTTTTTGGAGAGATTTTTTTTCCTTTAATCTATTGCTAAGAGATATTTTGTACATAGGCACCTAACATGACCTTGTAGACAACACTTATCTTTGGATCTTTTGATCATTTGCATATTTTTTTATTCTACCTAAGTTGCAATTAAGGGAGGGTCATGGTGTGGATGGGGTACACAACCTAACTAGTTTATGTCCTAGGTCATATTCACAATAGCTTACATAAGCCACATTTATGTTTATTTACCTTTTGTGTCTTATGTCATATGTCAAAGACATTAGCCATAATTCTATGTTGTTTTGTTTCCTTTTACCTTGCCTATATGAGCAAATTTTTTCATGTATTTTTGTATCTATTGGATATCATTGCATCATTTTTGCATCCATAATAAAATAATTCATTTCTTGCTTCTCTCTTGAGAAATGTTATTTTTACATTTTGTAAGTGATCTTAAAAAATTGAGTCTATCGTATAAGTCACAAAATTGTAAATAATCAAGTGAAAGAAACTATCAACCAAAACAATTTCCTTTGATACCAACCCCTCCCACAAAGAGTTAAAACAAAACACTCAATTTTAACTACATCAAACTTCTACTTATGTTTTTAGGACATATTATTTGAAACTTCAAATTATATGAAACCAGTTTATTTCCTAGGCCCTATTCACACTAGTTTACTTAAGCCACCTTTATGGTTATTTACCTTTTGTGTCTAATGTCATATGATGAAGACATGTCATAATTTTATATAGTTTTGTTTCCTTTGACCTTGCCTATATAAATAAGGTTTTTCATGTTATTTATGTATCTATTGGATATCATTGTATCATTTTTACATCTCTATTCAAATAATTCATTTTTTACTTCTCTTATAAAAGATTATTTTTCATCTTGTAGGTGTAATCACCTAAAATTAGTCTAGTAGAACTTGAACCCCCTTTCGATCAAATCCTAAATCTCAAAAGCATAATTATGCAGAGTAACCTTTAAAATCCCCTTTGCATAATTAAATAAAAAATCTTATATCAAGCTTATACTATGGTCTAATTTCTAGAGCTTGCATATTTATTTGATTGCTATAACCTTTCCTTTAATATAAAGTTTCTACACTTTTTATTAAAAGAACACATTCACATGTGTGCATACCTAATCTTGATTAATTAGCAATTAAAAGGGATTTATGCTTTCAAAATTCCTATTTTGTCTTATTCTACCTAACAATTCCCTTTTTCCTCGTAATCCTCACTAATAATCTCTACCTAACCTTGCATCTCCTTTTGCCTCTTCATCTCAATCACTCATTCTTTTTCCTCTTAATGTCCACCCTTCATTCTTGAGGCAATTCCTTTAAAAGGAATCTCTTACCTTGCTCAAGGGTCCCAATCTTGATCATTTTGGCATCTTAATCTTTAAGTCTAGCTTTCTTGCATTCTTAGAGTAATCTTGTCATTCTATTTCTTAGCTTAGCTTCATTCTAGCTTAATATTGCATTGTTAACCCAGTTTCTTTTCTTGCATTGCTTCAATATAATAGCTCTTGCATTCTCATTCTATAATACTAGTTTCTTGCATTCATCTTAGCTTAATCTCTCATTCTAGCTTGCATTCTTGCATTCTTAGCTTCATTATCTAACTTTGAATCTTCTATTTTGGAGTAGTCAAGTCACTAATCTTTTATGCCAATTTGATGAGCATCATGAGAAGGATTAAACTCTCTTAAACTAGGAAACTATGAGCCACTTCTTGAGATCTCATCTTCCATGGATTCTCTCAAGTATAATGGCTCATAGAAGTGTGTCACACTTTTGATCACACATATTTGGCACTCATCTTTTCCCAAGATGTCTAAATATTGCTTGCGATACTATGCATTTTGGGTGCTTCTAGGGTTATAGACTTTAATTTCACTTGTGAAACTACAAGGGATAGTCATGAGCGAAGATCTTTACTAAACACATTAAGAATTAGAAGCTATCCTTTTGGCATGTGACTTCCTTTGTGCAAGGATTGAGCCAAATGGACTTTACTCGGATCACCCCAAGATACTCACCATATGTACACCCTTGGATGTGAATCCATGATAAATACAACATCACTTTGTGTGAGGTGAAGGGGTACCAAGTTGTGGGAAAAGGTTGCAACACTTCCCGCTTGACCTTAGGTAGCTTTTCTTGATGTGATTTCTTGTGCTAAAACTTGTGAAAATATTTGTTAAACATACACTTGATAAACTTGAACATTTTCATACCTTGCAAGACCTCACATATGCTTGTATCCACAAGGTTGCTTTGTCCCTTGTTGGATTTTTTCAAGACTATTTCTTCTTCACACTACTTGTTTTAAAAAAAAACCTTGTCTAGGAAATTCTCCAAACTTGTCAATCACACTTGCAATCTTTTGGAATCAAACTATTGGACTAAGCTCAAACATTGTCAACATTTCTTCTCTATTGTGATCCTTAGCTCATCTTGTTATTTGGTACATTCCAACATGTTAGGAATTGCCTCTATCTAGAAAAGATTACTTTGGTCTCTTGACTACATACTTGGCTAGTAGAATGTTCACTTGTCCACCATCTCTTTGATCACTTCTCTTGGACGCTCTATCCTATCTTTTCTTGTTCACAAGTTTAATACATAGGGATCTACATGAAACTTGGACATCTTGTGGAAATTTATCTTTTCTATATCTCTTACACTCTTACACTTTGGAAAAGTGAACACTTTTACTTACCTAGCTTGAACATCAAGTCATCCTAAGTCATCCTATTTGGATTTTAACCACCTTCTTTCATGTCGGTCACAAGTAGATCTTAGATCTGTGAAAGAAAGCAACTCGAAGCTACCTTTGAAAAATCATCTAAAGGAGATCCTATACCTTGTGGTTTTAAAACTTTTGCTAATATCTCTAGTGAATCTACTCTATCCTCTCCTAGATTGGCACTTAGTGTTTCTTACACTCCAATCATGGAAGAACAAAACAAGAGGATTGAGGAGTTCCTAAAATAATTGGGTGAGAAGCACTTTGGAAAAAATAACCAAGAGCATCCCAACTCTAGACATGGCTCTCAACATACTAGACTTGGATTACATGGCTCACAAGGCGGTGATTCAATTAAAAAAATAACTAAGGAAGCAAGATGAATGCTTACAAAGACTTATGAAGTTAACCTTGAGTCAAAGCAAAGATCAATACATAGAGGGTGAGACGCTGCTTGGTGAAATCCAAACACTAATTCCAGGATGGGAATTAGATGAAGCCAAGTGTACAACTATTGTGTCTTAGGTACAAGAAGTGGAAAAGTATGGTGTAACAAAGTTTCTATTAGAGAACCCAATGAAATTTGTAGACCCCTGCATGCTATTCATGCTAAAGAAAAATATGGGATGTAAAGGAACCTTATTCAAATATGCAATCCAAAGTGTTCAAGCCATTGGAAAGGAAATAAAATAAATGTATAAAGACACATTGAAAGGCATCAAAGTGGTAAACCCTTCCGGTATTCTCCAGTTTGAAGAAGGAAACCTGGATCCAAATGTCATGATTAAAAGCTTTGAAACTTCTATGAATGCTATTAAAGAAAGAAAAAAACCTATAGCCCATGACTTCACTAGAATAGCCAACGTGGAAGTGTTGCTATACCTGAACAGAGGGAAATTTCCTAAATTGGCAGAGGAAATTAAGGGACTCAAATGGGAGAAAGATGTTTGCCAAGCGAAACTATTAGGGCTAAAGAAATTTCAATCTCACCTAATGTAGGAGTTTGTGAGAACCTTCCAGAGCTGGAAATTGGTTAAGGATGCCATGTGGGATGATGAGCCACCAGAGGAGACATAATAGTTTTTCATTTGTTTAAACTACTTTGATAAGAGGACAACTGTCCTAAAACTATTTCTTTACTATGTTAATTGGTTATAACTATTTCTTGCTAAGGATGGTTTATGAATGGTTGGGGTATCCTTATGCATCTTTGGTATCCAAACTTCCATTCAAATAAGTGCCACTCCAAATTTTTCCCATTCTGGATTTCTTTCCCAGCTCTAACCTTGGAATTTAGATAGGCAAAGATCTTGGAAGCAATGGCTAATAAATTGGGCATCCTTCTGTATCATTATTGGACTTCATTGGATGATTGCAAGCTTCTCCCTAGGGTTTGTCTTCTTAGGGACACTTCCTAGATTTGGCCTCCAAGCATGTGTTTGGAGTCTAGTTTTGGCTCCCTTGATCAACCCATTTCCTTGGATAGCTCTCAATTTATTTTGAGTAGGATGGAATCTCTCAGAAATCTTACTTCCCAATGTCAGAAGGCTATCCTCACCCGTGTTGAAGTGTGCAAGGATCACATCTCTCTCCCTTAAAATTGGCAGGCTTTGGATCAAAATAATCTGGTTGCTGAGGTTATTTTTTTATCTTCATGACACCTAGGACATCCTCAAACCTTTTTCTCAAACCTTTTTCTCCCATGGGAATAGGTTTTTTTATGGAGTCTCTCCATATACCCCATTTTCTTCCCCATCGGGAAGGCTCTTTGGGGCATAATCCAAATCCCCCACTTAAAACTCTTGCCCAACTAGTTACCAATCATTCACCTTTTAAACCTCCTCTCGAGGGTCTTCCACTGGATATCCCAGAATATGGGATCATTGATAGTGTGCAACAAGATACATGTCTTAGGGTTTTCTCTGGTCATAATTCTTATTCGGAAGCTCCCAATCTCCCTATGTTGGATATCCCCACTCAGGACTCAGGTTTCAGGGTTCTGGTTGAGCATAATGTGCATTTGGAAGGTCACATATCCCCTACAGTGAATTCTCTCATTCAAGGCCCAGGATTCAGGGTTCCAATTGATCATAATGCTCATTTAGAAGTTGAAAAATCCCCTATTGTGAATTCTGGATTAGCAGTAACTTCGGTAGTCCCTGCCATCTCACTTCAGAATAAGGAAATTTTTTGTCTAAATTTGGATTATGAACCGAACTGGACTTCAGATAATGTCCCTTTTCCTTCAGATGTGTTGGAAGAAGTCTCCTCACTTCAGTCTATTAGAAAGAATATTTAGAACAATTTTCTTCAGGAGCTTGATTCATCTACATTGGTTCCTAATGCTGAAAGCCCGCTTAGTTCTGACCACCTTATGATCGGAATGGACAATTTTTCCATTCCCAATAACCTTTCAATGAACAACATCCCAGAATTTGATCTAGATAGTTTTGTTGACACTTTGGTGTTAGGTGTGGCAGATAAGAAATTTGATGTTGATGTGGAAGGAGAAATCCCCAATCATGGAACCATGGTGGGTACCAATAACTTGGGCTCTTTAGGGGAGTTCTCTCCTTCCCAATCTTCTTGTGCAATTTTGCAAACTGAAGAAGATTCTTCCAAAATAAGAGTATGCTTATCCTACAAAAAACCCAAGGGTCACCCTGTGAAAGGGAAGAAAACTGAGGAGGAGATTGTTGCAAGAGTTTAATCAGCCATTAATTTTTCCAAACTTCCTCGAAAATCTAAGGAGGAGGCTACAACTTCAATAGCCCAGAAAATGAAGCAAGGGAGGAGGACATTAAGCTCTCTAAATCCCCAATGAGGATTATATCTTGGAATTTTAGAGGCTTAAATGCCTCTAACAAGGCTTGGCTTATCAAGGATCAAATTTTGGTAAGCCAGGAAGACATCATTTTAATTCAAGAAACACAACTGTCACAGGAGAAAGGGGATAGTCTTTTCAAATCTTGGAAAGGATGGGCTTTTTTCATGTCCCTTCCATTGGGGCTTCGGGGGGTTTGGCCATCCTATGGAATCCTTCCAAGTGCAAAATGGAGTTAGTTCTCTCTAATGCAAATTGGTTTATGGTTGAAGTTTCAGTCTTTGCAGTTTCCTTCTTCCTGCTTAATGTCTATGGTCCAGTCCTAGTTGTTAGTAAGCAAAGACTATGGGATAATTTGTCCCGAGTTATTTATAATCTTGGGGGAGTCCAAGATCATTCTTGGAGGGGATTTTAATGCAACCATGGGAGATATGGACAAGGTGGGGGGAGCAGATCCCTCTTTCAAGGTGACTCAAGATTTTAGAAATTTTGTGGAAGGTCAAGCCCTCTATGATTGTATCCCATACAATGGGAAAATAACATGGTCTAATAGGAGAAAATGATATTGTTTTGTTGGAGTTAGATTAGATAGATTCCTTCTTAACTCTCCTTGGATCCTTGCTCATGGTTGTTGCATTTCAAGCATTCTTAATTTATCAGGTTCAAACCATTTTTCTATTAGCCTAGAGATTGAATTGGAAACAAACACCTTTAAACCCAAATCATATTTCAAAATTGAATGCATGTGGTTTCGAGACAAGAACTTCTTATCCTTTCTCCACCAATGGTGGTCTCAATGTCCCCCTCAGGATGGGTACAAGATGTTCCAATTATTCAAGAAACTGTCATTTATGAAAGCTAAGATTAAGGAGTGGAACCAACATTGTTTCGATAACATCTTTGCAGAAAAGGCTCAAATTCAAAGCCAATTGGAGAGTTGGAATGAGCATATTCTTTGTCATGGCCTATCACAACAAGCCTTTGAGGTTCAAAAGGATTTAAAAGATAGACTTGAGGAAGTTCTATTGAGGGAAGAAACGTACTGGAGACAATGATCTAGAGAGCTATGGCTTAGAGAAGGGGATAGAAATACAATTTTTTTTCATGCATCAGCTAAAATTAGGAGGCATAAAAATGCCAATTTTCAAATTAATGATGCTAATGGTTCCATCCTTAACTCTGAAAAGGACATTTAGAATGAGGTTGTATGGTTCTTTCAGGATCTTCTATCTAACCCTTTGGTCTAGAATGCTCCATCTATTCACCTTGACCCTCTCCACTTCATTCCCACATTGGTTTATGAGGGGGACAATGCCCTGCTACTGCAACCTTTTACTTTGGAGGAAGTGAAAGCTTCATTATTTTCCATGGACGTTGAAAAATCCCCTGGTCTAGATGGCCTCACCCCCCTATTTTTCTAGAAATGTTGGGACTTCATGTGGTAGGATATTCTAAATGCAGTGGGAGAATCTAGGATCCATTCATGCATGTTCAAACCTTTTAATAACACATTCCTCACCCTCATCCCAAGTTTCCTAGCCCCTCTTCCTTTGCTAACTTTAGACCTATCTCTTTATGTAACACCATTTACAAGATCATTACCAAATCAATTGCATTAAGGATTGGGAAGATTATCCCTAAGATTATCTTAGACCAGTAGGGAGGTTTTGTCCTAGGTAAGGATACTGTCGAAGGAGCTTTGATTTCACATGAGGTTCTATATTCAATCAAGACTCAAGGTCTTGAGTCGATGGTCGTCAAGTTGGACATGATGAAAGCATACGACAGAGTAAATTGGTCCTTCTTAAGGTCGATTATGAAGAAGATGGGTTTCAACCATAAATGGATCAAATAGATTTTAGCTTGTGTCAAAGGGGCCAAATTCTTTGTTCTATTTAATGGGTCCCCTTGTGGTTTTTTCTTGGCTTCTAAAGGTGTTAGACATGGGGACTCACTGTCTCCCTTTTTATTCATCATCATGGTAGAAGGTTTAAGTAGACTGATTTCTTTTAAAAATGCCCAGGGCTCTTGGGGTGGCATTTCCCTTCATCACTCTCAAATTTCAGTCACACACACTTTGTTTGTAGATGATTCCTTGTTGTTCAGTTTTGGGTTAGTTTCATAAGCTAAAATTATTAAGGAAACATTGGAAGAATCCTATTCTCTCTCGGGCCAAAAGGTTAGCATATCAAAATCTAAGGTATTCTTTTTTAACATTCCACAGGTTACCCAAACAACGATTAAGGATCTGTTGGGTTTTGAAATAGCTGAGACCCCAAGCACATATTTGGGCATCCCTTTCTTTCAAGGCTCATGTAAAGCCACCTTCTGGGATAAACTTACTCAATCAATCACAGATAGGATTGCATCATGGAAGGCAAGATGGTTATCATTTTCAGGCATAATTCTTCTTGTCAAATCAATTCTCTCCTGTATCCCAAACTACATCATGTCAGTTCTCCTGGCCCCCAGGTTGGTTATGGAAAAGATTAGAAAAAGTATTAAAGATTTTATTTGGAAGGGCAACATGGATGATTCTCCTAAGATACCCCTTGTGGCTTGGGATAAGATGGCCCTCCCTAAAGATTGTGGGGGTGTAGGAATCCATAGCCTATATGAAAGAAATATTAGTCTAGGGGCCAAATTATCTTGGAAGCCATATGAGAACCCGACTTCACTTTGGGCTAGAATCATCAGGATGAAGTATTTGCATAGTGATGACCCAGCCATGATTTTCACCATCAGGGATCCACCTTTAGGCTCCATAATGTGGATCTTTGTTATCAAATGTTAGCAAGTCATTCTTCCACATTTCTCATGGGTCATGAATTCAGGTGATCAGGCCAATTTTTGGGAGGATTCATATAATGATCTTCCTCCCATCTCTTCCTCCTCAGGCATCTCTCCTTCAACTATTCAAGCTTTGCAATCAAGGTGGGGGAACAAGGTGTAGGATTATATTGTTACATCTTTGATAGGTGATGGTCTTCGATCAGATTGGAAAGACATCTCTCTTCTAGGACTCCCTCAGGATCAAATTGAGGCTCTTCTAGATATCTTTCAACAAAGACCCCTCCATATTAATCTCAAAAATGACAAACTGATTTGGTCAGCAACTTCAGATGGTAGATATTCAGTCAAATTAGGATACCTCCAATTGTCTAACAAGCATCAGTCCCCAAGTAAGCATCTCTTTGGATTTTGCTAGCATACAATGGTTCTGCCTAGGCCTGGCTCTTTTTTATGGTTGGAAATCCTTAAGCGAATCCTCACCAGTGACCACCTTCTCAGACTAGGTATTGCAGACAACTTTCAATGTGTTCTTTGTAATTCTCAACTAGAAGATTCAAATCATCTTCTAGTGGCATGCCCTTTTGCTCAAGATATTTGGTACTGGGTTCTTGGTAAACTGGGTTGGTATGGTCCTCTGCCAACAAGCTTAACAACCTTGCTAGCTTAATGGCCACTCCCTAAAGTAGAGTCTTTCTTCACACAAATTTGGAGAGTGGCTCCAACGGCTGTCACCTAGTCCCTATGGTAGGAGAGAAACAAAAGAATCTTCAGGAAGGAAAAGTGTTAAGTGGACCAAGTTTGTGTGGTTGTGGAAAAATCAATGCCGAAAATGGTGAATGCACACACTATAAGATTGAAGTCCTTTTCATCCTTATTCACTTCACATGATTCAAAGATTATGAACTCCTGGCCCCTCATTTCTATCCCCTTCAAAGGAGTTTTGATTGGAAAGAAATCGGCGAGGGAGAAAAGGAAAGATGTCAAGTGGGATCCTCCAGATGAGTCCTTTATTAAGCTTAATTTCGATGAAGCGTCAAGAGGTAACCCAAGGATATTAAGTGAAAGATATGTCATTAGGGATTCCAATTCCTCTCTTCTACAAGCAACGATCTCTAGGTTCCCATGTGGATCTAATAACATAGTGGAGGTTAGGGCCTTTCTCATGGGAGTTCTCTTGGAAAAATCTATGGGGCTTAAGAAAATACATATTGAGGGTGACTCCTAAATCATCATCACAAATCTCATCGATAAGAAAGCATCTAGCTGGGAGATCCATTACATCCTTAAAGATGTTTGGGCACTTCTTCCTCTCTTCAAAAAATTCAAAATTTCTCACTGCTATAGGGAAGTGAATGGGTTAGCTGATTGGTTGGCAAATAAAGGGGCGGATCTAAATTTGGGGATAGTTTGCTGGAAAAATGAATGTCTCATCTCATCGCTAATCCAAAAAAAAGGCCATGCCTAGGTTAATAATGAGATTTCCATCCCTCCTATCTAATCATCCTTTCTAAGATTTGATATGGGTCTTGTCACGACTTTTTGGTTGAGGTGGATTACTAGTTTTGGCGGCTTGGGAGATTTGCATGGCATCACCTTGTGTGTGGGGGCTTGATTTTTGTGTTTTTTTTTTCTCTCAGTGTCAGTACTTCCCCCCTTATAGTTATTGCAAAGATTCCATGGGGATTTGTTCACTTGGTTCCCAGGCTACCAAGGATAGATTGCTATGCATGTCACGCAACACACTTGTGTGAAATGTCATCAATCTCCTCTCTCCTCCTGATATAAGTAGGGTATCTTCATGGTCATTGGAATTTTGATTTTTCAGCTCCTTTCCTTGGATATCCTCTCTTTGTTTTTTCTCTATAGAGCGGGATGAGTATTGAATACAGGACTCTTAATCTCCATATTTTCATGCCAATTCAGCACTGGGAATCCTGGATTTCTAGTGATTATCTCCTTCACCATTTGTAGATGGTATTCAAGCCTTTGCTAATGGAAGTGGTTGAGGCCATGTGTCAGATTACTGGTGACTATGTGCCACTTCCTCCTTCCCTGAGATGTCTCTTTCACTCACAGGTGATTTCGGTGTTTTTGTCAAAATTTTATGATTTGATGCAAGATTATGTTCAATTTATGAGTATGGTGGAAAAAATCGTTAGAGAGGACTTTGCTTCGGTAGAGAGTATCCACATTTTCATTACCCATTATAATATCAGGGATTCTCAAGCTTGGGTTGGTGGCCTTTTCTCCCCAGCCTATTTGGATAGAGATGTGGAGTACGTCAAACTTTATGACACCTTCAAGCTTGGCATATCTCGTAGGGACAAGGTGGCCTTCATAACAACCATGTCCAATCTGGTAGATTTCATTCTAGTTTCAGTTCGGGTGCATGCTTTCAACATTTTTGACAGTATGGAGGTTATCTTAGCTTATGTTCATAATGATGGCCTTGTGGATTCATCTTCTCCAAATCTTGCTTCTCTTGAAGACCCATCAGCTTCATCAGAGGAAACAACCTCTGCATCTCACTCTAGTCATTGTATGTGCCATTGTCATGGCAGGGTTCTTTAGTGAAGCTTCTTTTCAATGGGTTCCTTGGTTGGTTAGTTTTTTGGCTCCCCTTTCAGGTTATGGGTTCATAGACTGCATCCTTTTTCAGCCTTTCGAATGTATTGCCACGTAGTTGTTGTTTAGCTTTTTTGGTGGTGTGGCATATTTATGTAATTTTTCTCCAGCTTTGTTATTCTCTTGTATATATTTGGCTGAGAAGGGAGGTTTTCTTACTACTTCTTTCCTCCTAGAGCCCCACCGAAGTAGGTATATATTAATAAAATATGGTGGCTTTGTCCATTTTTACCAAAAAAAAAAACTATTTCTTGCTAACAATCCAAGAGGCTGAGATTTCAGGGAGGCATCCTAGATTGTAAAAAACTATTTATGCTGGAGCATAAGATGACTTAGGGGTTATAATATTTAGTTAAAATTAAGCTTAAAGTACTTTCTAGTAATAGTTTCCTTTTTTTTGAAAAGAACTCAGTGGAAAGAAATATAGATTGGAATATTTGTCTGGCTTTAGATTTTACAGTACTTATATACATTAATGCAAAGTTCTGGTTTGAAACTTTGAGTTTAAACTTGTGATGTGTTAATTCCTTTGTGAGTTGATACATTATTTTCTCTACATTATTTGTTATTTGTTTGGTGATCATAAATCTTTCCATAGCAATTCATGTTATCTTTAAAACAAAAATTTAAATCTCTAAGAGTTGAAGGAACTGTGTTTTCTTTAAACTTTTCTTGATATTATGTATATTATCTTTGAAAATCACCTCTATACCATAGAGTATATGAGAGATCCTTAAGTAATTTCTGATAAAAGTACACATGTGCATAGTTTAATCATAAATTCATTAAATATTTATGAGAGGGAGTTGTACCTCATAAAACTCAGAGGGGAACAATTACTACACGTTTACCCAACTCTTATGAATTGCTTGTCTTTAAGAGAGGGTAATAGAGTTAAATTATATTTTATTTAGAGTAAAGACAAATCTATTCACCAACAATTAATTTGGAAACCATGTTCAGGTCATCTCAACTCTTGTTCCTCAATGCTTATGTGTGTTTCCTACATCCTATCTGATAAAGTTGTATTCATTTTTCACAGCTGCTCTTGCATCGGTGAAGGTTGTACTAACCTCTGATGTCCCAAATGCTCAAATGATGAAAACTAAAGGCTATAGGATCAGTGACTTGACTACTCACATGTCTTAGGTTGCATTCTTAGGCTACATTTCATTCTAGGCTGGCATTTAGCTTTGCATTCTGGGTTCCCTTGAGCTATGCTTTCTTTTCATCCTTTTTTCCTCTCTATTGAGGTATTCGACTACAAATCCTTATTTTTAATCCTATTTTCAGGATCAAAATCAAATTTTCAAATCTTATCAAATGCACCTGATTGATGATGCTATCACTTCCTGCTCACTTTCACCTTTCCTTTCTTGTACTTCTGAGGCTTATCTCCACCCCTTGTACCTCATTTCCATTTCGATCCCAAGGGGGCATGACAATATAGAAAAAAAAATCATCAATCAAATCTCCTAATCTGCAAAATTGAACCAAATCTTAATCGATCAAGTCAATTAGGACTAAAACATCAATTTGGTATTGTCTCTTAGATGACTAGCTATCTCAATCTCCTTAGATAGATATTTAGTCTCATTGGTTCATATCAGGTTGGATACTCTTGTCTTTCTTATCAGTCTTTGTCGATTCAGGTTCAGAGTCCGATCTCTATCAGCTATCTTGACATCATCATTCTTTGACTCAATGTGTTCCCAGCTCATTGGTTTAGTAGAAATTGAACCCCCTTTCGATCAAATCCTAAATCTCAAAAGCATAATTATGTAGAGCAACGCTTAACATCCCCTTTGCATAATTAAATAAAAAATCTTATATCAAGCTTATACTATGGTCTAATTTCTAGAGCTTGCATATCTATTTGATTTCTATAACCTTTCTTTTAATATAAAGTTCCTACACTTTTTATTAAAGAACACATTCACATGTGTGCATACTTAATCTTGATTAATTAGAAATTAAAAGGGATTTATGCTTTCAAAATTACTATTTTATCTTATTCTACATAACATTTCCCTTTTTCCTCTTAATCCTCACCACCCATCTCTATCTAACCTTGCATCTCCTTACATATCCTTTTGTCTCTTCATCTCAATCACTCATTCTTTTGCCTCTTAATCTCCACCCTTCATTCTTGAGGCAATCCCTTTATAAATAATCTCTTCTCTTTCTCAAGGGTCCCAATCTTGATCATTTGGCATCTTAATCTTGCATTCTAGCTTTCTTGCATTCTTAGAGTAATCTTGTCATTCCATTTCTTAGCTTAGCTTCATTTCTAGCTTAATATTGCATTGTTAACCTAGTTTCTTTTCTTGCATTTCTTCAATAGAATAGATCTTGCATTCTCATTCTAGAATACTAGTTTCTTGCATTCATCTTAGCTTAATCTCTCATTCTAGCTTCTATCCTTGCATTCTTAGCGTTATTCTCTAGCTTTGAATCTTCCATTTTGGAGTATTCAAATCATTAATCCTCTATGTCAATTTGATGAGCATCATGAGAATGATTAAACTCACTTCAACTAGGAAGCTATGAGCCACTTCCTGAGATCTCTTCCGTGGATTCTCTCAAGTATAATGGTTCATAGAAGTGTGTCACACTTTTGATCACGCAGTAGGCAATCCTAGAAAATTGAATCTATTATTATAAATTTTACACAAACATTATGGATAATTAAGTGAACGAAACTACAAATTACTATCATGCAAAAAAAAGAGTTTCATTTGATATCAACCCCTCTAACAAAGAGTATACCCAATAAATTTTGAATTAGTTAAGATGCCCTCTCCTATAGCATGTTTGGGTGCCCTTCCTATTGTGTTCTTGCTTGTTGAGCCTAGGGATTCTACCACCTTTGACGAAGGTGCCCTTCTTGTTGGTGCCTTGTGTGAGCCTCCTTTTTTTGCACCTTCTCCTACCTTTGTGACTCCCACCCTTTCTGCTGTTCTGGGCACTTCGGCTAGTTGCGAGGTTGTGTCTCTAGCTGTGGGTGTGGGTGTGGGTATGAAGGGGTTTCCTGCTTCCCGCCCAGGAAAATTTAAAAATTCTATGGGGTTTGCTAGTTTGGTTCATCCTGTTGTGCCTGTGAGGGGGCTTTCTCCTGTGGGTGATGCTTTGGTCTCTTCTGGATCATTGTCTCCATCATCAGAAAATGGCCCTAATGCCCCTTCTATTAATGCTAACTCTAGGCTGGCTATTGCTACTATTGCTCATGGTGTGGTGGGTTCTTATGCTAATGTTGCTTCTAAAGCATTGCATGGGACTGGGGGATCTTCTCATGGTGTGCCCTCTTTTGTTTTGATTTTTTCTTCTGGTTCTCTCTCCATTAAGCTCTATGTTGTTGCTGAAGGGGAGCTGGATAGTTTCTCTAAGACCCTTATGGAAGAAGCTCTGATATGCCATTTTTAGGGGTTCTAGTTGAGTCTGTCCCAACTTCATGATTAGATCTCCCGAAAATAGGAACCAATACTTTCAGATAATCTTCACATCTTCCCCTTAGCTAAAGGTTTCTTTTTAGCTAAATTTGATAGATATAAGGATAGAACTAAGATCTTGTGTGAAAATTTCTTTAGCTGGGAGGAGGACAAATTTTTTCTTATGGTTAAACCCTAGCACCTAGATTTCAATCCCTCCATTGAATTTTTCAACAATATTCCTATTTGGGTGAGACTTCCCAATCTCCCTCTCCATATCTAGAAATATGCTATCCTAGAGGAGGTGGGGGAGGCTTTGGGGGAGTTTTTGCTTATTGATCATGATTCTTATAATATGTACCATTCCACCTTTTCCCACATTCTGGTAGATAGTGATATTTCGTAAGGTCTTCCTACTAAAATTAAAATTGAAACATCTATTTGATGTAGGAGCATCTTGGGTCTTTGAGCAATCTTGCATCAACCAAAAAATATTTCCTATTTTCTATTGTTTGCATTATAATCATTGCATTTATTGGTTTCATGTTGTGTGAATCTTACATGATGTTGAGGACTTATTTGGGAACCTTCTCCTATGAGCACATAAGGATTAGATGGACCGTTTCAAAGTTATAGCTATTTTCCTTGCCGTTGGAGCTGTATTTTCTTGCATTCTGCGTGCTGATTGCACACCGTGTAGCTATTGATCTTTAATGAATCAGCCTTTTCTCTCTTATTTACTTTAAGAGGACCTAAATTAATATCTTCTCCTAAGACCTCAAGTCCTAATTTATTATGAGCTGAAAGTTATGATCATTTTTCTCGGGTATCAATTTTCTGCCAGTTTCACGCGAAACATGGAGTTTTTCATCTTGTTTGGTTTCGTATGATGAAATGGGGCCTTGAAAAGTTAGGGACATGTTCTTGGGTCATGTGTGGACCTAAATTTAACTTTGCATTAAGTGTTGTTCATTCTTTCATTAGTTTTGATTTAATCTTCCAGATTGGACCTATAATGTAATTAAATGCCTGACTGGCCAACTTGTGGCTTAGTTGGCTATATAAGGAGTCTAGGTTGGTGTAGAAGAGAAGGAGGAAGGATGATTATCAAGATACATAATTGGAGACAAAGATAGGATGCAAGCTGAGATTCTGATTTCATAATTTCTTTGTATAAGGCTGAAACTCGAAAGGCTTGATAGTCGGGCATGTTGAAAGATTTAATATAATTACTCTATTGTTGCTGCCAGTTGCTTGTCTCATATCCATTGTGTTTTCACTAATTTCATGTGGTATTCATATTTCTTCCATGTGTAACTTTGAGTAGGGCTTGTTTTTTGATTCAAGTGGAGTCAATTCTGCTTGATTCTGCTTGTATCTATCCTACCCTTGCGTCAAGTGGTATCAAAGCAAGTTCTTTCTTGTGGATTGGATCGTGGAGAACCTTATTAGATTGGTTGTAGGGTGGAAGATCTAAGATCTGACCTATAACTTGTAGAAGGTTATGATCTTGTTGGAACCTGATTGTCAAGATGGTTCGTGGTAGAGGAAATGATAATGCTATCATGGATATGTTGAGGCAGATTACAACTAGGCTTGAAGCTATAGAGACAACCCAAAGAAGAGGTGCACATCTTGAAGATGTTAGTGATGAAGAATAAGAAGCACCTAATCATGAACCTAAAGTTGAACAAGATGAAGAAATTTTTTTGAGAGTTTTATCTAAGGCTAACTCCAGACCCGCAGTTGAAGTTGCTTGCTATGATGGAAGACTTGAGACTGATACATTTTGGATTGGATCTCTGAGATGGATAAATACTTTGAGTATGAAGATACTCCTGATAATAAGAAGGTTAAAATAGCAGTCACAAAGTTGAAAGGTCATGCATCTCTTTGGTGGGATCATTTGCAAACTGAGAGATAGAAGAGAGGAAAAGAAAAGATCAAGACATGAATGAAGATGCTTGGAAAGATGAAGAAGAAGTTTCTTCCAGCTGACTACCAAGTTAGTCTAATGAGAAAAATGCAAAATCTGAGACAAAAGGACATGAGTGTGAAAGAATATACTGAGGAGTTTTACAAATTAGATATCAGATCTAGACATGTGGATGATGAAGTTGAGAAGGTGGCTAGATATCTGAATGGCCTGACGACATCTATTCAAGATGAGATCAGCTATGTGAAAATAGATAGCGTGGAAGAAGCATACCAATTTTCTTTGAAGGTAGAAGAAAGATTGACTAAAAGACATGAACAAAGACAAAGAGGAAGAGGTGGTAGATTTCAAAGAAGTAGAGGTAGATCTTATGGAGAAAGTAGCAGATCTAAAAATGCAGTACAAGATAAAGGATGGAAAGATGAACTTGCTAGTAGAAGAGGTAACTACTCTAGAGGTAGCTATACTGGTTACTCTAGGAATAACAATAGTGGGAAAAGAGAAGAGAAATCTTGGTTTAAAGGTACTTGTTACAAATGTGGTGAAGAAGGACATAAAGCTTTTGAATGTACTAACTCTGGAAAGAAGACTGTAGGTAATGGCAGAAATAATTTGGCTTGTGAAGAAGTTGAGGAAATGTCTAATGAACCTGAACATGGTGAAAATTTGATGCTAAGAAGGATCTTGTGGAATGAAGAAGCTGATGAGGAACCTATTCTGAGGAAAAGTTTGTTTAGAACCAAATGTAAGATCGCTAATAAATGTTGCAAGGTAATCATTGATAGTGGAAGTTCTGATAATTTGGCATCTGAAGAGATGGTTAACAAGTTGCAGTTATAGAGATTGAAACATCCTAAGCCTTACCATATTGTTTGGATCCAGAAGGAGCATAAACTACTTGTAAGTGAACAATGCCTTGTTAAATTCAAAATTGGGAATTATCATGATGAAGTCTTATTTGATGTTATGCCTATGGATTGTTGTCATATTCTTTTGGGTAGACCTTGGCAATATGATAGAAAAGCTTTGCATGATGGTAGATTGAATCAATATACTATTTGGATGGATGGGAAGAAACAAGTATTATTTCCTTTAGTAGAGAAGTCTGATGAAGGTCACTGTACTATAGTCAGAGTATGCTTGGTTGATGGTAAAAAGTTTGCAAGAGAAATGAACGAACAAAATGTATGCTTTTCTTTAATTCCAAGGAAAACTGAGAAATAGGATGAGTTAGAATATGCACCTGAGGTTAAGCCTTTGTTGACTGAATTTTATGACATCATTTCTGATAATGTATCTGATGGTTTACGGCTTATGAGAAGTATAAGTCACTGTATGGATTTGATACCGGGAGCTAGTTTGCCTAATAAAACACCACATAGGTTGACACCCGATGAAAAGACTGAGTTGAATAGACAAGTGCACAAATTTCTTGAGAGAGGTTTGATTAGGGAAAGTTTGAGTCCTTGTGCAGTACCTGTTGTGTTAGCACTGAAAAAGAATGGAGAATGTGCACTGATTCTAGAGCTATAAACAAGATAACAATAAAGTATATATTTCCTTTGCCTAAGATGGATGACATAATGGATAGTTTGAGTGGAGCAAAGTATTTCACAAAGATTGATTTGAAGAGTGGTTATCATCAGATTAGGATTAGAGAAGGGATGAATGGAAAACTACTTTTAAGACTAATGAAGGTTTGTATGAATGGTTGGTTATGCCTTTTGGTTTGACTAATGCACCTAGTACTTTCATGAGGCTGATGAATGAAGTTCTAAAAATATTCTTGGGTAAGTTTGTGATTGTATATCTTGATAATGTTTTGATATTTAGTAAGATTAAGGAAGAACATCTTGAGCATATCAGACAAGTATTGCAGAGATTGAAGGAAGAAAAGTTGCTGATTAATTTGAAGAAATGTTCATTTATGAAAGAGGAGATTGTGTACCTTAGTTTTGTAATTTCAGTTGATGGATTGAAGATGGATCCTAAGAAAGTGAGAGCTATAATTGATTGGCCTACACCAGAGAATGTTGGAGAGGTAAGATCATTTCATGGATTGGCAAGTTTTTATAGGAAGTTCATCAGAAATTTTAGTTCTATTTGTAATGTTATGACTGAAACTATGAGAGGAGATAAAAAGGATTTCAAATGGACACATGGAGCACAAAAGAGTTTTGAAACATTGAAACAAAAAATTGTAGAGTTTCCTACACTTGCTTTGCCTGATTTTAGTAAAGTTTTAAAAGTTGAATGTGATGCTAGTGGAAGTGCAATTGGATCTATTTTGAGTCAAGAAGGAAGACCTATAGCTTTCTTTAGTGAAAAGTTGAATGATGCTAAGAGAAAATATTCAGTTTATGACCAAGAATTCTATGCTATTGTTCAAGCTTTGAAGAAATGGAGACATTATTTGATGCCTAAAGATTTTGTGTTGTATAATGACCATAAAGATTTGCAGTATTTGGGAAGTTAGAATAAGTTGAATCAGAGACATATGAAGTGGGTTGAGTTCTTGCAGAATTTTTCCTTTTCATTGAAGCATAAGAGTGGATAGTTAAATAAGATTGCTGATGCCTTGAGCCAAAGAAGAAGTTTTCTAATAGAGATGAGAGTTGAGGTACTTAGTTTTGATGAATTGGAGTGTTTGTATGAGACTGACATTGATTTTGTAGAATGTTGGAAACCTTGTAAAGAAGAGACAATAAATGATAAGTGGACTGATTATTTCATTTAAGGAGACATGTTGTTTAAAGGAGTTCAGTTGTGCATACCTAGAGGATCTATAAGAGAAAACATAATAAAGGAGAAACATAGTGGTGGACTTGCTAGACATTTTGGGATTGATAAGACTATGAATTTGATTTCAGAAAGATACTTTTGGCCATAGATTTATAGAGATGTACATAGAATGGTTAGAGGTTGCAAATTTTGTCAAGTAGCAAAAGGAACTCATCAGAATTTGGGATTGTATGTACACCTTTGCCTGTACCTGATAGACCTTGGGAAGATGTGAGTATGGACTTTGTTCTTGGATTGCTTAGAAATCAAAGAGGTAATGATTCTATTTTGGTAGTGGTTAATAGATTTTCTAAGATGGCTCATTTCATACCTTGTAAGAAGACATCTGATGCATTACATGTAGCTAAATTATTCTTCAAGGAAGTGGTAAGATTACATGGTTTGCCTAAATCTATTGTTTCAAACTGAGATACTAAGTTTACTGGTTACTTTTGGAGAACACTTTGGAAGAAGATGAATACTGAGTTGAAGTTTAGTTCTACATTTCACCCTTAGACAGATGGACAGACTGAAGTTTTGAACAAAAATTTTGGAAACTTGTTGAGATGTTTAGTTGGAGATAAGCTTGCTAATTGGGATTTAGTTTTGGCACAAGTAGAGTTTACATATAATAATTCTATGAATAGAAGCACTAAGAGGACACCATTTGAGATTGTTACTAGATTTCATCCTAAGGGAACAAAAAAGTTAAGAGATTTACCTTCTGAGACAAGAAGAAGTGCTGAAGCTGGGATTTTGCAGTATACATGAGAACTTTTCATGATGAAGTTAAAAGGAATTTGGAGGACAGTAATCTGAAATATAAACAAAGAGCAGATAAGAGAAGGAGACATAAATATTTTGAAGTTGGAGATGAGGTTATGATTCATTTGAAGAAAAATAGATTTCTAGTTGGTACCTACAACAAGCTAAAAATGAAGAAGTTTGGACCTTATAAGATTCTGAAGAAGTTTGACAATGGAAATGCTTATGAAGTGGAATTACCAGAGGACATGGATATATCACCTATATTCAATATTGCTAATATCTTTGAGTAATTTGAATCAAATGATGAGATAGAAGATGATATGGATTATCCTAAGAAAAATAAAGACAACATCGAGAAGATCTTGAATAGCAGAGTAAGCAAGAGTACAAGAGGAAAAGATTACATGGAATACCTAGTTCAGTGGAAAGACAAGCCAGTTGAAGAAAGTTCATGGATTACACAAGATGAGTTAGTTCTTTATGATTCAAGTCAGAATATGAGCAGTGCCTGATGTGGACATCAATTCTTTATTTACCCCAAGTGTCTGATGCTAGAGCATCTTGGGTCTTTGAGCAATCTTGCATCAACCAAAAAATATTTCCTATTTTCTATTGTTTGCATTATAATCATTGCATTTATTGGTTTCATGTTGTGAGAAGATTACATGATGTTGAGGACCTATTTGGGAACCTTATCCTATGAGCACATAAGGATTGGAAGGACCATTTCAAAGTTATAGCTATTTTCCTTGCCGTCAGAGCCTTATTTTCCTGCATTCTACGTGCTAATTGTGCACCGTGTAGCCATTGATCCTTAATGAATCAGCCTTTAAACTATTGTGTACTTAAAGAGGACCTAAATTAATATTTTCTCCTAAGACCGCAAGTCCTAATTCATTATGAGTTGAAAGTTATGACCGTTTTGCTCAGGTATCGATTTTCTGCCAGTTTTACGGGAAACATGGAGTTTTTCATCTTGCACAGTTCCGTATGATGAAATGGGACCTTGCAAAGTTAGGGACATGTTCTTGGGTCATGTGTGGACCTAAATGTAACTTTACATTAAGTTTTGTTCATTCTTTCATTAGTTTTGATTTAATCTTCTAGATTGGACCTATAATGTAATTAAATGCTTGATTGGTTGACTTGTGGCTTAGCTGGCTATATAAGGAGTCTAGGTTGGTGTAGAAGAGAAGGAGGAAGGATGATTATTAAGATACATCATTGGAGACAAAGATAGGATGCAAGCTAAGATTTTGATTTCATAATTTCTTTGTATAAGACCGAAACTCGGAAGGCTTCACAGCGAGGCATGTTGAAAGATTTAATATAATTACTCTGTTGTTGCTGCCAGTTGCTTGTCTCATATCCATTGTGTTTTCATTGATTTCATGTGGTATTCATATTACTTCCATGTGTAACTATAAGCAGGGCTTGTTTGTTGATTCAAGTGGAGTCAATTCTGCTTGTATCTACCTTGCCCCTGCATCACTATTAAAGGTTTTTGGATGCAACAACTGGATTATGAGGGTATCCCCTTTAGGTATAGATTTTTTTAAAAAATAGGTCATCATGCTACACATTGCAGTTCTGACTTTAAAAAAAAGAAAGTCTCTCATACTTGGTGGAAGGATGCTTCCACCAAACATTATACAGTCCTTAAAAGCTCTACTCAGATTTTGAAGGAATCTGATCCTGTCTCGGGCTCTCAAAAGCCTATTGTTGAAGAAAATTGCTTGAATCTTGTTCTGTCTCCTATCGATCCTATTGGGATTGATGTTGATATTGCTCCTAATCTCCCTACTGAGCAAGGACCCCCCTTTCCTTTGCTGGCAGATTCTAGGCTTTTTACTAGCGGCTCTATGGTTGTTGTTCCTGCCAGCCCTGCTGGTGTGATGACTATTGAGGATTATGGTGTTCCCGTCTCTCTTGCTGGGAGAAATTATAGCCTTGATTTGGAATTGATGCTGGGTGCGGGTTCCTCTATCTTAAATTCATCGTGCTGGCAGGATGAGGATGCAAGAGTCGAAGATGGTTGGGTCACTATTAAAGGGAAACATTCTAAGAAATCCTCCTCTTCATTTAACATGACCCTTCATTCTCATAAAAAGGGGAATCCTGGATAGCTTTGCTACTATCTTCTGTGGATTGCGGTTTATAATGTTCATTTTGTTGCAGTGTTCTGGGTTTGTTGTTTGAGTGCCCTGCCTTTTTTTGGGTGGACTGATTTGTAATAAGAGCTTTTAATGTTCTATCTTAAGATTATATTTTGTAGGATTTGAGCAATACAAATCTACAGAATCCGAAGATCACCTGCATCCAAAAACCTGTTACAAGGAAGTAGAGACAAGAAGAGGGCAAGGGTTTGACTCAAAAATATGAAGAAGAAAATATCCTCAAATAAATGAATGAATTAAATGTACAATGGATCATCCTTATAAAGGAGATCAAAAGCCTTGAAAGACAAACCCTAGTGCATATAATAATTAGTTAAATTATTACAAGACTAATGCATGCAAGTTTATATTTAAAATAACAAGTGCATAAGTTTAAATCAACTAGTGCATGTGTGTTTAAATATAAACAACTAAAAATAAAAGTGTTGACATCTTAAGAAAGGAGTAAAGTTAATTAATAAAATTAATACTTTACTCTAACACCCCCCTTAAGATGAGCAACAATGTAGCTACAAATAATGCAAGAAGAAAACAAAGGAAACTACATTGTTGAAAGCATAAAAATGGATCCCAACAACATGGCCTAATGAGGTACCCAGCACAACCAAATATCTGTAAAATGGAGAAATAGAGAAAACCCAGTGGGAAAAATCCTACTCCAAAAAGAGATATAAAAGCAAGAAAAAGAAAAAAAAAATGACTTCAAGAGACTCTCTCAAAGCCATAAGTACAATGTGTGTTGCCAACCCCCCCTTGAGAGAAGATCGAGGCTCCAAAGCCCCCTGGAATGAAAGAACCCTTGGATCAATGAACAAACCACTGTGACTCTAATGCAGAGGAGTGAAAGTTAGTGGACATTAAAGAGGTAACCTTGAAAGATGAGGTGTCACTGGAAAGCTGAGTTGATGCTCAAAGGAGTAAACATGAGCATCCTGAAAGGGAATCCCCAATGTAGGTGGTGTGACAGGTGTGCTAACACTATCATGAAGGAGGAGATGAATGTCCTTTGTAGAATCCTCAACAAGTGTACCTAATGGCTTGATGAATGGAGCTAGAGTGTCAAGCAGTGCTGAAGAAGAATCCTACTGAAGAGAGAAGACCTCAACAGGATGTGGTGTGGCAGTCATAATAGTGATCTCAAGAATAATACAAAGGTTCAAGCGACCTGACTGCACCACATGATGCTCTCACTAAAGAGGATAGTTGTGCTTCGATAATGGAGATGGTGGACCAAAGTGTGAGAAGGTGTAGAGATAGGTGGAATGATCAACTATCCTTTTAGCAATAATGCCTCCTGTCGCACTATCCTGAATGAAGACTGAATCTCTAGTGAACTCAATTATCTTCCCTGATCCACTGTATGTAATCTAATAAATTGAGAGAAGGTTTATAGACAGAGATGGAACATACAATACATCATTGAATGTGCCATCTTGAATGCCTAGTGAACCTTTCCCACAGACTATCAGGATAGTGTTATTCCCCATGAGAATATGAGGAATGGGAGAAGCCTCAACAATAGAGAAGACCCCTTGAGAAGATGTCATATGGTGAGAAGCACCTGAATCTAGTATCCAAGGGACCTGTGACGGGGATGCAATGGATGCCTGTAATGCATGACACTGCCCAAAATCCTATCTAGATGTTGAAGATGTGGAAGAAGACTAAAAAGCAGACCCCTGTGAGGTAGAAAAGGATGGGAGGAAATAGTGATCTTCTAAAGAAGAGCTTGCAAATCGGCAATTTGTTTCTCATAGCCATCAAATCTCTTCTGAAAACAATGTGACTCATCATGAGGTCCTTTTTGACAATAGGAACATGTAGGTCTCTCAGTCTTTTATTTCTCCTTCTTAGAAGAAGATCGTGGGCTAGTAGAGTGTTGAGAAGAGGAATCTGATATTTGCTTCTGCTTTCCGTTGGATGGCTAGGCAACCAATATTTGGTTCTTTGATCTTGTTAGAGAGTCCAACTAAGTAAATTTGGCCTACTCTCTAGTCAAACGATCATAGAACACCTCAAAATTGGGTATGGTGAATGTAGGTCCCAAAGCGTCCATGGTAGAATGAAAGGTAGAAGAGAAGATCTGAAAGTTTCCCCTAAGCTTAGACAGAATTAGATAAATGCACTCTTTATCAGTCTTTTGCTTTCCACAGCTGTGTAACAAAGATCTATGCTATTTGAACTTCATCAAAAAGTCCTCAATAGAGGGAAAAGAATCAGGTACAAGAGAGGTAAGCTCTACCTCAATATGAAGTGCTTTGAACTCATTCACTGTACCAAACAAGGTGTTTAGCTTGGTCCACATAGCTAGAGGGGTATTGTACCCATCAAGATGAAACTACAAGTTGTCTGATACCTGTAAAGCAATCAAACCCATAGCCTCATCCATCTTGTTCTGATGCTACATGATCTCAAAGGCCCTCTGTAATACTAGCTACACTGCATCTAGACAAGACCAGAGCCCTTTTGAATGGAGAAGCCGTGTCATTAGGGTTTTCCATGTGTGATAATTATGTGGGGTCAGAAGTTCTAGACAAGAAGAGGTCTCAGCCATATTTTTTAGAAGGGGTTTTTGTTTTGATAAATATCTGGTTTAACGGATAGAAACAAGAAAATAACACCCCCCACAATCCAAATATCGAACCCCTAAGTGTAGAATGATATGCTTTATCAAGAGAAGAGCAAAAAAGCTTCAGATTTGAATCTTGTGTACCTTGAATTTTTTTTGATAAAAATAGGCAGAAATCTAGATGGTGCTCAAGAAGAGATTTTTGGCGCTTCTTTCAAATAAAAAATAGAGCTAATTTGAGCAAATTAGCCCCCCCGGAATGCAAGAAAGAGAATCTGACTTTGACAAAAAAATAGCAAGCTAGATGACAAAAAAACCCAGATTAACTTCTATGAGAGTGTTAGGCTCAGAACCAGCTTTCTAGCAATATCTCGTTAGCTCGATTTTGACACCATATGCTCAAGTTATGAGCAAAATACCAACTGGTGCACTAGAGAGCCCAAAAAATGGTGCAAATGAGGATGATGCATGCTGATGTCATCAAATGACATGCTTAAATTTGACGGCCAAATGGTTGTCACCGTAAAATATATATATATATATAAAATTGCATGCGCGCCTCGAGATTCGTGACAAGCCTTTTCAAAGTTTTGACTCAATTTGCATGCCAAATTTATTTGTCTTGATTTACGTGTCAAATATTAAATTTTTAAATCTTGATTTGCATATCAAAAGGAAAATTCTATCTCGGGAAGCGTGCCAAACAGTACAAATTTTGCCTTGGGAAGGGTGCTAAGCTATTCGGTACCAAAAAAATGCCCAAAAATGTAAAGTTGTTCAAATTGGACCTACCTTATATCGAAATAGGGGTTTTTGGGCACTGTGAGCTCAACAGTGAGGTTCGTTTGAGCTCAAAGTGCACCGAAATTGAGGGACCCCCTAATTTCAATAAAAAAATAACTAAAAAAGCCCTAATTTGAATCCTTCAAATGCGAACAAGTTGTAGCAGATTAGGCTCTGATACTATGTAGGATTTGAGCAATGCAAATCCACAAAACCCAAAGATCTCTTGCATACAAAAACCTGTTACAAGGAAGTAGAGACAAGAAGAGGGCAAGGGTTTGACTCAAAAATGTGAAGAAGAAAATATCCTCAAATAAATGAATGAATTAAATGTACAATGGATCATCCTTATAAAAGAGATCAAAAGCTTTGAAAGGAAAACCCTAGTGCATGTAATAATTAGTTAAATTATTACAAGACTAATGCATGCAAGTTTATATTTAAAACAACAAGTGCATAAGTTTAAATCAACTAGTGCATATGTGTTTAAATATAAACAACTAAAAATAAAAGTGTTGACATCTTAAGAAAGGAGTAAAGTTATTAATACTTTACTCTAACATATTTGTTAAAGGGTTTCGAGGCCCCTTCAAAACCTGTTGTTACCATTAATAAAAAACCCCTCTAACAAAGAGTGAAAACAAAAATATCTCTTAGAAATAGAGTAAAGGAAAATAAAATCATATGGCAAACTCTTTCACCTTAGAGGGGCTGGCATCAAACAATTTCCTTTTTATATAAGCAAAAAAAAAATGCAAAAAAATTGACATTTGTTGTGTATGGTGGCAATCAACTCAAAACACAAGACTCCTTTTAAAAAAACAAAGACTGGTTGTTTATAGGTCTTCCAAAACACATGTTCATAACCGTTCTTTAGCATTGTCTCTATTGTCCGTGTCCACAACAAATGTCATATGACAATCATATGACATGTTCATAACCGTTCTTCTTTAGCATTGCCTGTATTGTCATTGTCTACAACAAATATCATATGAAAAAGACATTTGTCATAATTTTATGTTGTTATGTTTCTTTTTATCTTTCTATATAACCCAATTTTTTCATATAATTTATATATCTATTAGATATCATTATATCATTTTTACATCCATAATCAAATAATTCATTTACTACTTCTCTTTTAGATTAATTCTCATCTTAATAAATTGAATCTACTAGACAATCAAGTAAAAGAAATTACAGATTATCATTGAACCAAAAGCAGTTTCTCTTTGATACCTGCCCCTCTGACAAAGAGTGAAAACAAAACACTCAATTTTAACTACATCAAACTTCTACTTATGTCTTTAGGACACATTATTTGAAACCTCAAATTATATGATCACTTGATGTGAAATTGGAAATGATTTTTTCATGTGAGAAGAATTAGAAGCCCAACGTTTAAAGAATCAGACAAGCCCACTACCATGTTTGATCAAATGGCTGATGAAACCGTACCAGTCACTTTTGAGTTGGTTAACAAGCGACCAAAATCGGATCACGTTAGTGGGGCTCTACCTCAACCACATTATTCTTTAAAAAATGCTCTGGATTGTCTTTTTGTTTTCCGATTTCAGTCATGTGAAAAACGAATTCTTCAAATGGAATCAAAATTAAATCAATATCAATTAATTAGTCGGTGTACTTCCTTTGCAATCACTCAACTTTCCGTGTAAGTTTTGTCTGTTACAAAGCTGTGAACAGGTGACCAAAAGCTCGGCAAAAAATACTTTATCCTCCTACACATTTACACATCAAACGCTGCTGCTTAACTGAAAAAATAAAGACAAATCTGTTTTTTTTCTGGAAAGTAAGAAAAAGTTTGATCTGTTGGTGAAATGTATGTTTTCTGTGAGTTGAATGGGAGCCATCAGAACACTCATCCAACTGCACCAGACCCCACACAACTAATAAAATCACCATTCACTGATAACATCATTACAATCCGTTCCATCTAATTCTATACATATCCAGAGAGCTCGCTATATCAGCAGGCATTTCCCATCTCTGAAATCACTGCAGGTTGACAAAAAAAGGTGTGAGTTTGAGTTTGATCGAATCAAAATCAAATTTTCTGACTTCATTTTGTTAAAGCTGACATTTTTTTTTCGATTTTATGTTCTCCAGGTTCGACAATGGCATTGAAATGGATGGGCGGGGACTTTCGTTTCTGCGTGTTCGTCTGCATCTGCATTTCATCTCTGATCAACGCAGAGAACGCCATTATTTTGGCCACCGCACCGGCGGCTTCCGCTCCCGCAATCACCACACCTGCGGCTCCGGTCACCACCCCCAAGCCGCCGGTCACAGCCCCTAAGCCACCGACGACAACTCCCGTAGCGCCGGTCGTCGCTCCCAAGCCACCGACTACACCACCCGCGGCGCCGGTCACCACGCCCAAGCCCCCCGCAGTGGCGCCCGCCGTAGCACCTGTTGTGAAACCTCCGGTGGCGGCTCCCAAGCCGCCCAAACTGCCGCCGCCGGTGTCGTCTCCTCCCGCCGTCGCTCCTGCAACGCCACCGGCAGTGACCCCGGTTTCTCCTCCTCCTATGGTTCCGCCGCCGGTTGCCACCCCGCCGCCAGCGTTACCGCCGCCGGTTCCCGCACCTGCGCCGACAAAACACAAGCACAAGCATAAGAAGCGAAAGCACCACCACGGCGCTCCCGCTCCAACTCCTTCCAGTCCGCCCGCCCCTCCTCTCGCTCCTCAGCCCGCCGACACTTCAGCAGATTCGTTCTCTCCTGGTCCCTCACCTGTTTCACCGGTAAATCATCTTTTTTTTCAATCCATTTCATTATTTTACAAAGAATTTTATCAGCAATGCAAATTGGTTTTAGGATTATACTGTGCAAAAATGTTTCAGATCACATTCAAGCATGTTTCAGATCACATTCAACATAAAAAAATGCAAATTAGATATTTCAGATCACATTCAAGATTTTAAGCAGTAATTCAAATTGGTTTTAGGATTATACTGTGCAAAAATGTTTCAGATCACATTCAAGATAAAAAATGCAAATTAGATATTTCAGATCACATTCAAGATTTTTATCAGTAATGCAAATTGTTTGTAGGATTATACTGTGCAAAAATGTTTCAGATCACATTCAAGCATGTTTCAGATCACATTCCACATAAAAAATGTAAATTAGATATTTCAGATCACATTCAAGATTTTTATTAGTAATGCAAATTGTTTGTAGGATTATACTGTGCAAAAATGTTTCAGATCACATTCAAGCATGTTCCAGATCACATTCAACATAAATAAATAAAAACAAATTTGATATTTCTGTAATCTAATTTATGGTTTTTGTTCTGATAATAGATCTGAAACCTAGATTCTAAAAACAAATTGCATTATAATCTATGAATTGGATCCTAAACAGCACACATTAACGGCTGATTTCTGGATTGAAAGTGTTAAAAATTGACTAAATTTTTTCAGACTTAATTTATTTCCTAGTGTGTTCTTTAAAACCGGCCTTTTTATATAAAAACAACCCTTTTATCAGCGTTTTTCTGGCATCTAATAGACATTTTTCTTTCTTTCTGTGATTGCAGAACGGGGGAATGAAGAGCGCATGGAGTGCAACTTTGATGGCCGTCTCTTCTCTTTTTCTGTACTTTTGTCTGTAATATGAGGCGATGAACGGTGATATAAATATTGGCGTCTGTATAGACAGACAGAGAAATGATGTGTGTTGTTTTCGGATGTTCATAAATCTCGGCTATCGCAAATAATGGCCTGTCCGCCGCCTTTCTTTGATGGACAGGCGCTTCCGTTCGATTATGTGGCTTTTGTATTATTTTTATTGGAGGATTCAGATTATTTTTTCATTTTGCATCAAATTTGAAGTTGTGTCTGAACATTACTTATATAATATTTCTGAACATGGATTTGTGAGTAGAGTTGAAGCAACATGATCGGTTTTTACAAAGGAATGTTTTTAGTAACAGATCTGCACAGCAGTAAATTCATCATTAGAAAAGTAACCGTTTTAAGATATATGTATTTGCAACGCGGATTGGTGGCGATCAGAGCTGGAATCTAAAATTTTATTAGTAATAAATTGTCTACTCAAATGCTAAAAATATTAAATCATGAAAGAACCAAAACTAGACGCTAAGGAGACTAAAGAGATTGTGTCGCTAGAAAAGGTTAAACAAATGCGTTTGAAGACTCCACCAACAACATTAAACAACATTAGACAAAGGCATTTTATGAAATTCTAAAAGTTGAATTAAATGGTTAGTTCTTTTTAACTGATTAAATCTTTTAATATTTAGTAATTTTTTTGTTTATAGATTTCAAAGTAGTTGCCAATGAGCAAGAAAGAATTATAAGATCCAATTCTTCTATGCTACACTTCTGATTTTACAAGATAAAAAAAATGTGTTAATTTTCAATTATCAGTCTAGTTATTGTTATAGTTAATTAGATCAAGAAATCATAATAATCTGACAAATTTGGGTAAAATTCTTTGATGATATGCATTGCTCATCTTGAAGGCATGTTTACATGCTTGAAATAAAATAAAAGAATGAAAATAAATTTGCAAAAAATCTAAGTTTAATTAGTGGGTTCTTAGCATTAATACATTATATTAATATGTAAATGTAGATTCTATTGCAATTATACTTCTAGATCCCAAATGCTTTGCCCAAAAATTTATATTCAATTCAAAAGTATTTAATCTTTTACTTGAAAATATGCAATTAATGATTCAATTAAAAAAATGCATTGAACAAAATATGTACCATGAAAATATCACAAAAATGAATGAAATGAAACTTGCTCATTATAGCTCCAAGACTTTGAGCATAATATGTTGGCGACAATTGTAAAGGAAAACTATATAATTCTTCATATATTTTGATTAAAGAATTTTCTATAAGTATCATGTGGATAGACTATCACTTTCTACCAAAACATCTTAAGATACTTTACAAGGAAACATATCTAACCTAATAAAACTTAGAATCCCCTTGTAAACTATCTTAAAACTCCCTTTTATATAAATAAGAGAGAAACAAGCTTAATGCCATGTACATGTGTCATCTTTTCATTTGACATCTTCTTGTTACAATAGAATATGCCAAAAGGCATCACTATTGCATTCGAAGAAAAAAAAAATGACTTTATCTTCAACTAAAAGAATATTGGAGATTTTGATGTTGTTGGAGATGTTGATGTGGTTGGAGATGCACCCAAATCTCAAGGAAGACTCTCCACCTTCAACATCAAAACTATTGGAACTACATTGAGGAGCACATGAGTGCAAGGTTAATGTCATGAAAAAAGGGCCCCTTAAAAGTGTCCTACTGAAATGAAAATCAAATTTGCATTTTATTCAAATTTCAAAGTTTAAAAATATCATCCAACATGATGTAGTGAACCTGGGCCAAGTCCATGTTATATTCATCTCCTAACAACCCCTTCATAACAATTGTAATAAAAACCATCCCATGCTCCAACTATGAGATTTTTTCTAAACACAAAATCAATTTCTCAATCTTTATCTCCTCATCAGCATGAATGTCTATAAACATAGGGGAAAGAATATTTATAAAATTAGCCTTTAATTTTGCATTATCTTTTAGATCTTCATTTTCCTTAAAAAGAACAAGCATGTGGTAAATGGTCATTTCTTCAAATTATGTAATTTTCTATTCAATAATTTTCTTAAAAACTTGATGTCAACTTCAAGCAAATGTTGAACATGCTAATATTTAGTAAAAACATCACAAATAAATTTTTGGAAGGCCTAGTTTCCAAAATCAACATTGTCCAATACAATATTGAGAGCCTCAACTTTGGGAGTTAAATGTACATCTTCTAACACCTCAATTGAATTCCATCTCTAGCACGATCTCTAGAAGTGCCCCTTATTGAATTATAGTATTGTCATGTCTTTTTACCATGCTAGACTCGAGTGACTCTAACCTATTCCTAAGAATATTATCAATGATTCTAGTTCTTAATTTTTTCTCCTTTTTTTGTCTCCTCCTTGGCTTTTCTATTCTCCACTAAGTCCTTTTCTAATTTCTTGACCTTTATCTTCATCAGCTCCAAATTATGCATCAATTTTGTTCTTTCAGCTAAAGTTGAGCTTTTACCAACTTTTTGTGGAGATGAGACCAATGTTTCCCTAGTGGTAAGATGATCTCCCAATCTTTGATTCTTTTTATTCATCTCGTGATTATCAGCTTCCAATTTCTTTTCTATAACTTCTATGTACACAGATGTGTGCATAGTCAATTGCACTACTTTTGATACACTGGTATCACCAACTCTCTTAACAATCATGTTCCCAATTAATCATCTTCGATATTTTACCACTTAGGGCTTAGTAGTACTAAGAAAAATTAAGACAAATAGCCAAGATATCATGCTTTAGTAAAAAATTGATCTAAAGCATTATAAGTCTTAGGCCTCCTAATCAGTATGTATGGGATCATCCCTAGATTATCTTCTAATAGTATCAAAGATGATGGTGGATGGCATATCTCAGTCTTCTAAATATAATATACCATTGCACCTCATAATTTGCCTCCCTTTTTCAGGGGTCACGTATGTAATTTCCTCATGTACTCTCTAAAATTCCTTTTGACCTCTTTCCCATTATCATTATTAACCTCTTTTATTATCATCTCTATATATAGAACATTTCACCTTTGATTTTAAGAAGGAACCATTTAAATTCCTTTGTGGTAATGAAGTTGCCATCACTTATAAATTTTAAACATGCCAATTCACTAACATAATCAACAAGTTATCCTCATTTTATATAACTAGATAATACTTTATCCATTGGAGGAGGGTACATTGCAATCTTCTTCTAGTTGTCACGGTATCAAATTCATTTTTCTCACTTTGGCAACTTTTTCTATCCTAAAATCCAATTGCTATGAAATTTTATTATTGGATGCTTAACATGAGATAATTGATGTTGGTGCTAATAAAGATGGTGTAGATGTAGCAAGGGGTGTAGTAAGAGTTATCAGAACAAGATGAAATAGCTTGTTCTTATCAAGATCATATTTGTAAGAATCCATCAATAATTTTACTCTTAAAAGAGGATCATTAATCCCCTCTGCTAACCCCTTATATGTTGGATATTTTTCATTCTTCTAGGTATCTTCAAATATGACATTTTCTCAATTCTCCCTCTTCATGATCACCTCTTGATAGTATAAAAATTTCTTATTAGGTCCTCAATTTCATCATATTGGTGCATGAAGCCAAACATTTTCTAAGATGCCCTAACTTCATGGATAAAGTGTTCTAGATCAAATGGCTTTGGTGTGTCCACTTGTATAAGGTATCAAGAAATTTATGATCAATTTAAGGCCTTATTCAATTTCAATGTATAAGTTTTATCTGCATTATTCAATTCCTATGTATTGTATAAAAATGGGATTCTATCAAGGACATTTTTAGGTAGTACATGAGATGCTACTAGTGAGCCATAAAATTTGATAAATGTGTTTTCCTTGTATTAAAACTAATTATCCCAAATGTGATTTATTCCTTCTCATGCACAAGGTATTTTTTCTTTAAAAATCTCATGAAATTTTTCAACAATATCCAATCTACTTGTTGTCCCATCTAAATCAAATCTTTTTTGCCAACATAATCTTCAAAAACTATATAATCAGATCCCTCATAGTTCTTGTCCCAAATGTAGATCCATTCTCAACTTGACAAAGCTCTATTGTTCTCTTATAGTCTCACCTTGAGTTGGGCCTTCCAAAATTTAAAAGTAGAGAAAATAATAACATGACACAAAAGTGAGTAACTTTTGAAGTGCACTGCCTTGTAGTCTTTCTTTATGGTCACCAAAGATTTATGAATTCCCTCCATAATGTATGATGCATAATCAAAGGTCCAATTTTTTTCATATGTGCATATATCAACGATGAGGACTAGTAAGTGATTTGGTATCCTAAACCCATAATGAATCCCCAAAAATTGATAGGAAAAATATGTTTTGATGAAATAATCATAAAAATGTCATAATACAAAGGCTCTTGCATATCATTTGCGTAATATATTTAACTTGTCATACACCCTATGTTGATCTCTAAAGATGATGCTAAAGAAATAACAATTTATAAGTTTCACAGATGTGGAACTATGGGCTATGAAACAACCTTCAAGTTTTAGAGAAGTCAAATTTTCTTTCAAGGAAACATCAACCTTTGCTTGCATCAAGGATTGTTTCAATTCCAGCTAAACTTTTCTATGCTATATTGTCATTTTCAACCTTCTATCATGAAGCACTTCAATCTCCCAATGTCTTACTAGACTAATGAAAAATTACAACAAACATTATTTAAATCTCAATTATTCATTTAGATTCTACTCAAACATAATTTTCCAAATTGAATATTTTGCAAAATTTAACAGAATAATGAAACAAATCTACCACATTCATTGGTCATCCAAATTTTAGTCCATTTCATCCTTTACGATTTTATCTATGAGTTCACTCTTAAGATATCTTTGTTGGATCCATTCCAAAAATGTAGTGCATTCCTTTAAAATTACCAAAATCATGCCCCTTCTACCATTCTCATCATTCTTGCTCCCTCTAACCTAGGTGCTGAAATTTATTTTCTGTAGTTTATTTTCTTTGTTTTCTAAGCATTTTTCTTTTCCCCTATTCTATGTACAAAATCTCTATAACTTCTCTCCCCACATTCCTTTCTTAGTCATATTTTTTTCTTTCCTTCTACCTGACAAATTTGTTCCTCTTCTTTTTGACCTTTTTAACCTTTCCATAAACTCTTACTCCTCTCCAAATTTATCTATGTAGTCAACTTCTCTTCTCTCTATCTCTTGGCATATCCTCTATTTTCTTTATAAGTGCGGGTTGGATTTTCCTTTCCTATTCATTCATATTTTCCCTACACTTTTACTCTTCTTGTTCCCCTTCATTCTAGTTTATCTTTTCAAATTCAAATTTTTTGGGTTCCTTCCCAAACTCCACACAACCATTGAACTTTGTCAGTTCATTTGTCTTGTTCAACATTCTTTTCTAGTTGTTCCTTGTGGGCCTTTTCAAAGGTATAAACTTAGGTTTTTAACAATATCAAATATATTTCAATTTAGAAACAATTTGAATAATTTTCTATTTACCCTAACCCCGAAAATATCAAAACTAAACTAAAAATGAACATTAAAACCACTAACTTAAGTAGGAGGAATATCAAACATGTTTTGGGTGATGTAGATTGCATATGCACGTAAGTTCTCCAGCATCAAACACATCGACCATGAAATTTTACATGAGTGTATAGCTCATGAACTTTTTGACAGTGTTGGAACTAGAATTTCACACTTTACCAATTCTAAAGCATTGACCCATGAAGCTTCATTAGCTACTTGGTTCTTTCAATGGACCAAATACTCCCTCATTTACTCTAGTCTTCTTTTTTGTGAACATTGTTAGCATTATATTCTCTTTGTTGTCATTGATGTCAATTTTCAATGGAATTAATGTCAACTTGCCGAGGTTGTGAATTGTTTCAATGTTGTATAGTTGGATGATGAGTACTGATTGATGAAGAAGATTTGAAGTATGGTCTATAGAAAAGAGTATCTGACAATTGATATGTTGGGATGATTTCTTGAAGGATGAGACGTATTTGGCATTGAGTGTTCATATGATGTTTTGAGTGTTTAGATGTTCTAATGATAATACTGAGACAAAATGAGGTATATTTGAGAGGTGGAAGTATGAAATATTGGAATGTGTAGGAAGGAGTATTTGAAGATCTTATGGGAGAATACTCTATATTCCTCCACATAAGATTATGAAAACTTAAAGTTTTTGTTATAAAGGCTATGCAAGTATGAATATTTCACTATTATATTTTTAGGTCCCTAACTAATCATTTGAAGAAGTTATGATGCATTGGTTGAATGATGGTAAGGATGGTTGTCATGAAAGGATTGGATAGGCTCAAAGAATGCTTTTCATTTCTCCATGTTTCTATTTGAAGGTATGCAGTTTGGTGGACATGGTCAGATGGTTCATGCACAATTTTAATTCATATATATTTTGATTGATTTCTCTAAAGTGAAGATTCATTATCACAAGTGCGATACTATTGTCTATGTTCGCTCCTAGCCAACTCAGCTATAAAATTACAGTGACTATAATTGAGTATTATTAGACTAGATATAGAAAAAAGAAAGAGTTAAGAGGTTAAGGGTGATCATTTTGTGGTGTGTCATGCTTCTAATGGTGCTATGTGTTTCAGAGAGTGTTTTGGGGTGACTGGTAACCTATTTTAAATGTTTTTTTAGATGTTATGTTTGGTTCAACTTTGAAGGATGTTTCAATGCACGCACCTTGATTATATCATTTGATAAAGAGTTAATGTGATGGATTTGGGTCCCTTTTATCTCCTCGAGTGGACCACATTGTGTATTGGAGCTTAAGGTAGCTGATTTTGTACTAATAATACATATTTTTTTTCTTTACCTTGTTGATGTTTCCAATGGACATAGCATTATATATGTGATCAAGAATAGATGAGTTTGAAATGAGATTATGTGAGGTAATTATGAAGTATGTGTGGATCGAATGTGAATACTAAGTAATAAAAATAAGGAAGTACAAAAATGTGAATTTATGGGTCAGATAGAAAAGTTATAGAGGCTAATTAGAAGATCATATATCTTCTCATATTTTCTCTATGTCTACTCGAAGGATGTGTTCTCTTTTGACAAAATTGTGAATATTTATACTTATCGTGAAAGTTCTCTTTGGATTAGTTATATCCTTGGAAATGTGCCTAAACATCAAGGATAGTGAGTTCCTTGGCTTATGACCTAAAAATTTGTAATCAATTTTTCATAGAGTGAGTGAGTCCTTAGACTCACCACCTTTTTAGATCCTCGGATTGGTTGATTTTTATTGGTCCTTAGACTAACCACTTTTTTTAATCCTTAGGCTAGTCTCTTTTTATTGGTCCTTAGATTGTTTTTTTCTATGGATTCATACGAAGACTATATTTTCCATAGGACTAATCCTATAAACCACCCCTTGCACAAAATTTAATAAGTTATCTTGTATGTACATTTTTCAAGGTATAGTTGACTAGCATGATGCAAATTGCTAGACTATCAATTATCCTTCTCTCTCTATTCAAGGTCAATAGAAATAACACATTCCAACTTTCTATCCTTTCTACTCTCTCCTCTTCTTCATCTCCCATGGATCACCTAGCAAAACACAACTTGTTGGACTATTGAATTCACAATCTCCTCACTTTATTTCCATGGTCTCATACCTTTCTAGTGGGCCAGATCATGTAATTTTGTCTTGTCCTTGATGTATGCTCTTTCCCTTTCCATATGACCATTTGTGCTTTTGAAATAGCTTTTTGAGCATGATACTAGAAGTTGAGACGTAAGGTTTATCAAGGTCTCTTCAATTAGTAACTTGAAATCTTGGCAAGCTTTATGATTTTTTCTTTCTTTCATATGTCCATGTAGATGGATGTATGAGCTAAGATCCCTTTTGGGGGGGCTAGTGACCTTAAACTTAGTCATGTCTTATCTCTTTGTAGTTTTCCCAATGATTATTTTTTTCTCTTTCTCTTCTCTCTTGTTTCCTTTACCATGAGCATGAGGTAATAGCATACTCACCCTAAAGTAGGGGCTAAATGTACCATCATAAATTGTAAGCACCTAATTGGTGTGTACAATTTCATGATTATTTAGAACCCACCTCAGTGTGTTTTCACCTTAACATGCATAATAGGTATTCATATGACACTTAATGGAGGCCAAAATTCAAACATGGGTCCTATATTCTTTCAATTTCACCAAAAATCAATGTGATCCCTTAATTATAGGAAAGATACTTTATTATTTATCCTCTTAAATAATTTATTATCCTCCATGGGCCCTATGTTACCATTTGTCGCCTTTGTTATCTCTCTCTGACCTCGAAATCACTTGTACCTCAAAATCTAGTATGGTCTCCTAGTTATTTGGGACATGTGGTTAAAATTTAAGCCCTGATTGGTGGGTATATGGTGATTATGCATCCTATACCCAAGTATAGGGTGCCTATGCATCCTATACATCAAGTTTTGGGCTTAAATTTGAATCAAGGGCCCATCTCAATAGTTTGGTGGGATTTCTAGATTTGTAGTTAGCCCTCCTGAATTTTAACCCTTGAAATATCATGAGAGGTATAAAAACAACCTATCTCTCCTCATGAGGGCATCCACTATGAAGAATTCAATAACCATGATCAATATTTCAAGTTCTCTACTATGATTTTACATACAAGCATTCAAGATCAGGTCTCAAGCATTCTTCACGCATTCCAAGGTATATCCAAGGAAATATTCTCCATGGATCTATCTTCTTTCCCTCATTGAAGGATAATCAAAGGAGTTCACCATTAAGGAAGAAGACCATAATTTAAGTATCCATCCACATTCATCAAAACAATCAAGTCTTCAACTTCATCTTTTCTTTCTCTCCAATCAAGCATTGTGGAATACTACAAGATCCACTATACAAGGTTTTGTCTCTCATGATTTAAATTTGAGTTTTTGTGTTAAGCTATTGCATCAACATATTTGATCACATTCAAAGAATCATTTTCATTTCCAAGGTATGATATACTTCATTTATTAGATCTAGCCTTTTTTATATGACAACATGCTTTCATTTATCTTATTCTATTTCAAGTTTGATGCCAAACATGGGTTTGATTAAGGAAAACCTTGTTGAACAAGCTGAATAATTGAGAGGGGGGCTGAATCAGTTACTATCAAATGATTTCCTTAACCTTTATTAATTTGGTGAATACTTAAAGTAATCAAAAACTTATAAAAAATATGAACATGAAATCACAAAAGCCATTAACACAATGAACACTAGACTTTATGTGGAAAACCAAGATGGGAAAAACCATGAATAAGATATTTATAATGAAATGAATATTGGTTAAGATGATTTTGACAAGGGCTCACTTTTGGTTGGATCATTGCTGCTCAGGCTAACTATCCTAAAAAATAAAAAGAGAGGCTCACTTCTAGAATATAAGAAATGAAAAATGAATCCACCACTGAAGTCACTATCACCAATAATCAACAACATAGAAATGATATAATAGTTAGCTACTGATTGTACCAAATCACATATACATCAATACATAGATCTTGCCTTGTCAGATTCACAATCACTTCACATATTAGTCACATGCAAGAACACATCAACAAATAGAATCAATGCTCTCTTATATCAACCCATTACAATGACTAGGTTGGCCTAATGTAATTTGAAATAGGTCAAAATGAAGCATTCACACTTTGGTAAGGAATGAAACATGGAACACATCACTCAATACAACATGCCTCACTCATAACAACATGCTACATTGTCACCAACAGCTTTGGTACCAATGAATAGAATCTATACATTACTATGGAAATACATTGACCAAAGCACAACGACCACTTCCAAGATAGAACCGGGCCCAAACAAATGAACCACACTATGTTACAATATAAATGGGACCAAAATTGATACAGCTAATGATAAATCTTTATGATACATCATCTAGAGCACACTTATATCGGATCATCAAAATATCCAATCTACATCTATGCATAGGATATGTTGACACCAATGACAATAGAAAATGATAGCATCAAATTCACATTCTAACAATCTCCCCCTTTGTCATTAATGGAAACTTTCATCAATAACAAAGTAAAAAACTCACTATAAAAATATATCAACATCAAATTCTTTTATTCTTCTCCCCCCTGACAATAATGACAAAGGGCCAAAAATCCTCCTCACTAACTTAGTCTTCTCCCCCTGAAAGGAAGCGGCCAAGAATTAATTGAGAAAAGAATAATCATGAAATGCATTGGACCAATGAACATAGTGGTGCATTACTAAACACTAGGAAGGGGCAAAACACCCAACTTCCCCCTGAGATATCCTTGCACAATGGTTTTGTAAAAATATTTTCAATATGCTCCTTTTTAGGTACATACTCAATTTTAACTTCCTTTTCCAACACTTTCTCCCTCAAGAAATGATATCTGATAGATATATGTTTTATCTTGGAATGTTGCAATGGATTGTTTGAAAAGTTTATAACACTAGTATTATCACACATAATTGAGATTAGTTCATCAAAATTTATACCTATATCCTTCAAAGTCTATTTCTTCAACAATACTTGAGTACACCATGAGGATGATACTATAAGGGGGAATGGAGTACTATATGGAATAATAAATATAAAAAGAACATGCCCTCGCTCAATGATTTCTTGGCTAGTGATGATAACCTTGTTGGCTTGTGCATTTGGAAGAATGTGATCAAGGCTAAAAATACTATTAGGGGAGGGATCAAGTGGAAAATTGGCAAAGGGGACAAGGTTGACTTTTGGGAAGACATATGAGCCAGGGTGACTCTCCTCTTGCGGAGAACCCCCTTTGGAGTCACTATGCTGAAATTTGTAAACTCAGAATTGGTCCTAAAGTTGTTGACTATTGGGTGACCACTCAGTGGATAGACCTTACCACTATTGATCCTACCCTTCACTATTTGAATTTAATCCTCAATGATACTCTATTATATGATGAGGAAGATACTTTGATATGGAAACTTACCCCTAGTGGTAACTTCTCTTTGGGGTCGGCCTATAATCTGAACTATGTCAACTATGAGGCTCCCTTATGGGCCAAAGCTTGGATAAAAGGCCTAACTCTCAAAATTAATATTTTATTTTGGATGATGCTCCAAAACTAAATCCTTACTCTTGATAATCTCAAGATAAGGGGTTTGGGTTTTCTTGACATGTGTTTTTTGTGCAGGAAAGAAGAAGAAACTATCAACCACTTATTCATCCAATGTTCCTTTGCTCATGAAATTTGGTCACTTTTTCTAAAATCTTTTAATCTTGAATGGGTCCTTCCCTCTGACATTTAGAGCATGTTCAGTTCATGGGATATTATAATCAGGAACAAGGATATAAAAAGAATATGGCAAATTGCTTTACCTCATGTTAGTTGGGCCATCTGGAAAGAGCAGAATGATAGAATCTTCAGAGACAAGTCTAATCTCCCCAAGATATTATATGAAAAAACTAAAAGTAAGATAATTGAAAACTAAAAAATCATGGAATCTAATTCCAATACTAGGGAGGATGGGGAAATCTCTATCCTAAAGAAATAGAGAATTCAAGTTAAAAGTGAAGACCGAAGAAATCCCAGGGATGAAGCTGTTTGGGAAAACCCCCCTATAGGGTGGATGAAGGTGAACTTTGATGGCACCTCTAAGGGAAATCTTGATATTTCTGGCTCTGGTGTTTTGATCTGTGATGAAAAAGGTATATTAAAAGATATGAGAGCCATCCCAATTGGAATCCAAAATAACCATGTGGTGAAGGCTATGGTAGCCTACCAAGGTCTTCTCTTAGCTAAAGAGTTCAATTGTATCAACCTTTGGTTAGAGGGGGGCTCCTTGAACATTATTAAATTCCTTAATAAGGAGTCTCCCCCCTCTTGGTCGATTGACAACATTATAAAAAATGCAAAGGATATCATAAGTACTATGAATAATTGCATCATCACCATGTCTATCATGAAGCAAATGGAGTTGTTGACTGGGTTGCCAACTATGCGTGAAAAAAGGACAATATCAGCTCATGGAAGAATGAAGAAAGTATTCCATACAAGATGAGATCTATTATAATAAAGGAAATAATCCACAGAACTCAGAGGAATGAAAAATAGTTGATAAATGATGGGGAAAAAAATGAGCTTTATAAGGATTAATAATGAAGTTGTCATTTCCATCGCGACCACTTTATATTATCATACCATCTCTCATAGATTTTGGGTGATTATGAAGAAGGCTATTTACACCAAGAAGTTAGAGGGTTGTTCACTCAAGAGCATTGGGCAGAGAAAAAACCAGTCTGAGAATATGGGTGGCAACAAGAAACATTTTGAGCTGCCTAGCTGTATTGAGTGAACTCAAAAAGAGAACGTTTGGGAAATTTCAAAAAATGTGATTTCATTGTTTACATGTAGAAGCTTCAAGGTTGTAATCTAGCTATCACAATTTTCTTCACTAAGAACTGGAAGAATGAGAAAATTTATTTTAACAATCAATGGGTTGAAATTACCTAAGATTTGATTGTTGAAGCTACGGGGATAGCTATGGATGACATGAAATTCTATCAGGACAAGAGTTACTCGGATAGAGCCTATGAAAGATTTCTAGAAGATGAGGAAGAGGTGGCTAATTGCTTCTTATAAAGGCTCAGAAACTAGGTGTAATTTTGAACACGGGGATTGGACATCTGACCGAGTAGTTTATCCTCCTTATAAAAATTCATTTAGTATGTCAACCCAGAGACGTGTTACTTGAAATGGGCCAACAAGGTATATGCACCAAGTGTCACTCATCCATACATTCTACAGTTGTTGCATGAAAGAAATGATGAAAGGAAATAACTTATGATTGCAGGAAATAAATACTAGAGTGATACTTAAAGTAAAGCTGCAAAGAAGTAAGTACTAGAATGGAGATTACAAAAATGAAGGTACTAACAAAACATGAAGACTCTTGTGGACTATGCTATGATACTTCAGTTGTTCCACTGCTTTGGCTGTAGGAATAGTTTGACACTTAACACTGAAATAGCAGAAATGCAGGAAAGTAATTCTAACTAGCATGAATCTAACTAACTATGGATTTCTCACCAAGTGGGCTCCCTTGGATGAGTATCCCAATCACAAATACACAAAGATAAATCTCAACACTTCATTTGTTCATTGATTGAATAACTGAGTGCAGAGATATATAAATCAGAAAACAAAAAAAATATATATTGCCAGTAAATTGATATTGCCCCTCTTTCTCACACAGGAGCGGGGCTTTATTTAAAGAAAAACTCCTAACAACTAACTAATCACGCCATAGAAATAGGTGGAAATTTATTACAACACTACTAACAGAAAAGAAGGAAAGCTATAAGACTAGAACATATTAGATCTAGAAAAGAGGAAAGAATTGTTGCGACAAAAAATCTAACTTCCCACTCTCTTCTAGATTTCCTCAGAGAATTCATCATGTTTCCTTGGTCTTTGCTGGGTGAATGCCACCTTGATCATTTAGAAACCCTCTACTGGTGCTACATTAATGCTTCTCTATTGGAGATTGCTGAAAGACCGGGTTCAACATTCAATAAATGAATATGCTTTACCTGGTCAAGACAACAGTTTCTATTTCAATGTGCTGCACTTCAAAGGTTAGGATAAAAGACATTCATGGTAATAAACACCAAAATACACATGATCATTTATATTCAAACAACTATTTTACTTATTAAAAACATAACCATAACTTCAAAGCAAGTAATATAGTATATCTATCCAAGTGTAGCATATTAAGTATGTTCAAACCATGATAGAACTCTAGTAGTAGCATGCCATATAATAATAGGACTGAGTATAAAAGTCTTGAAGAAAATGTATCATAACAGGGAAAAAGACCTAGCAAATACTATCCTAGGGTGTCTAAAGTATGGCATTAATATGCCTCATTATTTCCCCCTACAGAGACTAGTGTCGGCCCTCAGGCACTAAAACATTTTTGATTTTTGCAATCACCCTGAGGTCTCCTTCCTGTGTCTCTCCAATCATTGAATTGCCCACTTGCTAGTAGAAACCATTTATCCGTTCTATCTTTTTGCGTTGACTCATCTCCAAGTCTTCATCAATCTCATTATCCACCCAGCTGTAGAGTGGCCATAAAAGAAGAGGAGGCTAGAAGGTGAGGGGTAACCACATCTCTGGTTGCAATTGTCATCCCAACTCTATGTACCATTGGACCCATTGCATCACAGCTCAAAATTTGATGAGACTGTGGGGTTCTACCTTCTTTAAGGGCATAGTTAATGTGGCCCATCTTTTTTGTAACCCTTCTGCCACTCTGTGCCCCTCTTCCAATGATAACCTTTCAAATTTTGTGAACACCTGTTCCCTATTGACTGGTCAGAATAATATCCTATTAACTCAAGGATTGGACATCCTTTAACAATGATTCATTATTGAAAATCATCATGTTTCTACTTAGAACATCATGCAAGACTTCATTAAATGTATCAATCCAGAAATGTGAACTTGAGATGATGGTTGCAAATTGTGTGCTTTAGTTCTTCTCAATAGTCATCACTACTAAAGTAAAAGCTATTGCTACATGAAATTTATACTAGAAACTGAAACTACAGATTAACTCTCATCTTGAAGGAAAAACTTAACAGTAAATAGATAATGCTTCAAAAGTAAACCTATGCTGTAGGAAATAGTCAATGGTTCTGCTACCAATGGCTACAAGAGAAATAGTACTTAACAACTTCAAAGAAACTTAACTGAATCCTACTTAAGCATGAATAGGGAATTCACCTCCTGTGTGGGCCCCCACATAAGTATGAATGGATTATAACTCAGAGATTGAAATGAAGAACTGTTATATATTCATTCAACAAAACATGGATACAATATAGGATATCAAAGTATTTTTCTCTATTGCTGGATTACAATATGAATTCCTCAAAACGTCTAACTAGCCTGGAATCATAAGTTCCAGCTTATTTAAAAGCAACTAAGAAAAATAGAACTCCTACAAACTAGGTCCTTCATTACATAGCATAACAACTTCTGTTACAGGAATGAAAACATCATTTATGCAAGAAGATAAGCCATATTTAATGCTTTGAGAATATAGGAATGCTTGGTAACTAGATTGACTTGGACTGAATCAGCAACCACAAGGTTATGGAAGGAGTGGAGCTATGATGAACTCTGAAATAGTTATCCACCTTAAAAGACCCACTCATCTTTGAGTTCATGCTCCTTGTTGACTTATTCTTCCAGAAAAAGGTTAACATAAAAAAATCCACAACATGAATCCAAGGTAGAGATTATAATAAGTTTTCCTATTTTAACATAGCCTTGTCATATGGCTATAGGAGATCTACCCATTAAAGCTAGAGAAGAAAGATACTAGATTTTATCATAACATTCATTAATCTATATATATATATATTCAGTCTTGTCCTTAAGTTTCATAAGTATCAAATATACATATAGCTAAAGCTTAGAAACATAAAAGACTGTATAATTTTTATGAAAAACCATAAGATATTCAAGTCTGAACTTAGAAAATCATAAACAAAACATTCCATAAAGTTGACTCATCATTCCCCCTAGCCTAACTATTTGTTGATCCCGCAGCAAATAAATTCTTCAACCTGGCTGTCAATCTATAGTCAGTAGCTAGTCTCTGTCTAGTACCTCCCTCTGCATGACTCCAATAGAATCCCTTTGTTTCCATGTGTTTCTTCCATCTATCCTTTTCCCTTTGCATATCAAAACTGTCTAGATTTTCTGAGTTTGCAAGAAAAGGAGACATCAGTAATGGAGGCTGAAAGGTTAGTGGAATCCAAAAAATTTCTCTCTCTCTCTTCCCAAGGAAATGTACCAAGGAGTGCACTATGTTGCCATAGAAAAATTGAGAGGTGAATGTGGTTCTCTATTTCTCATCTCCCTAGATAAACTATTCCAGCGCAACTGAATGGCATTTCTAGCCTTAGGTAGTTCAGAATCTATCATCTGTTCATATGCATTAAATGCTTCATTTCTCATTGGATAAATGATCTTGCTACCTGACTTAGAGGGGGCAATCCTTAACCAATTATAGTAGTAAGTTTGAGGATCTTTGGCTTCAGGCCTTAGAAACAGGGGAATGTCTGACTCCAAATCCCTATACACCTTAGTTTGAGTCTCCCAACTAATTTCATTATGTACCTAGGACATGCGGGCTATGAGTTGAATATCCCCAACATAAAGCAAGGGATTCCAAATTTGGTTATTAGGGACTACTAAGTTGTCGAGATAAAGTTCACATAATAGATTTTGAATGGCTGCAGGAGGGTTATGGAAAGCTTGAGAAAATTGGGTAGGCTCTTGTAATGAGGAAGACCTGTCTTGCATAATACAGGTCATTTGATAGTTTAACAACTATTCCTTAAGAAACAGGGCATAGACAGGTGATGGGGATCTACAACCCATCAGGTCAGGAATTAAAGATGTAATTTTGTCAAGTTTCATACTTAATTATTCTACCTTTTCCTCCTGAACAAGTGTTTCCTGATAATGAAGGTCTACTACCCTATTTAGTTCTTTCTATTTTTGTTTCCACTGCTCTCTCTTAGAATTTAATTGCTTAGACAATTGGAAGATAATAGATAACAAAGATGTTGAAGTAGATTGATCTGTTATTGAACTAGGGCAAGAATTGTTTGCTGCTAGAGGAACATATGACTTACCATTGTTAGCACTTGTCCTCTTCAAAGGATATGTCTAGATGATCATATCCCTCTCGGTGTTAGAGCATTGTTGAGCCACTGAAGCTAATGTATCTAACCCTTCATTCAAAATTTTCTCTACCACCTTATTGACAAGGTCTATATCAATATCTGGATTTTCTTCATAGGGATCCCTTTCTGCTGCAAGAGATTCTACTGTAGGAGAGAATGTTGTTTCATCTACTTCCCTAATGTAACTGTCAGAGTCATCACTTTCTAAATCATCTTCCTGAAGATTTCCAGAGGCTGATCCTCTCCTTCGAAACACATAAGATTGCTCTTCCGAGCTGGAGTCATCTCCGATTATAATGACTTCTGCATTTACTGGCTTATCAAGAACCTGCTCTGTTTTAACATTAGGACATTCCTCAAATGTTTCATGTTCCATAATCTCAATCCATTGTTCTTCCTACTGAGAAGTTTTAGGTTGTAATTCAATCTCTTGCTGAATGATTTCATCCTCTTCTTTCCTCTACCCAAAATCTTGTGTTACATTTGGATCATTAACTGGAATATCCTCAGTTGATTTCAACCTTCTCCTAGCACTTCTCCTTAATGGAGTTTCCTCCTTCTTTTCTAGAGCTTTTCTTTTTCTAGACGTGCTCATGGTTGCAGGAGATGCCTTAGCCTGCCGAATAGTACTAGGGTTAATTTTCTTTTTCTTATCCTTTGGGGAAACTATTTTTACTGCAGGAGCAACTTCAACCTTTTCTATAGGAGTCTCTGATTCCTCTTCATGAGTTGATCTTGAAGTAGAAGAATTAGTGGAATTAGGGGAATTAGGGGTCCTAACCCTAGATTTCTTCTTGGATGAAGAACACTATCCAATTTCAATAAAAAATTTCCTAACCCCTTTAGCAGTTTTAACCCTCTGTCCCACTCTACGCCCAATTGGTTTAGGGGTAGGCTCCTTAAAACCGTGCAGCAAAAATTCCTCCCAAGAAATATCTGACTACTCCCTTAAGGCTTTTTCCACTATCAACTTAATTAGACAGTGGTGAGAGATAGAATTTTGTTTACCCTCTTGAACTAGAATGACTTGTTTTGACAAAATACCAAACACAAAACTAGGGACATTGATAGGCCTGTTATCATGTCTTAAACAACTCAAGAATTTAAAGTGAATAGCATGCAGGAATGAGTGCCACCCTTCGCAGGTGAAATACCTAATGATATAAACAGCACATTGTTTAAATGACTCAGGAAGAGATAGTCGAAATGTACCTTGTTTCCTATCAAATTCAAGAAGCGGGTCTGTGTGAAGAGTGAATTGAGCTCTGGAAGTAGCTGGGTCAAGATTCTCTACAAATTCCTCACCCTCCAGCGGTAGTCCTATGACCTCTGCCAAAACTGACTGAGAAAATAACACCTTTAGTCATTTAACTGTAGCCACTCCATCTTTTAAGGAGTTAAGAAACTAAAGTGCAACCTCGTCATCCCGACTAGTTAGTTTCTGGACATAATCTATCCAACCCCTTGCTTGGAAATATGACCTACAATTCTAGTCTTTGAGAAAAACACCATGCACAGTAGGCTCCCTTTGGATGAGGTCACCACCCATCATCTTGTTTCTGAGATACCCAAATAGAGTTGCAGGAGATAACCAAAATTTTGAACAAGAAAGCTTGAAAAGGCAGGTTGCAGGATGATTCAAATTTGGAAATTTCTAGCAAAGTAGCTTGAGAAATGAGCTTATGAGTAACATAAATGCAAATTACTGTATTATCATTTCATAATTACTCATAAGTACTCTCCGTAGAACTCATACTCAACATAACTTTCCACCTTAGTTTTATACGTGCGAAAGATAACACACAGCATAATGATTTTTAAAAGTGTTTAATCATGGCAGAAAAATACAAGTACGACAGGAGAAAGGAATAAATATAAAGATTGCATAAACATAATGATAAAAAACTAATAAACTTCCTCCCCAGCTAAAATATTGCAAGTGGGCCCTCAATTGTAGTAATGACAAGGCATACGATAAAATAAGAGGAAAATAAATTAAAAATTGCATACCTTGAAATGTGTGCTAACCTGAAGTGCTGGTGAGCTGGTAGTTGTTACGATCCATGAATGAAAGAAAATATGAGGTGGATGGATGATAGACTAGAAATGAAGCGAAAATTTATTATGGAGAAGTGACTTTCGTTAAGAAAGTATTTATTATGAAGGTGAAAATATCTTTTTAGAGCAAGGAAGGCAAATGAGCATAAAGCTCATTACGAGTTGTTGCAGGAAGTGTGTCACCAACAACAGAAGAGAATTGCTATAGGAACTCATCCTTTCTCTGGGGTTTGTGATACAACTTCAATCTGTGACCATTGCCCAACAGTTTGAAACGTACTGGATCAACTGTGGAGAGTTGAATCGCGCCATTTGGAAAGACTACAATTATCTCATATGGTCCAAGCCATCTTGTTTGGAATTTCCCTAGGTTATGTTGGTACCGAGAGTCATATAGGAGCACCCAATCTCCAACTGAAAACACTTTTTCCTTGAAAACTTGTCATGCCATTTCTTGCGTTGATTTTGGATCAATTTGGTGTTATGCAGGGTAGATTTTCTCCACTCATCAAGGCCATTCAAACTCAAAATCCTATCTTGATGTGCTGCAGTGAGATCCATCCCAAGATCAAGAGCTATCCTAAGTGTCTTATGTTCAAATTCAATAGGCATGACTGCTGAACGACCATAGACAAGCTCAAATGGTGTGAAACCGATTGTAGACTTCCATGTAGTGTGGTATGCCCAAAGTGCTTCAGGAAGTCGGATAGCCCAATCTTTCTTATGAATGACTACTATTTTAGTGAGAATAGATTCCAACTCCCTATTGGTAACTTCCACCTACCCATTAGCTTGGGGGTGATAAGGTGAAGATTACCATGCCTGATGTTGTATTCCTCCATCAAAGCAGTAATCAAATTGGAAGTAAACTAAGGACCTTGATCAGATTGAATCTCCCTTGGTACTCCAAATCTAGTGAAGATGAATTCATAAAGGAACTTTGCAACATTGTTATCCCTAGGGTGCTTCATAGGTTTAGCCTCAGCCCATTTTGTAACATAGTCAGTGCAAACAAGGATATAGGATTTACCTTAGGAAGAGGGCTCAATAGGACCAACAAAATCAATCCCCCATTTGTTAAAGGGTGTGACAACTACCTTTAGCTGCAGGGGCATTTCATTTGTCTTTGTAGGCCATCCCATGCATTGGCATTTGTCACACTTTTTGGTGTACTGAGCAACATCCTTGTGGAGACTAGGCCAATAATAACCTGTAGTCAAAATTTTCAATGTTGTTCTTTTGGTAGCAAAATATCCACTGCAAGGTTCATCATGACATGCCTTGAGGATATCATAGGTTTCATTCTCTCAAATGCATCTTCTACTTACTTGGTCAAGACCAGTATAGAACATGAAGACAAAAATCTATGAATAATTAAAGCTCTTTTCAGTTAACAACCTTCTTTCGTTAGCAGAGAAATGAGCTGGTGTCTTACCAGTTGTGAGATAATTGGCAATATCAGCATACCAAGGATTGTGTGCAGTTAGCAAGAAAAGATGTTCATCAATGGCTGTAGGATCATCAGGTACATGCAACCTAGAAAGAAAATCAGCTACCACATTGGTTTTACCAAGTTTATCTATGATGGTAATGTCAAACTTTTGCATAAGCAGCAACCAGTGAGCCAATCTACTAGTGATTGTAGGCTTGTTCATGAGATAATTAATAGAAGAATGGTCAGTATGTACAAAGATCTCACATCCAGTAATGTAGTGTCTGAATTTATTCAGGGCATAAATGACTGCAAGAAGTTCTTTTTCAGTGACAGTGTAGTTAAACTCAGTGCCTTGCAAATTCTTACTGATAAAGTAAATTGCATGCTCAACGGAGTCCACCTTCTGGCCAAGCACAACTCCAATAGCATAGTCTGAGGCATCAGTATGGATGTGAAAAGGAAAGCTCCAATTAGGTCCTCTCAAAACTGGTGCTGTAGTGAGAACTTCTTTAAGCTGCAGGAAAGATTTTGCACACTCAGAATCCCAAGAAAATTCAACATCCTTCTTGAACAAGTTATACAGTGGTGCTGCAAGCTGACTGAAATCCTTTATAAACCTTTTATAATACCCAACATGTCCAAGAAAACTATGCATATCCTTTTGTTTTGCTAGAGTAGGTAATGTGATAATCACCTCAATCTTGGTAGGGTCTACTTGAATACCTTTTGAAGATATGAAATGTCCCAAGACAACCCCTTCTTTCATCCTCATGAAGCACTTTTCACTATTAAGAGAGAGGTTATAATCATGACATCTCTGAAGAACTTTCTCCAAATTTTCCTTGGCCTCATCAAAAGTATGCCCATAGGTTGTAAAGTCGTCCATGTAAATCTCCATGCAATTAGTAGAGATATCTAAGAATATACTGATCACAGCTCGCTGGAAGGTAGCAGGGGCATTACACAACCCAAAAGGTAGCACTGAATAGGAAAATGTACCCCATGGGTAGGTGAATGTTGTCTTCTCTTGGTCCTCAGGGGCTATTTGTATTTGATTATAACCACTGAATCCAACCAGAAAAGAGAAGTATTTCTTTCCAGCTAAGTTATCAAGGACTTGATCTATGAACGACAATGGAAAGTGGTCCTTCTTAGTGGCTATGTTAAGCTCTCTATAGTCTACATAAACTCTCCACTTCCCTCCTTTTTTAGGCACTATTACAAGAGGGGAGACCCATTGACTATCAGAAATGGGATAGATGAAGCCAGCATTTAATAACTTCTGTAGCTCATTCTTTACTATATCCCTTAGAGCTGGGTTAACCCTTCGCTGAGGTTGGCGAACAGGTCTGAATTCAAGGCTGATATAAATTTTGTGAGTGCAGAGCTTAGGGTCTAAAGTTTTCATGTCAGTATAATCCCAAGCAAAGGCTGATTGATGTTCTTTTAGAAGCTGCAGGACATCTGTCTATTGAGAGAGAGTTAAGACACTATTTACATTTAACTCCTGCCCTGAGCTAACATCTAGCTTTGTGACCTTTTCTGCCATGGACAATTGAGAAATTGGGGAAGACTCCATTTCATGAGGCAATAATGTATGAAGAAATTTGGAAGTTTCTAAATACTACAAGGCATTAATAGGTGGTAACAAAGTGTCAAGAACACAGTCCTCTTGGGAACACACTTGGGATTGCACTCCATACTCATTCAGAATAATGGAGGAAATGATTTCATCTTCTTCCCTAGAAGCTACAAAAGGTTCCTTAGATATCATCATTAACTGATGAATCGAATTAACCTCAGATTTAGTATCATCCCAATCTGGCCAGATTATTTGGTCATCTTGCAACAAAGGTTGAGCTGGGGAATACAGAGTCAGATTTTTAGTGTTGACTCCATTGGATATAGTCATTTTTCCTGACTGACAAGCTATATAGGCATCTACAGTAGCTAGCCAAGGCTTACCTAGAATTATTGGATATCCTCCCATGTTAGCCTTTGGAGAAAGGACAACAAAGTCAACCAAATATTTGCAAGAATTCAAGGTGACTATTACATCCTCTACCATCCCATCAGGTGTAATGGTGGAACTATCAGCAAGCTGAAGGATGGTTGGGGTTTCCCTAAGACTGATGATATGCAACTGAGACATTACTTCCTTGGTCATGACATTTATGGATGCACCTAAGTCAAATAGAGCATTTTGGACTTGCATTCCTTGAATAGTGACCGTAACCATAGGGCTACCAGGATTAGAATACTTGGGAACTGTCAATTTCTCCAACATTAGATCAGATAACTGGCCTAGGACATGTATGGTTTTGGGATCCTTTTTCTTCCTCCCAGGCTTCTTAATACAAGCTTCCTTGATGGCTTAAGTATATGAAAGTACTTCCTTTATGGCATCTAACAGGGGAATCTTTACTATCATTTTCTTTAGTTGAGCAAGAAAATCCAACACTGCTTGATTTTCCACTGGCTTAACTTGTTCCTCCAACCTATGAGGAAATGGGGGTTCTTGTACTGTAGGAGCAACAGGATTGATTGGTACCTTAGTTGGTTCTACCAAGGCATCCTCAACTTTAGTAATGATAGGCTACTGTGGAGGAGGAAGAGTCATGTCAGATCTTAAATGGATATTATTCAAGGAAATTGCATAGCTCTGCTGCTGCGTTGTTGGTTTAGCATTGTTGGGATTAGGAGTAGGCTGAGCAGGCAATTGAGTCTGTTTAGGGGAAGTAGTATTGGCTGCAGGAGGAGGCATCAAAGCCTGCTACTGAGGTGGTGGCATCAAGGCTGGCTAGTTTGATTGGTTCATCCAATTGTGTTGTTATTGCCACCCCTACTGGGGCTATTGCCAGGGTTGCTGAGGTTGTGACCAACCCTGTTGAGATTGTTGCCATCCTGGCTGATGCTACTACCAACCTTGCTGAGGTTGTTTCCAACCTTGCTAAGGTTTTTGACAATTCTATTGATGCTACTGCCAACCTTTCTGAGGTTGTTGCTAACCTTGTTGAGGTTGCTACCAACTATTATACCCACTAAATCTAATATGTTGTTGATTCTGCCATGCATTAGTATTATTAAAATTTTGAAGAGGATCTTGGGGAATAACTGGTCTTTGAGCCCATGGCCTTCGTTGGGAAATGTAGAGAACCTCTCCATTCTCATCAATGGCTTTGAACTCGGTAGGCATTGGTTGGGACTCCAAGCTTGCAACAAACTTACACCGAAAATTCTTTTTCTTCTCCCTATAGTGCGGACAGTACTATGATAACATTGCATTAGCTTCATCCTTCTTTCTCCTTGCCTAAATTGTGTCCAACTAAGTGGCGACATCATTAATGATGTCCTTCTTGAAATCTGACAGTAGATTGGATAGCTCCATTTTGGACACCCCTGCACCGTTGGACTTGTGAGGCAAGGCTCTCAAGCCTCTTCCTTTCTTGACAGTGGCTCTTGAATAGTTCAGACATATGCTTTTTATGTCATCCCATGTCTTCTGAGTAATGTCTCCCCTTGCCATAAGGTCAAGGGCCTCTATGCTCCCATCATTCACACCTCTCAAAAACAAATGCTTTTGAGATTCTTCATTCAACGCATGTTGTGTGTTACGTTGCAGGCTGAACATAAACTTGGAGACATAGTCTTCCAGAGTTTCATCTTCCTTCTGTGACATTTTAAATATGTCATCTCCCTTTAAGTCGTCTCCTCTGCAATAATCTTTATACTTCTCAAGAAACATGGTGCACATTGAATTCCAATCTGCTACATCATCAGCACCCAGACTCATAAACAACCATAGAGCAACCTCATTTAAAGTGGAAGGAAATAATTTGAGCTTATGGCCATCAATGGTGTAGTCATAGCTTCTGGAGAGGACATCAAATTTAAAGAAGAAAGTTTCTGGATCCTCCATGATGAGTCCATAGAATTTAGGAAACGCGGCTGCAAGAATGTTCTTCAGATTTTGGTTACCTTGCTGAGTAGGAATAGGAAAAGGGAAAGTAGGATGAGCCATTATGTTATCTAGATATTCTGGGCAAGAAAAGATGGCATTTAAATGGTAAGACTCCTCAGATGATGGTGGTGAAGGCAAGTGATCAAAGGCATCAACAAACACATTCTCAAATGGTTCTTCTTCTTGTGGGTTTTCTAATTGGGGTTCCTCAAACGTTAGATCAAAAACCTGAAATGGTTCTCCCTAATTAAGGTTAGGTAGGAATCACCCAAGATGATCCCTACGCCTATGCATGCAAAATTATGCAGAATGAAAACTAGCTTAATGACTTTTGGGTCAAACTAAATTGACACCATCCCTGGCAACAATGCCAAAAATGACTGGTTAGAATAATATCCTAGTAACTCAAGGATTGGACATCCTTTAACAATGATTCATTACTAAAAATCATCATGTTTCTACTTAGAACATCATGCTAGACTTCATTAAATGTATCAATTCAGGAACGTGAACTTGAGATGATGGCTGCAAAGTTTATGCTTTAGTTCTTCTCAATAGTCATCACTACTAAAGTAAAAGCTATTGCTACAGGAAATTTATACTAGAAACTGAAACTATAGATTAACTCTCATCTTGAAGGAAAAACTTAACAGTAAATAGATAATGCTTCAGAAGTAAACCTATCTTGCAGGAAACAGTCAATGGTTCTGCTACCAATGGCTGCAGGAGCAACAGTACTTAACAACTTTAAAGAAACTTAACTGAATCCTACTTAAGCATGAATAGGGAATTCACCTCCCATGTGGGCCCCCATGAAAGTATGAATGGATTATAACTCAGAGATTGAAATGAAGAACTATCATATATTCATTCAACAAAACATGGATACAATATAGGTTATCAAAGTATTTTTCTCTATTGCTGGATTACAATATGAATTCCTCAAAACATCTAACTAGCCTAGAATCATAAGTTCTAGCTTATTTAAAAGCAACTAAGAAAAAAAGAACTCCTACAAACTAGGTCCTTCATTACATAGCATAACAACTTCTGTTACAGGAATGACATCATTTATGCAAGAAGATAAGCCATATTTAATGCTTCGAGAATATAGGAACGCTTGGTAACTAGATTGACTTGGATTGAATCAGCAACCACAAAGTTATGGAAGGAGTGGAGCTATGATGAACTCTGAAATAGTTATCCACCTTAAAAGACCCACTCATCGTTGAGTCCGTGCTCCTTGCTGACTTATTCTTCCTGCAAAAGGTTAACATAACAAAATCCACAACACAAATCTAAGGTAGAGATTATAATAAGTTTTCCTATTTTAACATAGCCTTGTCATATGGCTATAGGAGATCTACCCATTAAAGCTAGAGAAGAAATATACCAGATTTTATCATAACATTCATTAATCTATATATATATTTAGTCTTGTCCTTAAGTTTCATAAGTATCAAATATACATATAGCTAAAGCTTAGAAACATAAAAGACTATATAATGTTTATGAAAAACCATAAGATATTCAAGTCTGAACTTAGAAAATCATAAACAAAACATTCCATAAACTTGACTCATCACCTATTTTCCATTATTCTCATTCTATGTGTGGAGTCATTGAATCCATAAACAATTTCCAACCAATTACAATACAATATTCTGGGTGAGCCACTCTCAGGACATAGGGTAAGTGTAATGGTTCATTCAATCTCCTGGTATTTGTGAAACTTCTCACCGCAGTTGATCTCATTTCTTACCCATGACAATAGAGAAGACAAGTGAATATCACCAATAAATAGCAAAGGATTCCAATCAGTGTTAGATGGAACGACATGATTATGCATGTATAGTTCACACAAAAGATTCCTAATAAAATTTGGTGAAGACTCATATGTAGCCACAAAGTTTTGAGGTGTGCTTATGTTGATACTCAGATCCCTAAGAACCCTCATCAATTTAAACATTAAAAATTGCTCCTTTAAACATATGGCATAAACCCTAGGAGGTGGCCTACATTCAATTATCTTAGGAACTAATTCTGTTACCGAATCCAACTTTCCTTGTAGAATTTGAATTTCCTACTTTTGCATTCCTATTTCCTTTTTCAATTTATCTCTTTGCAACTCCCACATGGATTTTTCATACTGAACTTGTGTAAAGTAATCAATAGACAGGGAGTGTACTATTACCTTTTCTTGATTTCTTGGTGGAACTGGGTGTATTGGTATTTTTGCTTGATTTTCTAGTGGAACTGGTGCCAAAGCTGCCAAAATGTCATCTATTTGAACATTCCCTGGATGAGAAGAAGATACATCTGAGATTTATTTTTGCTTTGTTGCCTGGCCCAAAATAGTGGCTTGCTTGTGGTTGTACGTCCATGGGTTCCTCAATAGGAATGTCATGGGTAGATCTAGTCATTGTACGAGAGTCCTCCATTTTTTTTGTGTTCATACAAACACTGCATCATAGTGGTGTATCAGTTGATGCTACAGGATATTTTTGTGGGATCTTTCTCTTTGTGGTAGACGTGGTTGCAGGAGGAACAGGGGCATCACCCATATCATTTTCAGCCATTTTTCCTTTCCCTTTATCCTTCTTCAGGGCATCCTATGGACTATGGGATTTTTTAGGAACCTTGGTTTTGTCATCCTCCAAATTAGGGTTTGGATCATTTGTTGCCACATTTTCTTTATAAATTTATAAGGTAGAAGGGTTTTCCTTAGCTTTCTCTGGAATAGAAGGCTCCACATTATCATGAATAATCTCTTCGGAAATATTTTCTTGCTCTTCTTGATTTTCAGGTTGAGTCCCTGTAGGTTGTGGTCCATCACCATGTAATTGCACATGAGGTGTTGCAATGAACTCATCCCAGGTCATGGGAGAGGTATCATGTAGAGATCTTCTACCAGGAGTTTTATTAGACCATGATAGGTGATGGTATTTTGCCTTCCTTTTCTAACCTCTTCTGAACTAAAATTTAACAATGAATATAGAACATTGAGGACATTTACCAAGTGGCCATGCCGTAAATGACTCAGAAGCTTGAAATGAATGGTACACAGGAAAGAAAACTGCCCTTCGCATGTAATGTACCTTATGATGTGTACTACTAGCTGGGGGTACTCACCAGGAAGAGATGTTTGTCTAGTACCTTGTTTGATGTATTCCAATGCAATGTCTATTGGCAGAGAAAATTCTTCTCGAGCTATGTGAGCATCATGGCTATGCAGAAAAATTTCGCCTGTGGCAGGAAGTCCAAAAAATTCTATAATTCACACCTCTGAAGCCTCTACTCTTAATCCTTTTACATACATGACCCCATTGTTGTATATCTATAGGAATTCCAATGCTATAGCCTCATTGTGACCACTCAACCATACAAAATATGTGAGCCATCCTACACGGTTAAACATCTGAACATTCGCTTGATCTTGCAATAAAGATGCATGATTAGCCGGCTCATGGCGTATAGGTTATCCACCCATCTTGCCTGTTGAGAATTTATGCAAACTTAATTATTTTAAATCCAACAGTTTCCCTAACAACTCCTCCAACTACCCAGTATTCAACTACACCAGGGTTTATCTAGCAAAGACTATCCTAGCTCACTTAATGGGTATTTTAGGCAAAATGGCAAAGGAATTCGGAAAAATTGTTTTGAAAAACTGAAGATGAAATTTTGGATTTTAAAATTTAAGGCTACAGAGAATTTTGTATACAAATGCTGTTAAATCAATGACTGCGTAGTACATGTTTGCAAGTTAATAATGGTAAATAATGGTGATCTTAAGAGAGGATATTTATTACATCACATACTAAACTGATTGCCCCCTATGAAAAATAATGTAGGTGTCCCCACATGCATGGTTTAGAAGTACAATAGTACTTGGATATATTACTAGATTAATTTCATCACCATTTATAATAATGTTTAAGTAAGGAGCATTTGAAATAATAAATGAATGCGTACCTAGAATATAATAACCATAAATACTAAAATCTGAAAAGATTGGGTGACATGTGCCAAACAAAAAGTAACACATTGTGTAATGATGATGTGAAAGATGAATGCATATGGCAGATAAAGTTGATGAGATGTGATGTGATGGGTGCTTTATTATGGTAAGAGATATTTTCATGGGAAACAAAAACTTTATTATGGTTGTGTACGTGCAGGGTCATAGTAATGACCAGAGGGAGTTTTTGGCTGCAGGAGAGTCTTTAGCTAGAGGAGGTCCATTGGCTGTAAGAAAATATTTAGCTAGAGGAGGTTTGTCAACTGCAGGAGGTTCATCAACTGCAGGATCATTATCGGTTGCAGGGGGTTCAGCCGTGGTAGGAGAAATCTCAAACTTTTGTAGGAAATCAACCTTTGTTTGTGGCTTATGGTACAGACATAGTCTATGGCCATTTACCAACAACTTGAAGTGTACGGGGTCAATTGTTGATAACTATACCACACCATTAGCATACACATGTTCAATTTCATAATGACCAAGCCATCTTGTAGTAAGCTTACCTTGTGTCTCTTGATATCGAGAGTCATACAAAAGGGCCCAATCACCAGGAATAAACTGTTTGTTGAGAATATGTGATTCATGCCACTTTTTGCATTGTATTTGGATCATCTCAGTCTTTTACAGGGATTCCTTTCTTGTTTCATCCTAATAGTTGAGCTATATGATCTTGTTGCATTGTGCTGTTGGAAGATCAATGTTTAGTTGTAATGTCATTCTAAGGGTCTTATGTTCAAATTCTATAGGCATTGCAACATTCTTTCCATAAACCAGCTCAAAAGGTGTGAAACCAGTTGTTGTCTTCTATGTTGTCCTATATGCCCAGATTGCCTCTTGTAACCTTGTGCTCTAGTCCTCTTTATGTAACTGCACCATTTTTGTGGGAATGGCTTCTATCTCCCTATTTGTGATCTTTGCTTGCCCATTCACTTGTGGGTGATATGGACTTGATTGCCTATGGTGAATATTATATTCATTCATTAGGGAAGTGATCAGTGTTGATGTAAATTGAGCACCTTGATTAGTAACCAGTTCTCTTGGTACACCATATCATGTGAATATTTTCTCATATAAGAACTCAACCACCTTATTGTCCCAAGCATGTTTCATGGCTTGCACCTCCACCCATTTTGTTACATAGTCAGTGCACACAAGAATATATGAATTGTTGTTTGATGAAGGGATGATGGGTCTGACAAAATCTAACCCCCATTTATCAAATGGAGTAACTACCACTTGAAGAAAAGAGGCATTTTGTCAAAATTTGTTGGTCACCCCATCGGTTGGCATTGATCACATTTCCTTGTGTACATGATGACATCTTTATGCAGGGTTGGTCAGTAGTATCTAGTGTTCAGTATCTTCATTGTTGTTCTTTTGGCTACAAAATGCCCCCGACAAGGCTCATCATGACAGGCATGGAGGATGTCATAAGTCTCATTCTCCCTAACACACCTTCTCAATATTTGATTAGGTCCATTATAGAATAGAGAATAAAAAATCCATGAAAATTTGAATGTATTTTCTATGAGGAGTCTCTTTTCTTTTGGTGAGAAATAGGGAGGTACCTTTTGAGAAACTAGGTAGTTAGCAATATCATCATACTAGGGGGTTTTGGCTATAATGGAGAATAGGTGATCATCAGGGAAGCTATCATCAATTATGTGTGGTTCATCTACATTCTGTAATTGTGAGAGGAAGTTTGCAACCACATTTGACTTTCCTGGCTTATCCACTATTATGATGTCAAATTCTTGTAACTGTAGAAGCCATCTGGCTAATCTTCCTATGATCATAGGTTTATTTGCAAGATACTTAATGGATGCATGATTAGTATGCAACAATATTTGGTAGCATGTGATGTAGTGGCAAAATTTATTTAGAGGATAGATAACGGCCAAAAGTACCTTCTATGTGACTGTGTAATTCAATTATGCTCCTTGCAGATTTTTGCTAATGAAATATATTGCATGTTCTACCATACCTTCTTTCTATCCTAGTATAACTCCTATTGCATGGTTTGAGGCATCTATATGAATGTGGAATGGTAGTGCCTAGTTAGGACCTCATAGAACAAGTTCTTGAGTTAGAACTGACTTTAGTTGTAGGAAGGCTTCATCACAACTTGGTGTCCATAAAAATTTTGAATCCTTGGTGACAAGAGAATGCAGGGGACTGGCCATTTTGCTGAAGTCTTTGATAAATCTTCTGTAATAACTAGCATGTCCAAGAAAACTTTGGACATCTTTTTTCTTGGTTGGTGTTGGAAGATTTTGAATAACTTCAATCTTGGTTGGGTCCACCTGGATTCCAACAACATATATAGTGACCTAGCACTATCCCTTCTTGCATCATCATAAAACATTTTTCACTGTTCAGAGATAGGTTGTGTTCTTCACACCTTTTTAGAACTTTGTCTAGGTTCCTCAGTACTTCCTCATAAGTTTCATCATATGTTGTAAAGTCATCCATATAAATCTCCACACAGTCATGATAGATATCAGTAAAAATGTTGATAACTACTCTTTGGAATGTTGATGGCGCATTACATAGACCAAAAGGCAAAACTAAATAGGAAAAGTTTCCCATCAGCAGGTGAATGTAGTCTTTTCCTGATCCTTAGGAAAAATTCAGATTTGATTGTATCCACTATACCCATCCAAAAAGGAAAAATAATTTTTGCCTGCTAGGGAGTCTAACACCTGGTCAATGAATGGAAAGGGGAAGTGATCGATTAGTTGCATTATTGAGTTCCCTATAGTCCACATACACTCACCATTTTCCTCTTTTTTTTGGAACAATTACTAATGGGGAAACCCACTAGCTATCTGATATTGGATATATGAATCCAACATTGAAAATTTTTTGTAGTTCTATTTTTACTATTTCTCTTAATGCAGGGTTGATCCATCATTGAAATTGCCTAACAGGGGGTTTTTCTTCTTTTCGGTAAATCTGATGGGTACATAGCTTTGGGTCCAAGCCTTTCATGTTAGCATAATCTCATGAAAATGTTGCAGTATGTTCCTTCATCATTTTAGTTAGTGATGTTTTCTTCTGAGGAGTTAGCTAGCTATTAATATTCAAGCAACGGCCAGGAGACACTTCTATTTTCTTGGTCAGTTCTATAATAGATGTTTCTGTTAATGAGGGAACTTGTATCTCATGAGGAAGCAACTAGTGGTAGATTTTTTTGGCTGTAGGAGAAGCCCATTGGTAATCAGGGTTTAAGGCCTGCAAAGAGAAATTATTGGATGAACATTGCAGAGAGTCTGGGTTCGATCCATACTGATTGTGTTGGATGTTGGTAATCACTTTGTCTTCTTCCTGGAGCTGCAGGAAGGGATCTCTTTGTAACAACATTAATTATGGCATCGAGATTATAACTTTGGCTTCTTCTCCTATGTCAGGCCATATTGGTGAGGCTAATTCCATTTGAGGTTGGGCAGGTAGATACAAGACTAGAGTCTTGGTATGTTGACCATCAGAGATAGTCATATCCCCTAAGCAACATCTAATGTAAGCATCAACAGTTGCTAACCAAGGCCTGCCAAGAATAATTGGATATCCCCCTAGTGTATCTTTGGGTGATAGGATCATGAAATCAGCTAGGTAAGACCAATATTCTGGGTCAACAACTATATCCTCCACCACCCCATCAGGTTTCATAGTGGAATTGTATGCAAGCTGCAGGATAGTGGGTGTGCTTCAGAGGTTGGTGATACCAATTTGTTGCATTATATCCCTAGTCATGACATTTATAGAGGCTCTAAGATCTATCAATGCATTTTTAATGGATTTACCATTGATAATGACTTTGACAATAGGGCTTCCTGGGTCCGAATATTTTGGGATGGTAAGTTTCCTAACATGATATCAACCAATTTGCCCAAAACATGGACAATCTAGGGATCCTTTTTCTTGCGGCCAAGCTTTTTGAAGCAAGCTTCTTTGATGGCTTTTCCATAGGTAGGGACATCTTTGATTACCTAAAATAGGGGTATTTGAACATTAATGTTCTTTAGTTGATCAAGGATGTTGAAGGCTGATTATTCAATAGGCTTTGGATTGCTATGTTGCAATCTCTATGGAAAAGGAGGTCTAGTATGCTAGTTTTTATTTGGTATAGACTGAGGAACTGGTGGAATAGGTGTGTGTTCAAGTTGGATAAGCTCCTAATGGGTTACTTCAGTGATAATTTGATGCTCAAGAGCATGAAGAGTGGTTCCAGACTGTAGGTGAATATCATCAAGTGTGATGGCATATGTAGGGTATTGCATGGGGTACTGCATTTGGTCAGTAGCATACACACTTTTTTGCGGTATAGGAGGTCTATTGTTTGGGTTTGGTTGTAGTTTTATAGGTAGTTGTGTAGGCTTGGGAGGATGATTATTGGTTGTTGGTGGTGGCATAAGTGCTTGTTGTTGTGGAGGTTGAAGAGGTGGAGGTAGATATCCTTGTAGATGTTTTGGCCATTGCTGACCTCCTTGCCACTATGAGGTCTTTTGCCAATTACCCTATGGTATTTTCCATGCCCCTTGGGTTTGTTGCCAATTCCCTTGAGGGTTTTTCCACTACAGACTGGGGTAATTCTGCCACTAATTCTAGAAATTGTTCTAGGGAGGAGTTTGATAATTCATAGAAGGTTTCCATTGATTATTATAAAATGGACTACTGAATGTAAGCGGGTCTTGAGGCATACCTTGTCTTTACACCAATGGTCATCATTGTGCGATGATAAATAGCCGCTCATCTACTGGTTCAATTGATTTGTAGTCAGTTGGCATTTGTGTAGTCTCCACATTAGCAACCAGTTTACACCAGAAATCTCTCTTCTTCTATCTATAGTAGGGACAAAATTCAACCAGCATGGCCTTTGCTTCCTTGTGCTTCTTCTTAGCCTAAATGGTATCCAGCTGTGTGGCCATGTTGTTAATGATGTCTTTCTTAAAATTAGACAAGAGGTGCATTATCTTTGTTTTGGAAGCACCTATGCCATTTGTCTTTCCCAAAGTGGACCTATATCCCCTTCTTCTCTTACTGGAAGCTCTAGAGTACTTAAGGCATATCTTCTTTATATCATCCCATGTATATTGGGTGATATCACCTCCAACCATCAAGTCCAGTGCCTTGGTGCATCCATCTTGTATGCCTCTCATAAAGAGAAACTTCTAGGATTCTTCATTAAGTGTTTGCTCTATGTTCTTTTGTAAGCTGAACATGAACCAGAGACATAATCCTCGAGACTCTCATCTTCTTTCTGTGTCATCTTAAATATTTCATCCCCTCACATATCAATTCCTTGACAATACTCCTTATATTTGAGTACGAATACAACCTTCATTTCTACCCAATCATGAACAACATCCTACCCTAAGCCCATAAACCAACGCAATGCAGACTCCTTGAGAGTCATGAGAAAGAGTTTGAGGCTGTGGGCATCAGTGGTGTAGTCATAGCTCCTACAAAGGATATAAAACTCAAAGAGAAAGGTATCCAAATCTTCTGTCACAAGATCATATAATTTTGGAAGGGTAGAGGAAGGTATATTTTTGAGGTTATTATTGTCACGCTAGTCAGTGATGGGAAATGGAAATGTGGTGGGGTTTGCCATCCTTGGTGGATTTCTAGGATGAGGAAGAGGTGGATGATGAGGGTGATTGATGACCAGTTGTAAAGAATTTTATTATTCAACAGGATTTTCAGGGAATCAAGATCTTAGATGGGCGAAGACCTCAACAAATGCATTAATTTCAGGGTGCTCTTCAAAGGAAGCAAGGTGTTCTTCTTCAGAAGATGAGGATGAGGATGTAGTTTCAGGTAGTTCTATAGTAGCATCAAAAAATAGGCTTTCTTCTTCAAGTGGATGATTGGATTGATTTGGCAAGTACCTTCCTCGAGCGTGTCTTCTTCTATTATGCATGTGGCTAGTATGAAGTGATGCAAATTATCGTGTTTCTCAAAATGAAATGTATTCTACTCAAAGAAGGAAATGAAAGCATAAATGAAAGAAAATCCTAGGAATGGCTTAGTGAATTCTAGGTTCGGCACCATCCTCGACAATGGAACCAAAAATGATTGCTTCTTATAAAGGCTCAAAAACTAGGTGTAATTCTGAACTCGGGGATTGGACATCTGACCGAGCAGTTTATCCTCCTTATAAAAACTCATTTAATATGTCAACCTAGGGACGTGTTACTTGAAATGGGCCAGAAAGGCATATGCACCAAGTGTCACTCATCCATACATTCTACAGTTGCTGCAGGAAAGAAATGCTGAAAGGAAACTAACTTATGATTGCAGGAAATAAATACTAGAATGATACTTAAACTAAATCTACAAAGAAGTAAGTAATGGAATGGAGATTATAGAAATGAAGGTACCAATAAAACATGAAGACTCTTATGGACTATGTTATGATACTTCAGGTGTTCCACTATTTTGGCTACATGAAGCATTAGCTAACTTGTGGCTTTGGCTGCAGGAACAATTTGACACTTAACACTAAAATAGCAAAAATGTAGGAAAGTAATTCTAACTAGCATGAATCTAACTAACTATGGATTTCTCACCAAGTGGGACCCCTTGGATGAGTATCCCAATCACAATTACACAAATTTAAATCTCAACACTTCATTTGTTCATTGATTGAATAACTGAGTACAGAGATATATAAACCATAAAATAATAGAAAACTATATTGTTAGTAAACTGATATTGCCCCTCTTTCTCATGCTAGTGCGGGGATTTATTTAAAGGAAAAATCCTAACAAATAACTAATCATGCCATAGAAATAGGCAGAACTTTATTACAATACTACTAACAAAAAATACAAAAATCTATAAGACTAAAACATATTAGATCTAGAAAAGAAGAAAGAATTACTATGACAACAAATCTAACTTCCCACTCTCTCCTAGATTTCCTCAGAGAATTCATCATGTTGCCTTGGTCTTTGTTGTGCGAATGCCACCTTGATCATTTAGAAACCCTCTATTGGTGTTGCGTTAATGCTTCTCCGCTGGAGCTTATTGAAAGACCGGGTTGAACATTCAGTAAATGAATATGCTTTACCTAGTCAAGACAAGAGTTGCTATTTCAATGTGCTCCACTTCAAAGGTTAGGATAAAAGACATTCATGGTAATAAACACCAAAATACGCATGATCATTTATATTCAAACAACTATTTTACTTATTAAAAACATAACCATAACTTCAAAGCAAGTAATATAGTATATCTAAAAAAGTGTAGCATATTAAGTATGTTCAAACCATGATAGTAGTCTAGTGGTAGCATGCCATATAATAATAAGAATGAGTATAAAAGTCTTGAATCAAATGTATCATAATAGGGAAAAAGACCTAGCAAATACTATCCTAGGGTGTCTAAAGTATGGCATTAATATGCCTCATCAGTGGCTAGACTAGTTAAAAAGGTTGGTGGGTACTTTAGCCCTAATAATATTAGTCTCCCTTGACATTTTATCTTGTATGCTGCCATTAGTTATTTGACTCTGGACGGTAGGTTCTCTAGTGCCTATGGGCACCACTTTGTCATTCTGAATCACTTTAGGCATGATGAAAAAATTAGTATCCCTTACTACCTCATGAGTTCCATGAATAACACAATGAGGGACCTTTAGAATGACCCTAAAGGCAACCATGTCTCTCATTAGGGGTTAATGGTTCTTATCTATAAATGCCCCTAGTGATGAGGACACCGATGATGAGGAATTGGGAGAAAAGTTTGAAGAAGACACAAAGGATGAATCGAAGATTGTGGGTCATAGTGTCAAGGGGAAAGGGTATATGAAGGGGAGCACCTCAAATACATTTAAGAAGAAGATCGGGGCCTATGATTCTGAACTTGACCTTGAAGACATCAAAACAAATGAGGACACTAACCCTAGAAGGAATAAGAAAAACTTCCCTTCATTAAGGAGAAAAACTCTAAAGATAAAAAGGGTAATAACAAAAAAATCAACAAGGGCCTCTTTGTTTCCTCTGATGAGGAGGAAGTTTTCATTGAAAGCCCAATGAAGAGAAAGAAAAATAAAATTGAATCTAAAGAGACCAAGAAAAAAGAGGAGGTTATGGAATATACTCAAAATGACCAACAAGACATGGAGGAGGATAACAAGATTAACAATGACAATGTGGCTGAAGATACTACTCCTCATAGCAAGAAGACTGACATTGTGGACACTACCTAGGTGAGTGACAAACCTACCAACAAGGATGATGAGATTAATATAGGGTGGGATCAAAAGGACAACATCCTTTCTTTTGGTCAATTTCTGGTGACCACATCTTAGGATAATGAAATTATGAAGGCCGATCTCAAAGAACAGGGTAAGATTGTGAACATGATTAAGAAGGCTACCTTCGGTGATAAACCCTTGGCTACTTTCTTGAATGACTGGATGGAAGCTATTCGTAAAGGGGAGGCCTTTAGGGAGCTTGGTGGAATAGTGCTTGATTTGGAAGAAAAAATGAACAACATTAGTGAGGATTCTAAAAGAAGTCGGTATGAAGACAAAATTACTACCCTTGAAGAATAAAGTACAAAAGTTGGAAACTACTCTTAAGAAGATCAGTGATCAGAGTCTCCACATCTTGAAAGCTTTAGCAGATCGCAACAAGTACTTGGTGGAGAAGATTGAGACCAACAACAGTGAGGAAATTAAGGAGACCAAAGATAGCATGGGGCCTGGAATTAGAACTTGTGCTAGTACCAAGAAAAAAGAAGTGGACTCGGAAGACCTGAAAGGATCTGCGGGCAATATGGAGATTTTAGTCGTTCAGCCTAAAGAGCTGATGGATATAAAATAGTTGTTTCCTTTTCCTTTTTTTTGTCTTCGTCCATTGTGTTGTCTTTCTCTATTTATCTTTGTAGGGCCGAGGGCCCCTATTTTATTCGTATCTAGTTCTACATTTTGGTTTGATCAATAATGCCTATCTTCTCATCTTTTTGTACAAGGTTTAAGGACCTTTCAAATCCTACTTTTACCTAATCAGAACATGAGGATGCTACAATGTATTTTGATTCAGCAATAGATAATGTCACAAAATCTCACTTCTTTCTCAACCAAGCAACCAACTAGGAGCTAAGGAAATAAGCTCCACCACTAGTAATCTGTCAATTATCCAAACATCCATCCTAATCAACATCAATATAAGTTGTCAAAGTAAAATTTGAACATTTTGGATACCACAATCTAAACTCTTACATACCCTTAAAATATCTAAAAATTCCCTTTTCTTCCATAACATACGACTATTTCAATTCTTGCTAAAATTTGATCGCTAAGCATATCAAATACATAATATATGTTCTAGTAATAGTTAAATATAATAGTACTCCAGTCATAGATTTGTACTTACTTGCATTAGCTTTTGGTGAATCAGCTTCTTTATCCAAGTTACATCTGGTAATAATAGGAGTATATACCAGTTTAGAATTCTCCAAACCAAACTTCTTTAATAACTCTCTAATATACTTGGACTGAGAAATGAAAATTCCTTTACTGTTCTAATTTACCTAGAATCCGAGAAAGAAATTCAACTCACCAATCATAGAAATTTTGAATTCCTCCTACATTTCCTTTGCAAAATTTCTGCACAAGTCATCTTTTCCTCCAAAAATTATCTCATCAAGATAAACCACAATAATTAAGATCCGATTTGAATAAATTCTTTAATACAAATTATTGTTAGTAGATTGTTTCTAAAATCCTTGTCCAATCAGATACTTAGCCAATCTTTCATACTAGGATCTAGGTACTTACTTCAATCCATATACTGCTTTCTTCAATCTACACATAGTATCCAGATCCTTTCTAGACTTAAAACCCTACAGTTGTTCAATGTAGGCATCTTCCTTCAATTCTCCATTCAAGAATGTTGACATAACATCCATCTGATAAACCTTGAAATCTTTAAATGCTGCAAATGCTAAGAATATTTGGATCACCTCTATTCGGGAAATAAGGGCATAAGTTTCATCAAAGTCAATACTTTTAATTTGAGTGTAACCCTTGTAGACCAATATTTCCTTATTTATCATTACCTTTCTATATTCATATAACTTGTTTTGGAATACCCATTTTGTACCAATCACATTCTTGTCATCTAATCTGGGCACAAGTTCCCAAGTTTGATTTTTTTCAATCTAATCAAGTTCTTTCATTTTTCTTACCCAATTTTGATCATTACATGCTTCTTCCATAATTTTAGGCCCTATTTCTGAAAGTAAGCACAACAAAACTTGATCTTGTGCTTCTCTACTCCTTGTAATGATACCTTTATTCTTTTGTCCTATAATATGATTCTCTAAATGATTTCTCTGTACATACCTTGGGGTCTTAGTTGTAGATGTTGGATGTTTTTTTGTCTCTTCTTATTCTTTCTTGTCTTCTTTTCCCTTGTCCTTTGTATTAGATTCATATTCATGACATTTCTCAAGAGTTTTATGAACCTCTTCATCAACCTTTTCATTTGCACTTTCAACAATCTTATTCAGTCTCTTGTTGTAACACCAGTATGCTTTGTTCTTTGTCTAGAATATCCCAGAAATACACCTTCATCATCTTTTTTACCAAACTTTCCAAGCGTGTCCTCATCTTTTCGAATGTAGCAATTGCTTCCAAATCTTGAAATATTTCACTATGGGTGACCTTCCATGCCATATCTGGTACGATGTCTTTCCACACTTCTTTTGGTAAAGAATTTAGTTAAGTGTGTACATAGCTATATGAATTACTTCTCTCCATTAAACCTATGGTAAACCTACTTCCCTCATCATAGTCCTTGTTGCTTCCTTCAGTGTTTGATTCATCCTTTCCACTACACCATTCTGGTGTGGTATTTTGGAGGCTAAAAATTATTTTTTAATTTACCATGTTTCTCTTTTTCTAGAAATTTTCAAATTAATCAAAAGTAAACTCTCCTCCTCTATTAGATTCCAAACATTTAATCTTTTTGCCAATTTCATTCTCAACTCTCGTTTTAAATATCTTGAATTTCTTAAATGCTTAAATTGATTTTTCTCTTACAAATGCAACCCATGATAATCTATAATAACCATCAATAAAAAGTATGATTTAATATCTCTCACCTTGTAAGCTCCTTGTTCTTGTAGGATCATATAGGTTAGTATGAATGAGATCCAACAAACCAATAGATGAATGATCTTTTTCCTTGAATGACTCTCTTGTCTACTTTCCTTCTTGTCATCCTTTATAGATAATATTGCCTCATTTACATAGCCTTGGTAAATCTCTTGCTACACATAATGAACTTATTCTTACCAAATTGTTTAAATTGATGTGACACATCATCTAGTGCCAAAGCCAACTGTTATCAACTCAATATAGTAAACATCCTTATGTAGCTCCTTCAAGTTAATACATGTTCCTTCCTATTCTTTTTACAACTACAATAACTGTTATGGACCTCTTCCAAATCTCACAACCTTCTTTCTTAAAAAAAACATCATATTCATTCTGACACATCTATCCAACACTAAAAATTTTATGACACAAACCCTTCATATAATAAACCTTGTCATTGTTATGATTTCCATCAAAATTAATAGATCCTCTACCAATAATATATGTTTCCTTATCATCACCAAATGTAACAAGACCACCACCATATTTGTCAAGTGTTACAAATTTTATTTTATCAGTAGTCTTATGATTTGATAACCACTATCAATCAACCATTCATTCTTGTTTCTTCTAACATAAAAAGTAGTCTCAATATTATCATCAGATTCTAGGTAAATGTTAGAAATATCAATTCCATAGTTTTCTTCTTTAGCATAGAATAAATAGTCTTCCTGATCTGATTCATCATCTAATATACTAAAATATTCATTAATATAGTAAGCCTTCTTATTGAACTTATGTAAGTTATCCTTTTTCAAACACCTAGTAGCTAAATGACCAAACTTTCCACATATAAAGAATTTAAGAGGTAAAATACATTTGTATTTACCAATACTTTTCTTCAGCTTCCATGCAATTTTTTCTTCCATCTCATCTGAATCATCATCATCTAGATATTCCTCTATCTTTGTGGCTTTAAAGGTCGTCTCATATCTACTCTTCTCTTTTCCAAATTTCCTCAAATCAAACGCAATCAGGGTGCCAAACAATTATTGTCTAGTAAACTTCTTCAGATCATAAACTTCCTCTATAACTGAGATCTTTCCACTATAGATCTCTAGTAAGGTCATCAAGATATTCTCCATTTAACATCTTCATCAATGATATTACCACCTTGATTCTACACTTCATTCACTATAGTGTCAACTCTCTAAAAATAACTTTTGATATCCTCTCCATCCATTTTCATGTTGTCATAATGACACTTAGCTATTAGCTTCTTAGAAAACTTGACTCTATCATTTCCCTCATATATCTCTTTCAATTTTTCCCAAACTTCATAGGTAGTCTTGAAAGAAATAACTTTAGATAACTCTTTTTTTAATAAAGAACTAAAAAATTACATACCTCACTTTCTCATTCTCCTCATAGGCTTTAGTTTCATCTTGATTAGTAGGGCCATTCTGAGGTGCAACATACAATTTATCCACATTCTTCTAAGTAGTGTAACCAATCAAAATCATGTATCCTCTCATATGATCTTTCTAGGTATTGTAATAAGATCCATCAAACATAGGAATGTTCAATTTGTGCACCATTGAATCTACTTCAAGTGGTTAAGCTCTATCCAAGGAACCAAAGATTTGATACCAATTATTGAATAGGCTGAATATATGAGAGGGGGGGATCGATTATTATCAAAAAATTTCCTTAACCTTTATTAATCTAGTGAATACTTAAAGCAATTAGAAACTTATAATAGATATTAACATGAAAGCACAAAAATCATCAACACAATGAACACAAAAATTTATGTAGAAACCCAAGATGGGAAAAACCACAGAGAAGCTAATTCTCATAAAATGAACACTGGCTAAGGTGATTTTTACAAGGGCTCACTTTCATTTTTCTCATTGCTGGTTGGCTCACTGCCGGTCGGGCTAACTACCCTGAAAAATAAAAAGAGGCTCACTGCTAGAATATAAGAAATGAAAAATGAACCCACCATTGAAGTCATTGTCACTAATAATCACCAACAAAAAAATGATATAACAGTCAGCTTTCATATACATCAATACATAGGTCTTCCCTTGTTGTATTCATAATCACTTCCTATATTACACACATACAAGCAGGCATCAACAAATAGAATCATCACTCTCTTATATTAACCCATGCCAAAAAATAGGTCGACCTAATGCAATTTGAAATAGATCACATCATAGAATTCCCATGGAAATAAGGAATGAAACATGGACCACCTCACTCAATACAACACACCTCGGTCATAACAATACACTACACCATCACCGAGATCTTCGATACCAACAGATATAATCTATACATTACTATGAAAATATATTGATTGAAGCACAATGACCACTTCCAAGATAAGACCAGGCCCAAAGAAATGAGTGACACTATGTTGCAAGATAAATGGGACCAAAACTGATATTGCTAAAGATAAATCTTTATGGCACATCATTCGGAGCACACTCCTACTACATCACCAAATATCCAATCTACATCTATGCATAGGATATGTTGACATAAATGACAACAAAAAATGATGGAATCAACTTTACATTCTAAAAAACCCCTCTATAAAACCTTCTTCCCTATTTTTTTGTGCATTGGAATGGGTGGTGAACCTACCATTTGAGATACAAAAAGTATAAAACCTGACATACGATTTCTGAAAGTTTTGTATAGGATGATAAGGTGCACTATACTTGGGTACAAGATACCTAGGAATCCTATACCCTCTAAAATAGCTTCAAATTCAAATCTTAGGTTTGTGTTGCAGTGTGGTTTTCATTTCTGTTCATTACAGGTTTCTGCTAAAAATTGTCATTTAATATCTCCTCAAATCCAACATCAACTAATTCATTATTCAGGGAAGGATCATTGACTCTCTTAGCGCTTAAGGGATAATTGAGGCTATTGGATCATCTTCCTTCCAACTATGCATTAGGAAAAAGAGGAACAATTTACCCTTGCTTCCCTTTTCTTATTGTACACTTACTTTAATCAAGATACCATTTTGTCTAAACTTCTTCATGTAAAGTTAATTATTCGACCCCAATGAAAGATGAAACATAGACAAGATCTTTTGAATCTTCCTTTTTTGCATGTATCACCGCTATCATGACCACTCTACTAATTAATTGAACATTTTCATTATAGAAGTCAAAAAATTATTAATTATGATGTCATTTATTTAACATGTAATGAGTTATATTTCATTTATGATCATTTTAAATAATATTTAAGTTCCTATTATGTTTCTCTACACTATGTGACATTGTTATCCTCTCCCTTTGGGGGTTAGAGTCATTCATAGTAGTACCATACTTTTTGAGAAACATAATAGACCCTTTCATCCTTCTCTATACACTTGGGGGCAAACAATAGTATTTTCAATATCATATCCTTTATGGGGATCCACTTTCCATTGGTTAAGTAGTATTTGTTTATTATGTGACATCCTTTCTTACATGGAACTATGTTTCTTTTCAATTAGGGATTATCTTTTATGCAAGAGGTATGTATCCTTGATCACAACCTCTTCCTTGTTCGCAACTACATGTCCATGATATAAAAATTCCCTTACTTGGAGGCTCAAAATGTATCATTAAGAACCCCTTTACCTCACAATGGAGAAGGTATGAACTCTTGGTTCTCCTTTCCCTCTTTTGATCGATGGTGTTATTTTTTATTCAAAATTTCCTCTTTTGCATCCCTCAAAAGGATCCTTTTACACTCATTGCATGTTATCTCTTTATATTCATCTCCTCCTTGCCTCATAGGAGTTGTGACCTCTTTGACTTGGATAGAGTATTTATTAGAGGACATCTCCTTTATCTTGAAGGTGGATATCTGTAAGGATTAACAAGATAGAAATATCAGTTACATGCAAATATAACCAATATCATAAAATAATAAACCATACATAAGAGAACACAAGACACAAATATTTAACATGGTTCACCCAATCCCTAGGCTACATCCACCAACAACGAGTCCAATATTCTTATTATCTAGTGATTACAACTTGATTACAATCCACAATCCCTTATAGCTCAATGCCACCGCAAGAAGCTACTAAAAACATACATAATGAAATCCCTAACCCTAAGTCATTTTATACAATATTTTTACCACTTTAGGCTTAGAATTGGTTACAACATGTCAGCCAAAAAAATAGCCATAGTGATGTGTCAGAATCTACAACAATTGTTTGGTGTTCTTCTTGCTCAAATGTAGCAGTTGTTCCTGAACATTCATTTTTCTCTGAAACAATTAAGTAGAAGGAACATTATGACCTATACAAAGATATAAGGTGCCTACTTTTCACACCTTTTGCTAATACTAAGGAACCTTTTGAAACCTTTCATTTTATATCATTAAAAGTAATTATGAAATCCTCATCATCCAGTTGCCCTACTTGAATTAAATTCCTACTCAACCTTGGAATATGTCTTACCTCTTGTAGTAGCCAACGATTCCCATTCTACAACTTAATCTTAATTTTCTCCTTTCCAATGATATGATAGGGTTCATTATCTCCCAAATAAACTAGCCCAAAATCCCCTTGGACATAATCAAGAAAATAACCTCTATGGGGTGTAGCATGAAATGAAACCCCTGAATCTAAAACCCATGAATCATCAACACTTTCTAAAGAAAGAAGCAAAGCATCCACTTCAAATTTATTACTTACCACATTTTCCTCCTTGTTACCTTCTTGTTTGTCTCCTTTATTCTTCTGGGACCAAAAATATTTTTTCTTATGACCTGGTTTTCCACGGTACCAACAATCATTTGGTCATTTGGATTAAGACCTCTTTCCATTTGATTTTCCTCTTGATTTCCCATGATTTCCAGAATTGTTTCCTCTCTCATTTGTTCTACCTCTTCTTTTTGTGTTCAAGACACTTCTGGATGTAGATCCACATGAGATTTTCCTATGAGTTTCCTCACTCAGAATCACACCGATAACATCATGAAATTTTAGGGTATTAGAAACAGAAACAGAGTTACTAACAACCATTACCAATCCATTCCATCTTTCAGGCAAAGAACAAAAAATCAAGAGAGCCCTAATTTCTTCATCAAAAATAACATTTACAGAAGATAATTGACTGGTAATTGTATTAAACTCATTCAAATGATTAGTAACAGATCCACCTTCTGCCATCTTCATTTATTTATTTTTTGATGAATAGAGGCCTTTTTTATTAATAATATAAAAGTACAGTATTCACAAAAAAGGGGTCGGGGGAAAGATTCACCCTACGCAAGTCACACGGCAACTAGGCCGGAAACATACAATTATTCATCAAAAAAACATATAAAAAGAGAAACCCTCAAGCTGCAAGGGTAGTAACAGAAGAGGGAGGAGGATCTCTGTCATTAGGATTGCCATATTTATATTAAATAAACACTTCATGAGAAATACCTTGTTTTAAGCGGAGAGCTTTTCATAAAACCTTGCTAGGGTTTCCATCAACTCTTCAGTTGTCTTCGATTTCGTAATATTAAAAGCCATTGATTTTTCCAAGCATAATTGAATAATTCCAAGTGACTTCCTGTCAAGAATATCCCAATCCTCATCAGTCATTTTTTATGGTTTCTTGGATTTTCCTTCTAATGGCCATCATAGATCCTTTTGATAGAGATAGTCTTCCATTTGTATTTTCCATAACTAAAGGTTCTTCCCAATTAAACTTCTCAACCTCAACTTACCCTTGTCTGCCATTTCTCCCACTCAACCGTAAGACTTCCACTAAATTGTGAGACCTTCCTGCAGAGGATAACTAAAAAGAAACCTCGTTCTGATACCAATTGTTAGGATTAACAAGACAAAAATAACAATTACATGCAAATATAGTTCCTATATCAGAAAATAATAAACCATACATAAGAGAACACAAGACACAAATATTTAACGTGGTTAACCCAATCCCTGGGCTACATCCACCAACAACGAGTCCAATATTCTTATTATCTAGTGATTACAACCTGCAATCCCTTATAGCTCAATACCACCGCAAGAAGCTACTAAAAACATACATAATGAAATCCCTAACCCTAATCCATTTTATACAAGCTTTTTTCCACTTTAGGGTTAGAATTGGTTACAACATGTTGGCCAAAAAAATAGCCAAACAATAGCCCCCAATTTTTTTTTCTTGGGGGCTACCACCGCTGAACCCCCTCTTGGAGATGGAGAGTGTACAATACTTCCCTAATCAATCACCATAGACTAACAATATCTTTGTTCCATCTTTCCTTAAGATGCCATCATAGATATATGTTTCCATCTTAAGGAGGGGAGAATATATGCATCCTCCTTGTGTATAATATATAATAGATTTCTTAATCCTTTGCACCCCCATGTGTTCCTTTTATGTCCCTATGCATTATGTTGTGCCCTTGTGCACTATATAAAGGGCTTTCTTGGATACAATTCTTTCCTTGGAATATCCTTTTTGGAAAATTTCCTTGCATACAATTCTTTTCTTGGTTATCCTTGGATGATTTGACTAGCTTACTAGACCATCAACTCTCTTTCTAGCAAACATTCTCTCTCAGTGAGTGGAACTAGCATAACATAATTTTATAGACCATTTTCTAGTCTTCCTCCTCCCTTTCATGGATCACCTAGCATAACACAATTTTCTATCCTATTGCATTCATGGTTTTATTTCTATCTCCTCCATGATATTCATAACACACTTAACTAGCTGATTGGATCATGAAGTCTTGTCTTATCTTTGATGTGTTCTCTCACTCTTTCCATGTGATCACTTGTGCTTTTGCAATAGCATCTCTAGCATGATACTAGTAGTTGAGATATTTTCTTTACTAAGGTCTCTTCAACTAGTTGACTTAGAACCTTAGTAAGTTTTAGTTCTCTATCTTTGTTTTCCATGCCCTTGCATGTGATTGTATGAGTTGAGATCCTTGGATTAGGGTCTTGTTCCCTTAATATTAGTGATGTCTTTTCTCTTTGGATTTTTTCCCATGATCATATCTTTTTCTCTCTCATTCTTCTACTTTACCATGAGCATGATATGGACTCATACTCCTACTAAAGTGGGGGATAAATGTATCATCCTAGAATTGTATCACTATGTATTTCCTCATTTAGCCTAGCCTCATTTTAGCGTTCTTGAGCTCTTGTATTAATTTTTGGTATTCAAACCCTAATCTTGCTTTCTATTTCAGCATCCCATCTTTAATTACGACCTCCGGTCCAAATTTTGAGGCTTTTTGGTAGGACATAGTTGTCCTAGATGACTATGTCTTAGGACTAAGTCATCATAGATGACTATGTTCTGAGACTAAGTTGTCCTAGATGACTATGTCCCTGATGTTTGCTTCAAAATATAAATTGGGAGTTTGTCTTATAAGTTGAGTGGGAAATTCAAACTCTCACCGACTTTCTTCAAGTTTTAAGCTCCAAAATTCTTACATGAGGGGTATATAAGCAACCAAGTCCTCATTTTTCTATGACATGACATCATTGCATAATCAAGGATTTAATTCAAGCATGCACCTATGAATTTGGCATTCTAAGGTAGATTTCAAGCATTCAAGGCATTTTCAAGGAAACCTTCTTCATTGTAGCAAGCTTATTTCCCTCATTGAATTCGAAGTAGAGAAGACCACAATCAAGGAAGAAGATCATAGCACAACCATCCATTTAGGCATTAAAGTCATTTTCCTTCTTCATATCAAGCATTGTGGAAAATTGTAACAGATGTTATATACAACATGTCTTGTCATGATTTCCTTTTAGGTTTTTATATAAATTCAAGCTATTGCATAAAACTTTGTGATCACATTCAAAGAAGCACTACACTTTCAAGGAATAGGTGGCACCAATTTCAGGATCAAATATGGGAAGTACAAGTTCTTGGCTACAATCTACAACTGAAATTAGTTAAAAGTGCACAGACATAGTTAGCCCAAATGACTTAGTCCTAAGACGTAGTCGTCCTAGATGACTAAGTCCCTCCTGTTTAGCTCCAAATTGAATTCTCAAGTTATTTCTTATCTTGAATCTTCATTTTTAGCATCATAATTGGTATGTCATTTCTCAATCATCATGTGCATATAAAAATCATTTCTTCCTTTCTAGCCCTATATTTTGCATTTCTTAATCACATTTGCACAATCAATCCTCATTACAGTGAAGGATCATTGCACCCACTTAGTGTTGAATCCTTCTTGAGTCTAGTGAGTCAGTTTCCTTCCAATTCAATATAGAAGATAGGCCCAGGCTCACTAGTTTACCCATTTGAACTATTGAAACCTATTTATTATATTACAAGAAGGCATTGGAAAAGGCATGTGATAGACCAAAAGTATGACCTTCAATGCCAAAAGGCACAAGTACCTAAGTCAAAGAGAAATATATATATACTTATGAGAAAATGAAATATAAGAAACAACTATATGCTTTGTAATGCCATGAATGTTGTGATGCCTCTCTCACCTACCTTATTGCTAATTATCAAGGCTCCACAAGGATTATTTTAAATGCTTTTTGCATTTCTTTTTGAGATGGCAAGTGTCCATGCTAATTTTGTTCTTGTCAAAAATTGTCCTTTTATGAAATCCAATTATTTGGCTCCCTTTTATAGCATATTTTATAAGATCCCTTCTCTAATAATCATTTTTATTTTAAATTATATTTTACATTACTTTAATTTTGACTTCAAATTTGCAAAAATACAAACGGTAATGAAATCAAGTATGCTGAAAAGTTCACCAAAATATCCAATAGCATATTAGAAAGAAGGGGGCATAATGATTTCATTCCCAATAACATAAGAACTCATAAAAAATATATTTTCCTTCTCAAAACATTAGATAAAAGTAATGAATACTTGTTAAAATTAATAATCTTTCCTTGGTGTATTATTTAAATTTGGATAAGCCAAGGTAGATCCTAATTGTATTTTTTCCTCTAGTCCAATTGGGAGGGCAACTCATATTTTGTAATTCCTTAATAAGGAAATTAGTTTATTCCTCCTTAAGAGGACCTTAACACTTTGCACACACCTATTATGGATGATGGCATTCATAGATTGGTGAGTTACTTAGTAACATCTCTCCTCATCTCTATTTAAGAGATGCTCCTCTCTCATTTCTTAGAAGATGGAGTTATTGTAAGTGAAAAACTCTCTCTCTCTCTCTCTCTCTCTCTCTCTCTCTCTCTCTCACACACACACACACACACACACACACACATTTTAGGCTATGGCCTCATTCACAATGTCACAAGGGATTTTCTTTTCTTTCCCTTTAAAAATCTTTGTCTCATTGTGTTGATCTTGGAGCATCTTGATGGTTTTGATAAGATCTTGAAGCTATCTCTCTTTCATTGTGCTAATGGTAAAACACTTCCTTTTGCTTCACTCACTTGGATTCTTTCATTTAGTTCATTTTATTTTTTGTATATTTATTACATGGTATCAGAGCAAGCTAATCCTTGTTTTGAGTGAAGGTACCATTTGAAGGAGCAAGCTTTTTTGCTAACTTTTTGTTGTAGGTTTTTTTTTTTTTGTAGAACTAACTTTGGTTTCAACCCTTTCATGTTTCTTTTTTATTTTAATCTTTTAAGTTTCTAACCCTCTCCGGAAGGCTTACTGCCAGAGATTTGTTTCTAATTTTTTTGGGGTTTGCACGGTTCACTACCAAACCCAGCTTAGTTTCTTCATTTCTAATTTTTTTTTCAGATCTAACCTCACCTGTCGGGTGACCGCAAGGGTTTTAATCTCTTTCTTTCATATACTATTGATTTGTAGGCTTAATCTTTATTTTTGTTGGGTTTCAATCTAATCCTTTTTGCAGGTTTTCAATCCATTCCTTCTTGCAGGTGTATAAGATCTAAGAAATGTTACTTTCCACCATAAACTTTGCCTTATAACATTCCTTTGCAAGCATTAAAACATTTTTTTAATCATTCTTTGCAACTTTCTAATGTTTTTTGCAGGCGTATATTCCTTATCTCTGCTATATTTATATCTAATGTTTTTTTTTTGTTTTTTTTTCTATGTATCAAACTTCTTTCACGATATGGTATCTTGGATTCAAATTTCCATTACCAATTTTCATCTCCTTATTGTTTCCATCTTCATAGTATCTGAACATTCGATTTGTATCCAATTACAATCTTTTCTTTTATCTATTTTTTAAACTAACATTAGTTCTTTTATGTGCTTTAAACTAAAGTTTTTTTTATCTTTTTATCTAATTCTGTTGTTTATTTTGTTATACTTCTACCTTATAGCATTACAGGTTTGCTTTGATCCATAACATTTTCTTTTAATAGCCTTTCTTTATACTAATGTTTCTTTAATCATTTGGAATACTAACGTTACTTTTAATCATATGTTTTCTTATTCCATCAAAAATATTACTTTAGAATACTAACATTATATCTATTTTTATTATCTTGAGTTTCTTTATGTTGTTTATTGTCTCCTTGGCTGCCTTTTTTTTGTCTCCAAACTATTTTTTTTGCTCCCCACGTGGATTCTACCCAGCTCCTTGTGTGAGTAGCTTGCAATTAAAACTCCATGCATTTTAGAGAAACCAAGTATTGACTTCTATTTTCTTACCTATCCTACGTTTTATGTATTGACTGCGCAGAGTAGTTTACATTTACTTGTAATTTTGCATCTCCCCTCCTTTGCACAGCCCATGATAGATTACAACTGATTGAATATCTTAAAGGAGAGATTTGATGACTTCAAAAGATAGTGATTGATGATCACCAAGCTACAAAAGTATATGTGAGACATTAAATTAGTTATTACATTGTCATTGATGTCAACCAGTTTTGACTATACTTGTCATGATAGTTATAAACATTTGAAGATGGAAATAATGATGAAGGAATGGGATATCTACATGAAGATGAGATGTATGAGAAAGATATGGATATGGTATTTTTTGGGTAACTTATTGATGATTCTATGACATTATGTTAGTGATTTGATTGTATTACATAATTTTGCTATGGATTGAAGATCAAGAATGAACAAGTTTATGTGGTCGGTAAATGAATAACTTAGTATACACCAAGTTGGAACAGTGTACACCGAGCAAGTGTAGTGTATACTGAGTAAAGTGTTAACCAAGTTACCGTGATGTGGTATTGACTGAGTGAAATAAATAAATGGAATATATCACTATCGACTAAAGATGATGAGTTGGACAATTGTGGATGATTCTGAGGTTAAAGATAAATTTTGTTATGATGATCAAATGACTGACAAAATTCAAGGATGATTAGATGAAGGAGAATGAAACGTGTTACTGAAATAAGTGCCAAAGAAGGTTAAAGCGCAAAACTCAACGGTGAAGATTAAGAGGCAAAATCTATGGCTAGAAATAAAATGGTTTATTATGTCTATACAATGAGAAAAGAGATTCATTATGAATTCTAGAATGCACATGAGGAGATTGCATTCATGTGAAGCTGGTCAAACAGGTTGAAGACAAAACTGAGCAATTTTGCAGACAACATCGAGCATCAGAGAAAAGGAATTAACCGAACAGAACAAAGTTGGAGGAAACAAAGAGATTGAATTGAGTATAATGGCCAGAGGTATTTTGAGCTTAGCATAGATCTGAAAATCTGCAAAACAAGTTGTATTTGAATCAGATCATTATTGTTGCATTCTAACCATTGCTACAGATAAATCTCTTAACCGAGTGGGACTTAACAGTCTTTATATTTCAATATGACATTCAAAGAATGTTGGTTATTTTCTTGTTGACCCCATAGTGAATGTTTGGTCATAGAGAACTGTTAGTGATAAACCCTCTAACCAGGTCACACCTCACATTGTGTTATTGTAACATTTAATAGGGTTGGCTCTTAACTGAGCTCACTGTAAAAGAGTGAAATTATTTTGGGTTACCGGTCCAAGGTGGTTTTTCCCCTAGCAGGGTTTCCATGTTAAAATCAAAGTATTATATGTGTATGGATGTGGTAAATTATTATTTTACTTTACACATTACTATAATTGGTTTGATCGGTATATACACTAGATGATTTACTACTATTCAGTTATTGAACAGAAAGGCACAATTAAAGTTTTACCAAGTTGATTAAATTGTTTGAAAGATTTGTTTTATACATCAGGGAGTATTTGGGACTGTAGGATAACTAGACTTAACTGATTCACCCCCCTTCTCATTTACCTAACAACCCATCCTTTGTGATGCAGCCTTTGTCATTCCTTGTGCAAGGAGTTGTGAGCCTCATTTTTTGCCTTCATTTATTTACTACATCAACACATAACTTGATATAATTGGATTATGCCTTCATTTAACTTAACACACAACAATAGTTTATTGCATGTTTGTTTAACTTCTATCTCCACGCAACCTTCCTTGTCTTGTTCTATGCAACCTTACCTCCCTCCCCTCATACGCAACATTTACTACTCCCAAGGAAACAACAATGGCATCTAAAGGACAACACAAAAATAAATCTAATTCTGAAGAACTTTCTAGGCTGCATTAATTGCCAGTGAATAACTATTCCTTACCTTTTCATCGTTTATCTCTCTTTTTTTTCCTAGAGTGTTGGTATCGAGTGATAAGAATATATTCTTAACTTCATTATTTTTTATTATTTCTGACCATTTCTCTTGCATAAACTTTACTTTATTTTGCTCATTCTATTCTTAAAACCTTTTTTAACATTATTATTTTGCTAGTTTTCCAGTTACGTCTCCACTTATTGCAATATAAAATATTTTTTAATCATTTCTCATTTACCAATTTTATTCAGTTTCAAACAATTTTTTTTTTACACATGTCATTCGTTTTAATAATGTCTCTGATGTATTTTTTTTATATCATTCAAACAATTCCAACTTCATAACACTTTATTTTTCTATCATTGCTCTTTGCAACGTCTTTGTTATCATTTAATCTAATCATTCATTTTTTAATTTTTGTTTAAACTAGTAACATCTCTTCTTGTTTCTTTATTTGTTGTAAATTAATCTTATCATTGTCACTTTTATTAGTACTTGCCGATAGGCTATGTAATATTGTAATGATTTTTGGATTTCCTCCTTTAACTAGTGATTAAAACAAGTTGTTTGAACCAATCATAATTTACCATATTTTTAATTTTGTTACAAATTCTATTTTTCTATAGTGTAAATGAAATATTTTTAACTTTATAAATTGTGAAAATTATTTATTGATCATTTGATTGGTCTAATAGGTTTGAGTCTTATACACGAAAATTCTAATAAGTAACAATTCCTTTTACACTTTCAAAGCCATCTTTCATTATTCTCCTCTTATCACTCAATATTGTTACCAAAATTTTGCTCAATTTTAGTTTACTCCAATAACAATACACTAAATAGAATTAAATAATAAATAATGTATTAAATATTTAATATATGTAATAAAAAATATGTTTTCATAATATAATAATATTTTTAAAATATATGTAATAATTTACATTATATAAAAATAAAATAAAATTTATATAATGCTCAACCGATATATTTAATATAAATTAATAAAGTATAATATTTATTGTTAATTCTTTCTTTTTAATTTGATTTTCTCTTTTTTCCAATAAATTAATTTATATAATATCATATTAAAATTAGAATTATGTTTAATATTTAATTATAATTAAAAACTATACTAGAGACAAGTACTAGCCACTACGTGGCACTTGTTAATTATATCGCTACTTTCCTTTATTTACATTTCATACCATATTTCCTTTGTTTGGAAGTTATAAATAGTTAAATAAAGTTTAAAAATTTAAAAGTTTATTGGACTTTTTTATGATTCAAGAAAATTCCTTTTAAAATTCTCCTTAAAGGCACGTGTTTCATAGTATTAAGGAAAGGAGATTAATCTGATTTGTGTAGGAATAAAGTTTGTAAGTTTTTCAAAAGTCTTTTAAGTTTTAAAAAAAAAAAAAATAGTTAGAATTTTGCTTAAAATTTTATACATTATTTTTTAAAATTCTTATGTACTAAGATTTCATTTATTCATATTAAATAGTTTTTATGTAGCTTATTATATATACAAAAGGATGTTTATTTAAAGTTTTTTTTTAATATTAAGTTTTTAAATTTATTTTTCTAAAAATTAATAATTTCAATTTCTTTTTTATTAAATTTCAAATATAAAGTTTTTAAATTAACATTTTTTTAATGAAATTGAAATTATTATTCACATTTCTAATATAAGAAGGTTATTTTATCACAAATTTCAAATTCGTTAAATCAAGGGATTTATTTTTTTTCTCTTTGGTATTTTAAATTATTGTAATCATGTTTATATTAGTTCTTGAAATTAAACTATCTGGCAAGGAAGATTTCCATTTTGATTATTATTCATTGGTCAGGAGTTTATGTTCATTACACAAAGGGGGTAAATATTTTTTTCCCCTTTTGTTCATATTTTTGTAATCATGTCAACTTTTCTCTGTGGAAGTTTGTCTTTGATCCAACTCTTGTTTTTAAGGAACAAAAAAAACATGTGTCATATAATTGATCTAGCTATTAGTTTAAGAAGGAAAAATGATAAATGATTGATCCAATGCAAATAAGTCTTTGATATTGCTAAATTTTAATTTGTTCAAGTATTGTGAGTTATCTACAACCATTGCCTTCTAGTGGATTATTGTTGAGCATTAATTACTTTCAGTTCTTATTTGATCTATTGTTATGCACTAAGTTGCATATTTTATAAGTTTCATTTGATCCATTGTTTCCACTTGTAAGTTGCACCGGGATGCACTTACTTCAGTTGATGTTTATCAACTTGTTCTATTTGTAAGTTGCACTGGGATGCACTTGCTTCAGTTAATATTTATCAACTTGTTCCATTGGTTATTTTTTTCCTCATGGCGAGGATGGCGCTCTTGAATTCTTTCCTGACATTTGTTGGATATCTCTTATATTTGGAATGCAATATATTTTTTACACTCATAATCCTTAGTTTAAATTATTATTTAGCATATGTTAATAGTTGTTACATTTATGTTGGTTTAATTTTTTTTATCTCCTTAATGGTTCCTTGATTCTAGCTCATGATTGTAGACATGTTTTCATAGGTTGATTTGATGTTTGAGTCTCATGTTCTTCTAATTTATCTTTGTCTCTCTCATATGTCTATGCAAATTTTACTATTGTGATAATGCACTACATTCTTCATTGCTTAAATCATGGGTCATGTAGGTGATGGAGTCGAGACCCATTCACTTGTAGTGAGATGACTCATTGATGGACTATCTATATCCATGTGATTGATGCAATGTTGATGCAGGTCTCATTAGTTGGCCTTGTCTGTGGCCATTTATGCATTAGTGTGTTTCTTTTATGAGAGCATTGATAATGTTTATTATAACTCACTTTGAGCATATGGTTTATCTTGATATCATGTTAAGCTACATTGCACATTTTTACGATTGCTCATGATTGATCTCATTCTAAAGTTTTCAAAGTTTCTCTAAAGTTGAATTATTTTATGATACATATTATGAGTTTCTTTTCAAAGGTGTACTGATTTGTATCAAGGGTAGATCCCAACTATGAGAAATCTACTTGTGGTTTTTTCTATTCTTTGTTTCAGGTGATATATCATGGACCCTTCCAAAGGCACATTTCAATTCTCCTAGCTCTATCCAATTTGAAGTACCAATTGTACCCATGGTTAAAGAAGACTACATGAAGACTTGGATCAACACAATCAACTCTCTTCCTTGTATTAAAGATCAAGTTGTAGATTTTTGAAAATTTTGTGTTTAATACCCCTTGTTGTAAACACCCCAAGTAAATATTAAAGGGGGGTGTTAGAATTAATAATCTTTCCTTGGTGTATTATTTAAATTTGGATAAGCCAAGGTATCCTAAATGTATTTTTGCCTCTAGTCCAAGTGGGAGGACAACTCATATTTTGTAATTCCTTAATAAAGAAATTAGTTTATTCCTCCTTAAGAGGACCTTGAAACTTTGCACACACCTATTATGGATTATGGCATTCATAGATTGGTGAGTTACTTAGTAACTCCTCTCCTCATCTCTATTTAAGAGATGCTCCTCTCTCATTTCTTAGAAGATAAAGTTATTGTAAGTGAGCATCTCTCTCTCTCTCTCTCTCTCTCTCTCTCTCTCTCTCTCTCTCTCACACACACACACACACACACACACACACACACACACAATTTAGGCTATGGCCTCATTCATAATGTCACAAGGGGTTTTCTTTGCTTTCCCCTTTCAAAATATTTGTCTCATTGTGTTGATCTTGGAGCATCTTGATGATTTTGATAAGATCTTGAAGCTATCTCTCTTTCATTTTGTTAATGGTAAAATACTTGCTTTTGCTTCACTCACTTGTATTCTTTCCTTTAGTTCATTTCATTTTTTGTATACTTCTTACAATACCTGATGCAAAATACAAGAACACGATCTTGCTCTTTGATCTCCAAACACACAAGAAACAACTTCAACTTCCATTGGAAATTTTCCAACTTTCCACACTTTCTCAGAACATAAGAATTACATAAATAATAGTCCAAAATATCCAAGAACAACAATACAAATATGGGAAAAAAATCCTCTAAACTATGCACTCAAGTTCTCCCCAAAACACTTACAAATTGTTGGAAAAAACACTACAAACTAAAATCATTTAGCAACAATACAACCTCTTGGTGAGATTATGCCTAGAGATCATATGGACCACTACCTTTGATCCTCGATATCCTTTGTTTATCATCCTTGGAGATATCTCTTCATTGATTCATTGCCTTTGAACAAATACATCATTAGTTGGTTTGAATGAGCAAGATAGAATGAATATCCAATGCAAGCCAAAATCCAAATATATAAAATATTCAAACACCAATTTGGGTTTCCAAATCCCATGCCCAAGAATAGAAGATACTTGCATGTTAATTTTGTAACTTCTTTTTCCATTTGTCCACTATCTTATGACATTATTTTCTAAATTTTCCACTTGTCCAACTTTGTCTTCTACTACCAACCACCCTCCATAAGTCAAAGATGCTCTTTATCAAATCTCATTCCAAAGGAGAGATTATATTTTCATGTAGTACATGTAATATTTGTATCCATGTGCCACATCTTCTTCCACTCCCAATGCAATTTGTCACTTGTCCCAACTTTTCATAAGCCACTAAATGCAAAAAATGGGTTAAAGGGAAATCTAATGCACACGTTGGTTGAAACAATATTAATTTTAAAAATATTTGGTGATAAAATAATATTCCATTCATAACCAATTCACCCAATTTAATTTTATTTTCCAGACTATCTACTATTCCTAGTTTGCTATTTTTGGTTTGTTGACTTACTATTTTTCGACAATTGGACTTACTAAAAATAGTAAGTGCTATTCTTGGACAATCTTTAAAAAGGGACATGACACCTTCCATGGGTTCATCAATGTTGATATTGTGATATACATGTTAGGATTATTTTCCCCACACCTTCAAATCATTTTGACCTAAATAAATGTTTTCTCTCCATTTGGTTGTACCCATGGATAGGGTTTCTAGGATCTCAACTATTTTTAGAAAAAGACACATTTTGTGCTCATTATAAAAGGTTCTTCTTCTTGTTTTCTACATGAGAACTATGCGTCTCTACAAACCTACTTTATAAAACAATCTCCTTGTCTCTAATTCTAAAATGTAATTTTTACCTCTCTTTGCTTCTTTCATTTTATGTAATGACTTACTTTTTTGGTTGGATGAATGTTTTTCTTATTTTATCTATTATATATTGTGTTAGCTTCACATATAGGTTATAACAATAGATTCTCTCTTTCCTTTTTAATGCTTGTCAAATTCTAACCCTCATATGCACCTTTAGGAGCTAATATAATAAAGAATCAAGTGTACAACATTATAGAAATATATTATTTTCTCTATTCTATGTGGTAGATAATAATCACATTTAAGCTAGGTTCACCTCCACCTGTTTCCTTTCATGTGTTTCTTCCCCCTTTTCCTTGGAAATCAGTTGAATAAGATTATCTTTAGGATTGTCTGATGTTGGGTTGGAACAACACCTTGCATCTAGGTTAGATAGGGAACCAACCTTTAGTCTAGAGGTTTGGCTTTATTTAGCAAGGTCCCAAACCTTGAAGCCACTCTAATATTTACCTAAGATATTATATTTGAGATCCAATAAAAGGGTGCAATTCATATTGACATGAGTACCCAAGAGTGCTCATGATTGAAGACTAAGCTTACTACAAATAACTATGTCATGACATTATATAGATCATATAGGTGAAAAGAGTGGATTGCATAGGTGAAAAGAGTCCTAGGAAATTGAAAAATAAAAGTCTTATTAAAGAGCTAAATAATTATAACCTTGAGGTTAATTATTGTGAATATTATATTTATGAAAAATAAAATATTATGCTCAATTTTATTCTAGCTCTCATAAATCTTCTAGAGTATTGGACTTAATACATTCTAATATTTTTTTCTTACTAATGCTCCTTTAATGTTAAAATATATTTGTGTTTCATTTATTGATGACTATAATATGATATGGGTATATTTTCCTAAGAGTAAATTTGAAGTTTTTAGTCAATTGTAGGGAATCAATTTGATAAAAAGATTGAGATTTTAGGGATTGATAATGGTAGAAAGTTTTGTTCAATATATTTTAACAAGTTCTATATTGATCATAGAATAAAAAGACATGAGACAAATTAACACATCCTTAAGTAGAATGGAATTATAGAAAGAATATTAATACAGATCATTAAGTGCATGTTTAGTAGGGTTATAATGGAACAAAGGTCCTGGATAGAAGTAGTTTCTACAAATTTTTGCCTAGTAAACATGTCTCCTACATCATCTCTTATTGATAAGACACTTATGAAGGTGTACAATTAGGAGAAAATCCTTCATTAATGCATCTTAAAGTTTTGGTACATGGCATATATTTATTTACCTAAGGAGAAGGGTTCAAGGATAAATAATAAGATGATGTTGGATGCAAATGTATGGTTAAAAGAAAATTTGGTTCATGTGTAGTGTTGATAAGTATAAGACAAGATAAGTTGGGAAGAATTATTTTTTAGACTGGGGGAATTGACTATGGTGATATTGTCTCCCCAATTTCTAATTTTACATCCGTTCAATTTATATCATCTATAGTAGCAACACTTGATCTTGAGTTTGAGTACATGGATGTGAAGACAACCTTTTTCATGAGGATTTGAAGGAAGAGATTTATATATCATAACAAGAGCGTGCTACAATGAAAAAATGTGAAGAAAATTAAGATTGTAAGTTAAATAAATGTTTGTATGGTCTTAAGAAATCATCTAGGATGTGGTACCAAAAATTTGATATATTTGCATAGCTAGAATTGAGATTTTTGAGGTTCAAATCATATTAATACATCTATTATTAGATGAATTACAATTATTTCATTATTATTACTGTAGGATTTGAGCAATACAAATCCATAAAACCCGAAGATCACCTGCATACAAAAACCTGTTACAAGGAAGTAGAGACAAGAAGAGGGCAAGGGTTTGACTCATAATATTGAAGAAGAAAATATCCTCAAATAATGAATGAATAGAATGTACAATGGATCATCCTTATAAAGGAGATCGAAAGCCTTGAAAGGCAAACCTAAAAAGCATAAGTGCATGTAATAATTAGTTAAATTATTACAGGACTAATTCATGCAAGTTTATATTTAAAACAACTAGTGCATAAGTTTGAATCAACTAGTGCATGTGTGTTTAAATATAAACAACAAAAAATAAAAGTGTTGACATCTTAAGAAGGGAGTAAAGTTAATTAATATAATTAATACTTTACTCTAACAATTACATTATATGTTGGTGATATGTTTTGTTTTGTAATGGGAAGGGTATGATTTTTAAATTAAAGTCTCATCTTTCAACACAATATCAAATGAAATAATTAGGAGTGGACTCGTTTTGAATATGGAGATCAAAAGAGATGGAGCTAACATAAAGTTTTGGTTGGACAATAATTAGTATATGGACCTAATGTTGGAGAGATTCCGCATATTAGCTTGTAGACATTTATGTGCTCATATTTCAATGGGGACTAAATTACTCATTGGTTGAGGTTTGAATTCTCCTAGCGAGATGAATAATATGCCTAGATTACCTTAAGCTAGTGTTATTAGGAGCTTAAAGTATATTACAGTGTATACAAGGCCATAGATCACCCAAGTTGTGGCAATCCTTAATTATTTCACGGATAATCATGGACAAGTACACTAGGATGGAATGAAGAGGGTCTTCACATATATATGGATATTTATGGGGTATGTCCAAACTTAACCTTCTTTTCTTTCTTTTTTATTTTTTCTAATCATGGTAATTCTATAAGGAATTGTCATTCAATTATTGTTTATGAGTTTATGAATTCAAATTTATATGGGAATATTGATAGTAGGAGATCTATCAATGTATATATTTTCACTACTTTTGATGTTATTATTAGTCGAATAAGAAAACAACAAGGTATCATTACTTTTTCCATTAAAGAAGCAGAGTACATTGTAGCTACTCATATTTGTAAGAAAGCCATTTGGCTTAAAAGCAATCATCTTTAAATGTGGGGTTGAGTCTAGGAGCTACCCTTGATTTTTGTGATAGTCAAAGTGACATACATTTGCTTAAAAAATTGACCTCCAATGCAAGGAAAACGCATATTGATGTCTAGTACCATTTTATCTGTGATAGAGGATGGAAGGGTGGTGCTAAACAAAGTTAGCACTTTGCAAAATGTTGCAAATGCATTGATGAAACTAGTGAGCACAAAAAAATTAAGTGGTGCTATGAGTCTATGGGCCTCTCCACCCCTAGCATAGTTCAAAAGTGTTGGTACTTACTTTCTTCTTGTAAGATGTTCAACAAGTAAAAAATATTAGAAAATGTGTTCTAATCATGCTTATGACATTGAATATATGAAGAGTACAATTTTTTAAGGCTTTGAACATTAAAGAATTAATTTTTAGGCTATAGACATTTTTTAGATAAAATAAAAAAAAATCTTTAATTATTTAGTATCACTTTCAAGAATGCTTATTGTATAGATTTTTTTTGGTTGTACATTTTTAAAAATGGGCCCCAATAGCTTCCCAACTTTAAAGTTATGACTCTAAAATTAGATCTTTTACATTCGAGATATAAAAATATATTAGACATAGATCATGATTATAAGACACATAATAGAAATAATGAAACAAAAAATTGCTTTTTTGATCTTGAAATTTAAATATTAATATTTTAATTACACATTTAAATACCATTTTCTAGCAACATTCTGATTTTTTAAATAAAAAATAATTATTAATTAAAATTTATCATATAGTACACTAAATAATTAATAAAAATACATCCAGTATTATGAAAAAGTACCTACATAAAGGATTTCTACAACTACTATAGTAGAGTTTTACCTACCATTAAAGTCGGTCTTTTAATGACTAGTGCCCACGATAAGCATAATAATCATTTCCGCGTGAATACTATTGACAGACATTATTAGTATGAGAACGGACAGACGTGAATAGAATAATGAAAAAACTATGAACACACATGTGGTTCGTAAGAGGTTGGAGGGAACAAGCAATAATTGAAGATAAAGGATGATATTTATTTGTTATTTCCTGAAAAAGTTTTATAAGAATTTTAGGTTATTTTAGTAATTTGTTGATATTTGAAGTAGACTAATTAATATTTAGTTAAAAAGTTAAAAGATTAAAAATGATGAATGTTTTAGATTATTTCTAATTTTGGTAGGGATAAAAGTAAATTATTTTAATTAGAAATAGTAGAGATTTTTATATTATTTATTTTATTTGAATAAGTTTAAAAAATAAAAATAAACAATATATATTGAATCAATAGTATAAAATTATTTTAATTATTTATTAGAGAAGATTTGTTTTTTTATTTTAAGTTATTTTTTAGTAATTTAAAGTTAAAGTTATAAAAGATGTAATCTTTAATTTTTTGTTACTAAAATTACATAATTGAATGATGATTAAATGTTAAAGGAGTTCTATGTATTGTCATTAATTAAAGTGGCTTTTTAGAAAATTAATCATGATGGTTATAAAAGAATATGTTTTAAAAGAAATTTGCATGACTTAATGATGAGAGCACAAGTTTTGAACCTTTTAACTCACCATAGTACCATTTATATAATTAATTTTCTTTTTTATTAAAAATAATAATTCTTGCTTGAGTAATAATGTAACAATAATTTTGATCAATGGTGTAGTGTATTGCTATTGAGGTTTGTTGCGGCATGATTTTTATATTGTTTGTTGGGGTTCTAGAGTTCTAGGAGCTTAAATTCATGGAAATTTAATTGCATACAGTCAAAGTTTCATACATCTCCATTCGTGAAACTTATATTTGATGATGATTCTTCAAGGAACACTCCTAAGTTACTTGCTCCAACCTTTAACTTTGTGAATATTTGCTCTTATAAAGATGTTATGTTGCAAATTTTAATTTAAAGATTTCAATTCAACTCAATTTGAATATCAACATTGCTACTCCTCACCCCTCCACTCCTTCCCCTATCCCAAAACCCATCCCCATATTCCCATGTCATAAAACTCCATAGAGCCATGTAAGTCTAGATTGCAGGTCACCCACCCCACTTTTCTATAGTATATTAGGACCCTATGAAGCTGAGGGACCATTGACATGCCAAAATAGTATAGTACATAAATTGAAAATGCGTAATGATACATGAAAGCAACCAGAAACTTGACTTCAGTTAGGATTCGTTGGTAGAGGGTACAAATTTCACATCACAATTCAATTCATGTGCACCAAGGAATTATAAAAAATGAGGAAAATTCCAAAAGAATCCAACGCAGCCATAGCTGGGCATGTTGCTCAACAGACGCAACCAAGTTTCAAAGGCATTGACAGCTCCACTTATCGTTGTGCAAATCTCCATTTCCCATTTTAATTGGAGTTACGTTGTAAGATTTTTAAGCAAAACCTTCATCTTTCATTAACTTCCATGGCAATTACAGGTGTCTAATGGTGGCCCAAAGCTGCCATAAAAGTTACGGTGACAAGGACTGTCGTATATACAACATTTTATATGAATTTACGCGGAGTAAGCGGGTTGTTGAGAACCGGACTCCTTTTATTCGGTGGTCTTGGAGAGTCACTCTCAGCCTCTTGTTTATTTTCGATGCCTGATCATGATCATCTGTCATCCCCACTTATAATATCCGGTCACTCTCTCTTCTCTGTGCTTACAGTAATCAAAGAGGCTGCATTAGTCACTTCTTCAGTGTACCTGTAAGTGAAGGTAACTAGTATTACTCCTACTTTTGCTGTTCATTTTTTTGTGGAAATGTAGATCTACAGATTTGCATTCTGGCCAAAAGTGAACAGACCATCTTGGCATAAAGGACGCTAAAAAGAGCCAATTATTGTAGCTTAGTGCTTCTGGGATCTCTGATTCTGGGTATAATTCAGTGCTGATGTTTGTGAATCAGATCTGCGTGATAAATGTCATTATGCTGCTCTGTAGATTGAAGATAATCAGTAGAAGAGATCATTTAGGTGGCAATGAATGATGTCAATCATTTGTTTTGAATGGCTAATCTGGAGTGGGTTTTTAAGTTTGGATATGTAGGACATTTATCATTGCTGTTTTTGGATTAGATGGCACCAAATTTTTATCACATTCTGAGATATATTATGAGAATAGTAGAGAGCTAAAAGAGGGGAAAAAATAGAATAGCAGAATGCTAAAAGAGGGGAAAAAGTAGTGTACTAATTTGTAATGTTGGATGGCAATTTGTATTTTAGTTAAGGAGAATTCCTCTGTAATGGCGGACAACTTTTATGTCTTGGTTGAGTTAGTTTTACTTTTGAGTATGGTTCTTAGGTTTTATATTGGAACTTCGCTCTGACAGGTCTATTATCAGAATAATAGACAGTTAAAGGGGGGAAAAATAGATTAATAGAGTGCTAAAAAGAGGTAAAAAACAGTAGTATACTAATTTGCTATGTTGAATGGCAATTTGTAGTTTAGATAAGGGTAATTCCTCTGTCATGGAGGACAACTTTTATGTCCTGGTTTAATTCAGTTTTAATTTTCAGTATGCTTCTTAGTTTTTATATTGGAACTTTGCTGTGATACAGGATTTTGAGTATGCTCTTTAGATATCTATTTCGATCCGATGAATCGTATGAATTAAAAGATTGATAGAAAAAATATACAGAAGTTAAATCCAAAAGCTCTCGAATTCAGTCAGTATTAACTGTAAAAGTCTGATCTGTTTAATTTCACCCTCAAGCTTATCTTGGGACAGCCTTTGAAACTTTGAAATGACATTGAATACTCACAATGCAGATAAATATTCAAACGCGAGACAATTACTTTAGTTGGGATCTGATCCTGAAAATGGTTTCTTTTTGCAGAAAATGGAGCTGAATTGGAGCAGTAGACTAAGCATAGTTCTATGCTTGTGTCTTGCTGCTACTTGTACTGGAGCCGATGAAAATGGCGGCGTCATGAGCACAGTTTTGGCAGCGGCAGAAACCCCCAAAGCAAGCCTCTCCCCAACTTCAACCCCTCCAGCGCCACCGGCCGCCAGTCCGAAACCCTCAAAATCCACCCCGGAAGCGGCGGCGCCAGCTAAAGCTCCGCCTGTAAGCTCCCCTGCAGAACCGCCGCCCGCTAAAGCTCCGCCTGTAAGCGCCCCTGCAAAATCGCCACCCAAAACCCCAAAGGCAACGCCGCCTTCTAAAACCCCAAAGGCAGCGCCGCCTTCCAAAACCCCAAAGGCTCCAGTCTCAGCCGCGGCTCCGCCAGTTTCCGCCTCCGTTCCGTCAGCTACGCCAGCGGAGGCGCCAATCCACGCCCCTCCAAAGCACAAAACGCCGCCAACAGTGGAAGCTCCGAGTCCAGCGCCGGCGGTGGAATCGCCGCCCGTGGCGCCGGCTCCTGCACATAAAAAGAAGCAGCCTGTAGAAGCACCAGCGCCGGCCGTGGAAGCTCCGGCGCCGGCCGGTCACAAAAAGAAGAAACCCATAGAGGCTCCCGCACCAGCTGTGGAAGCTCCGGCGCCGGCCGGTCACAAAAAGAAGAAGCCTATAGAGGCTCCCGGACCAGCTGTGGAAGCTCCGTCGCCATTAATGGAGGCGCCTGCACCTGCTCCCACAAAGCATAAGCACAAGCCAAAGCACAAGAAGAAGGGCCAGAAGCACCACCACCACCACGCTCCTGCACCCGCTCCCGCTGCTAGTCCTCCCGCTCCTCCGCTTTCTCCCGAGCCTTCTCAGTCCGAGGAACTTTACTCACCTGGCCCTTCGCCAGATACACCGGTAATTCTGTCCTTCTCATTACGGATCTCAAATCCTAATCCCATTTCTGTGCATTTTGAAGTTTAATTGTTTGTTATTTTGTGTTTCGATTTACAAATCTCAAACCCTAATTCCATTTCTGTGCATTTTGATGTTTAATCATCTGATTTTTTGTGTTTCAATTTACAGAACGCTGGATCGAAGACCTTCGCTGCCGGATTCGTGTGGATCACCATGATTGCCTCGTCCTTTGTCGTCTTCAATCTGTAGATCTCTGTTATTCCCCGCGGCAGGGCATGACTACTCCTCGAAGACGATTTTGAATCTTTTATTCATTCGCGACATTTTTTATTTGTTGGATTATGTGCAGAGACGAGATGTAAGCATGATTTCTATTTGTTTATATGAAATTGGAGAATCTTTTTCTTCTCTGATCTGAAATGATGCGGATTCAGGGTTTGTTGTTCTCTGTAGCTGTATCAAACAACTGTAATGCCTGATCTTTTTTTCCTTTTTGAAATCGTGCAATAATTTCAACCTGATTCATTTTTTCCTACAATGAACATTTTTAAGGTAATGATAGCGCTTGGATATACAAATTTTTAATGATTTTTATCCATGGTCCCCATAAACAAACTTTGAATAGTCTTGGGGACATTATTAAAATTTCCTTAACCTTTTCTCCTTATGTTTTGGGCACATTTGACTAAAGTCACCTTTATATAATAGCATTTTCTATTGAGAGTGCACATATTCATTTAATTTTATTTATATTCACCTTTGGGGACCGATGTATATTAATCATAGTTGTTGAGGTGGTGTCAATTACTTTCACATTTTTATAAATGATCTAATTTATTTTTATAATTTTAGTTTTAATTTTAATTTGAGGTTCATTAAGTATATTGTTATAATCATTGTGCACTAATGAACAAAAAGTGTTTCTTGTGTGCATATGAATAAATGATTAATTTACTTTTAATTTAAAGGAAGATTGACTTGTTTTATTTTTTAGGTCATTTTAGACATCATATTAGATTTGATCATGACATATAGAACTCTTATATATTCCAAAACTATCATTTATTATATGCACTTATTTTCAAAGTTATTTTATTAGAGAATATTCATTGCATAAACATCTAAGGCATATTACATGTTTCAAATAGTTGTCTTTGATATTTTATCAAGTTAATAGCTTAGTATCCTTACATGTTTTAATACAAATGAGTATCATTAGCACATGCAAATTGTTGGTGTGAATTGGTTCTTTTCTTAAAAAAAATTATTTTGGGAAATTTTAACACCTACTTGATTAATTTTATTAAAGGCAAGTGTTTTTTCTAGTTCAAGTCATGTGATCATGATAGTTGAAATAATTGCAGGTGTTACCCGCCTCACTTTTCCTATAAGTTCAAGTCTTTTCTATGTACATTTATTTCATTCCATTTTATAATATTGTAAGCCTAGAAATATGAAATGCAGTGCAACAATTCTCCCAAGGCAACCACAAAACCCTCTAATCACAACAAAGATCTAGACTAACAATAAAGAGAAACAAGAAGCAATACAAATAAACCAACTAAACACAAACAAAGCAACATCAAACACTCTTGTTTGGATTCTCCATTGCTCATGAGTCTCCTTTGAAAATGAACTATTATTACCCCCAGAACTCTACAAGCACTATGTTAGATTGATAAAAGATATGGTCATGAAGCGTGGTTAAAGAGAAAATGGAGGGAGGTTCAAATTTATAGATTTGAAGAGAGATAGATCAACAAAGGAGTTCAAAATCATTCTAGAATAAATGGACAACCAGGATTACGAAGGACAAAATTTGTCAAATATAAGAGAGTTCAAGGGACATTGAAAGGAATTAGAAGACAATTGGTGGAGGATGTGGAGAGGTGCATGAAAAAAGAAGAAATTAAATAATAAGATTATTTAATTTTGCTAGCAAAGGCATGAATAAATAAAATTCATTCATTTATGTGAATAGAGGAATAAATTTATATAATTTATTTGGCTATAGAAGAAGAGTTAGATAATCAAATAATTAAAGTTATTTCATTATAAAGAGATAGAGGAATGTGAAAAGGTTGATTAATTAAGTGAAATTGATTAACTAAAGGACAATGGTTAATTAATTAAATAATAAAATTATTTAATTATTGTTAGAAGGGGGTATAGTTAGTAAGGTAATTAAAAAATTAAAGATTATTTAATTAATGAAGAGAATTTATGGTAGGGGATGAATAGAAGAAGGTTCATTTTGTTAATGTTTACATTTTGCCCTTCTTTGAGACAATGCAATTTTTAGTGTTGTTTTAAAGAAAAAAAAAGGATTTAAAGAAATATTTCCTAATATGCTCAAAAGGAGTGAGATAAGGAGGTATGATGCCCATGTAGTGGAGTAAATTTGACAATAAAAGGAAAATTGCATTCCCTTGAGAGCTAGGTTCACAACATACATTTTGATATCTCCAACTAGTCAAACTAGTGAAGATATCTAATTATATATAAATAAGATGAATATTCTAGTTACAAAAATGGAAAGTGCAGATGGCGGAGAGTTTTCGACCCAAATTTGAGCATCTCACCCAAGGATGCCTATATGTATGTGTGACGCATTTTAGTCTTGTATCAATTGAAACAAAATACCTAGAATCCAACAAAAGCCCAGGTATGTACTTCAAATAACCTACAAAACCTAGAATTAGAAATATAGTGGCAAATACTATATAACAAAGATTAAAAAAAAAGATAACTAAATACAAGAAAACCTTTATGCAATTGAATGTCTCCAATAAACATACACACACACACATAAGAGAAAAAAAATGTTTGGAGTTGTTTGGAGACTTGCCTCAATCAAGTCCATGTTTTTGTGTTTCCACCTCCATAATAGTCAAATACATAGATAGATTAAAAAAAAAGATAAATAGATAAATAAATGATCATGTAGTGTAAAAAAATCCTTCTTAGTAGAGGAAAACCCCTATTACATGAGATAAAATGATAGATAAGGGATGTGATAAATCCCAAGATGCTCAAAGATATAAGAAAGATAAAAATATATTACTGAATATGCTTGAGAAAGCCAAGAGAGTTATGGATATCACTGTAAGAGATTGTTGTAGCAAGCAAGAGAGAAAGAGAGTGCAAGAGAAATTTGTGAAATCCAAGACAATACGAGAGATTTTGTGTGTAAGAATCAAGGGAGTAACAAAGAGAGATCGAATGGAGGAAAAATGATGTATTTAATAGAGAGGATATGAGGGAAAAAGAGGCTTCTAGACCGTTCTAGAATATTTTAAGTTGTTTCCACCTACCAATGTATGTGACAAGTGTCAAAATGATTAGAATCTATATTTGAATGTTGAGATGTCGTAGGACAAATGCATATCACTCTAGTGTCCAGGAAAATCAAGTTAAAAAATGATGAGTAGAAAAGAAAATGTTGGATTACAGAGAGGGGGGTGAATCAGTAATCCTGATCACAAATACCTTAATAAACTTCTCTGATTAACTTGGGTAACTACTCAGTAGAAACACAGTTCTCTTTCTACCAACAACAGTAAATAAACTATATCAATCAGTAAATCATTCACAATGTATAACACCAATATTTAACGTGGAAACCTAGCTTTGGGAAAAACCACTGTGGGAATTGTCACCCACTAAGAAACATACCCTTTTGAAGTACGCCTGGTTAAGAGCCAATCTAGTTAAAGATTACTAAACACACTATTAGGTGTGACCCCGTTAAAGGATTTACCTCAGATCTATTAGGATCTTCACCATGTTAGGAGTGGCCTTGTTAGAGGGCTTAAAACACTCTTTTAGAATGTCACCTTTCTCAAAGATTTACAATAAGACTGTTAAGTCCACTCTGTTAAGAGATTTGATTGTGACAAATGCTAGTAAGCAATAGTAATAAAAATGACCTGTAATTTGCAACTATCTTTTCTCAATCATATCCTTGTACGCTCTTCAATCTTCACTTTTAATTCTTCATCATCCACTGACAACAACACTTCATCAAATCAGTATTTTCCCGCTTGGAATCTCTATGTTCCTTCTTCTCTGTAATAGTCAATAACCCTTCAACTATTCAGTTTGCCAACTATTTGTCCATATAAGATCATCCTTAATATAGATAATTTTTGCCTCTTAATCTCATCTATTACATTTCCTTTAGTTAATCTTGACTGTTCAATTCATTATTCATCAGATCTGGATCTTAGTAACACATTTCCTTTTCACCTAGGAACTTGAACTTTTCTAGAAACTTGTTCCATCTCTTTTTTCTTCTTAGATCTTTCCATAGATCTTCATCTTCAATTTTGATAATCGTAGATCTCTTGTAACTAACTTTCCTCATTATCATGATCATCCAGATCATCATAGCTAATCATTAAATATCGATTCCATCCATATTTAATACCTTTTCCTTTCTCGGTGTTCTTCACTTACAATTTCGGTTACATCGCTCGGTGCCTAAACTTTTCTGCTTTACTGAATGACCTAACTTTTTATCTTTACCTTACCGAGTGACTTTTCCATCTCGGTAGCCAAAGCAACTTTACTTACTGAATTCTCAAAACTTTATCACCATACTTTACCAACTTAACATACTCATATTTTAGGTAGAAAACAATCATATCAACATAATCAAATCATTGTCCGATCTGTATCATGTGCCCATTTAAGTTCTACAGCTTCTCAACTTCTCATTTCTTCTTTTCCTTAACTCATTCATCTTATCATTACCAAATGATATGGAAACACAATATAAATCAGAAATCAATTGCTTGACATCAATGACAAGACTATAACTAATCTAACCTTTCTACTATCATGTATTCTTCTGATCTTGGTCGGTCTTCATCATCAGATCCATCAAACAAACAATCTTCAACATTGTTATCAGTTATGATAACAATCTCCCTCTTTGGCATTGATGGCACCACTAACAAATTCAGTGTTCAATTGATGATAGTACACTTCACTGTCATTCATATTCTGTACTCCCTCTAAGTAGTAAATTCTCCTTTCTAATATTTCATCTGTAATCTTTCTCTTTCTGATTTTTTCAACAACATTCTCTTATTCATCTCATCTTCATGCTATACTCATTTGATTTGTCTCCCTCTTACTGTATTCATCTCCCTTATGATAATATGTCATCAATTACTATTCTTATTGATCTTCTCACTGATATTATCTCACTAATCTTCTCCCTCTTTGACAATAATGCCAAAGAAACAGAAACATCTCAGATATACCTCTAGTATATAGGTTTTCTATTGCAGTCATAATATCCATTTTCACAACTTCAGGCTTCACCTAAAGAGTGAAATACTAGCATTGAAACTCACAAAATATATATTCTATAGAGTCCTTGAATTGATGCAACATGCATCTTCCTTAATGTACTTTGGATAGGGGAAGAACCCCTAGCTTACCTCAGAGATAATCAAAAGCATCCTTCGGTAATGGTTTTGTAAAGATACCAACTATCTTATCTTTAGAATTCACATATTCCAAAGTCACATGATTATCCTGTACTTTCTCTCTCAAGTAGTGATACTTAATAGATATATGCTTGGTCTTAGAGTGCATCATCAGATTCTTTGATATGTTAATTGCACTGGTATTATCACAATAGATTGTAATAGGATCAATAATCTCTTCATGCATACCTTCCAGTAGTTGTTTGATCCAAACAATGTTAGAACAATTCATATCTACTGCCACATATTCAGCTTCAGCAATAGATTGTGAAATACAACTTTGTTTCTTGCTTAACCATGTCACTAGTCTTTCTCCCAAAAAGAAAGCTCCGCCACTAGTGCTTTTCATGTCATCAATATTTCCTACCCAATCAACATCAATATAAACCTTAAGATCAAGATTTCCTTCTCTTGTATATAACATATCGAAATCTTTAGTCCCTTTCAAATATCTAAATATCCTCTTAACTGTAGATAAATATGTTTCCTTAGGGTTTGCTAAAAGCCTTGCAACAATACCAACTGAGTGTGCTATATCAGGTCTATTGTGTACAACATACTATAACTTACCAATCATGGATCGATAAACTGTTTCATTCACTTCCTTAGTATCATCTTCTTTTGATAATTTACAATTAGTAGTCATCAGTGTTCCAACTAGTTTTGAGTCTTCCATATTGAATGTTTTCAGGATCTCCTTTATATAATTAGATTGAGTGATGTAGATCCCATCCTTTACTTGTTGTAATTGAAGTCCAATGAAAATTTTGATCTCTCCTATCGTAGACATCTTAAATTCCTTTCTCATCTTTTCAGCAAATGACTTAGACATTATCTCATTACCACCAAATATAATGTCATCAAAAAATATTTCAACAATCAAAATTTCATCAGATTTATCACATTTCAAGTATAAATTTTTGTTATCACTAGTCGTTTCAAATCCAATCTTAACTAAATAAGAGTGCAGTCTTTCATACCATACTCGAGGAGCCTACTTCAATCCATATAAATTTTTATGCAATTTGCATACGATGTTCTTATTGTTATTATCCACAAATCCATCTGGTTGTTTAATGTATACTTCTTCAATAATCTAATTCAGAAATGCAGATTTAACATCCATTTGATAAACTTTAAATCTTTTGTAAGTTGCATATGCAAGTAGTATTCTAACACCTTCTAATCTAGAAACAGAGACAAAATTTTCACCATAGTCAATACCTTCTTCTTGTGCATACCCTTTGCAGACTAGTCTAGCTTTGTTTCTGATCACATCTCCTTTCTCATTGAGTTTATTATGAAAATTCATTTAGTTCCAATCACATTCTTATCCTTAGATCTCGATACTAGTGACCATGTATTATTCTTTTCTATTTGATCTATATCTTCTTTCATAGCATTCATCCAATCTTCATTTTCTAGTGCATCTTTTACCAATCTAGGCTAAAATTCAGAAATCAAACAAGTGTTATCCTTTAACTTACTTCTTGTCAAGACTCCTGCATTCTTGTCTCTAATTATTATGTTCGGTGAGTGATGTCTTCTCACATACTTTGCCAATAAAAGTTTGGTAGCCCGACCATCATTATTCTCATCTCTCAGTAGAGGGTCATCTTGTTCATCAGTTCCTGCTTGCTACTGCTCAGTTGTGTCAACCGAATTGCCATCTTGTACATAAACAAATCTGTTATAGCCCCTAGGTTCATTTTTGCTATCCTCTTCATTCTTTTTAGCAAATTCATCAACTCTTATAGTTGCACTTTCAACTATTTTGTTAGAATCCTTGATTAAACATTTATATGCCTTACTCTTTGAAGAATAACCAAGAAATATTCCTTCATCACCTTTAGAATCAAACTTTCCATTTCTAAAGTCTTCCAGTACATAACACCTACTTTCAAAAATTTTGAAGTAACTTACATTCGGTGTTTTTCCAAACCATAGTTCATAAGGTGTCTTGTTTGTACCTTTCTTCAACTATATTTGGTTAAGAGTGTAAACTGTAGTGCTTATAGCTTCTCTCCAAAATGTTTCTGCAATATTTCTATCAATCAACAAAGTTCTAGTATGGTCAACAATAGACCTGTTTCTTCTCTCAGCTATCCCATTCTGCTATGGAGTCCTCGGTGCAAACACTTGTCTTTTAATTCCATTCTCATTATAGAAGACAATAAATTCATCAGAGATAAATTCACCTCCTCTATCAGATCTCAGACACTTTCAGCTGTTTACCCGTTTCTTTTCTAACTCTATCCTTATACCACTTAAACATTTTGAATGCATCATATTTTTCTCTGAGAAACATGACTGTCATCATTCTTAAATAATTATCAACAAACAATATAAAGTATTGATTTCCATAATAGCTTTGAACTTTCATGCAATAGGACCACAAAGTTCAGTGTGAATTAATTCCAAAATACCATTAATAAAATAAGACTTTCTTAGAAAACTTGACTTGGTCATCTTACCAACTTGACATTCTTTACACATAGCTTTATCAGGTTTTCTTAATCTCCGTAGTCCTTTGACTCTACTCTTCTTACTCACTTTGATCAAGTTATCAAAATTCACATGACATAGTCTCTTATGCCATAACCATACATCCTTATTTTTAGTAAATAAATAAATCTTTGCATTAGTATCAAGATAAAATAAATTTACCTCTTGATTGTCCTCCAATTCCAATTAGATCTCCATCAATACCATAGATCTTACCTTTTCTATTTTGAAATTCCAGTCGGTGGCCAGTATTGTTCAATTGTGCAACACTCAAAAGATTATAGTTCAGTCCTCTAATCCAATATGCATCACTACATTTCATCTTCTCATTCAACACAATAGATCCCTTACCTTTCACATGGCATGGAGAATCATTGCCAAATCTGAAAAATCCTCCATCATATTCTTCTATATTCTCAAATTTATCAATATCAATAGTCATATGGTGTGAACAACCAATATCAATAATCTAAGGGTCCGGTTTACTTACATGAGAAACAAGTGCTTTTTCATCTTCAAAGTTTTCCTTATCTGATTCTTCCTTAACTACAACAAAAACAACTTCATAACCTTCCTTAGTATCATCGGATTCATCATCAGTTATACCTTCCTCAACTAGGTATCAAGACTTCTTTCCTTTGTCCTTAATAAATGAATCTTCGGTGTCTATTGTCTCTTTTATCATTCTTATCATTTCTTTCATTGTCAGGACATCTAGATGCAATATGTCCAATCTTATTACAATTGAAACATTTCAATTGTAACTTATCTTTGTACTTTCCTTTGCCTCTAGGAAGTCAGTTAGCCAGAAGTGCTTCAAATTCTTCTTTCTCTTTCTCTTCGGTTAGGATACTAGCATACTCATTTCCATGTGAAGTAATGTGATTTTCTCTTTCTTTTCTTGATGTTCCAATGCACATAGATGACTTAAAGGCTTTCTCAATAGTTGGTAGACTATTATCAAAATTACTTAACTCAAAATTAGTCAAATTTTAAATTAAGGCTTCAAGAGTAACAATATTAATTAGTATAGATCTCAATTCTTGAATTGTAGATACTCTAATAGTATACATAGAAGATAGGGCTCTTAAGATTTTACTTACCACTTTCTCATTAGTCAGTGATCCACCAACACCTCTGATAGCACTAACAACTTACTTGATTCAACTGTTGTATTGTTTGATGTTCTCTTCATCTTTCATCCTCATTTCATCATATTTTCCTCTCAGACTATCAACCTTAACTTTTTGAACATGTTGATCTCCATCATAGATAAGTGTTAGTATATCCCACATTTATTTTGAATTAGTACAATCTTTGATATCATTGAATTCAACATCAGAGAGTGATGAAACAATTTCTATCATAACTGAGTTATGTTCCTTCTTTTCTTTCATCTGGTCAACTGTCAAGGGTCTAGTAGGCGGTGGAGATTATTCATTTTCTCGCAAATATGGGGCATATTCACCAATCCCAGATAGATACAATTTCATTCTCCTTTTCCATGTTGAGAAAATTTATTTGTTAACCTTAGGTACCTCTATCCTATACATCTTCAAATATTTTACTCAAGTCTTTAAACTTATCTCTTCAGAGTACTCAACTCTGGCACCAATTATATCTGACATGCGCTTTAGTGACGAGGCACCATCTATCCAAGCAGGCCCAACTGGTAACAAGATGTGCTGGCATTTAAAGAAAAGATCGCATCAACGGCTGTCGCTATACCATTGGACCAAGATAATAACCTTTTAAGCATTGCGGTATAATGACAGCCATCTGATGCTTTAAGGTGGATGAGATCGTAGGTGGGACCTTGAGCTTCCAAGTTAGTATAACATGTATGTTTGTGATTGGTTAAGGTACAACGATGTGGCGGCAGACAGAGCCTTTTTTCTATTAAGGAGGAATTCAAGAAGGGGCCCACTCATTTGTAAATGTGGAGTGTTATGATTTGATGTACAGACAGGTGATGTATCAAGTTGTGGGGTCAGACTTTTCAAAGTGATAAACAATAGATTAATCGGATGGTTGTCATTATACCATTGATGAAAGATGTAAGGAATTTAAGCTTGCAGTATAGCGATGACCGTCTGATTCTCTTTAAAGATTGAAGTTTGAAGTGGGCCCTAAAAGTGCCAGCTCACTCTGACATGTTCACTTTCTATTGGTGCAATAAATTATGATCTAGCGGTTGTCAAGGTTTTCGGTGCCGAGAAAGAAAAAGTAAGAGGGGGTCCACTTGCCAGTATTTGCAGCGTGGCAGTTTGTGATTCGATGTAAAGATAGGTGAGGTGTCATGGTAGGGCCTATTTTCCTAGATGATTAAAGTACAACAAGATCTAGCAGTTGTTGTTATACCACTAGGATGAGATGCATGTTTTTTAGGGTTAGCGGTATAGCGATAGCCGTTGATCTTGCTTGATGATAGAAACTGAAAGGTGGGGTCACTTTTATGAGAATGAGTAAAGAGCTATGTGTTGAAAAGGATCTTGTGGCTATCGTTACACCGCTGGATGAAGATGCTCAAGTTTTACACTTGCGCTTTAGCGATGAAGCGCCACCTGTCCATTTCTGATCGAGATAAAGTTAAGTTACTTATTTCTTCACATGGCTATTTTGAAATGTTCTCATTGGTTGAGAACTAACTTAGGGAAAAGTAATACAGGGTTTTTCTATAGACTTGCCAACCATCCAATGCGCCGGAAAGGAGATATATCTATGGTCTGAATTCAAATTTTTTGCTCAATGATGTTTTTCACGTCCTGTGAACACTGAGGCCACCAACTTTCAGTAATGGTGGGTTTAATGAGCTACGTACGGATGGACTGTAAGCAGTTGGCGACATTATATATCAAAATTCAAATGTTGTTTCTCTTTATTGCTCTCATAAACCTTCCGGTGATCTGGATTTCCTCAAGGAGCGATTTTAAGCAAAGAATTTGTAGGCGTCTGGTAGGTTTATTTTTTGAGTTTAGAGTTGCTTAAAGTCTGTGAAGGTATTGCAAGGAAGTTTCTATTTGCTAGTTGATAGCATTTAGGTTTCTATTGAAATATTCATATATTATTTTGTAAAAGCCCTAATTTCAAAATGCTGCCAAAGAGGAATTTGTCTGGTCAGATGGAGTATAGCTGTGTAGTGTAAAAATGACCACACTTCTATGAACCATTACTTGCAAGGTTGCTCAACAATGAGGCCTCACAAAGCGGCTCATAGCTCTCTATGCATGGAGTTGCAAAGGACTTATGAGTTTTGCTCTCAGCTAGAGCTACAAGAATGTGACCTTGCTAGTCAACCATGCAATGAGAGATTCAAGTGAAGACAAGGGCAAGAGTGCCAATGTCCCCAAGAATCTAAATGAAAAATGCAATGCCAATGCAACTAGTATGAATGTGCAAGACTAATCTATCAAATGAAGTGCAAACTAAGCTATGAAAAGAAGTACAATAGATTTCAAGCCCCTAATTAAGCTATGTGAGATCTATTCTATTGCATAAAAGGAAATCTAATCTATGATGCCATGATCATGCAACTAAGAAAACAAATATAAACTAGATGATGAAAGCAACAAGTCTTCAATGTCTTCAAACTCCAAATGCACCTAAAACCTGCAGCATAACATTAGCATAAAACATGGATATGCAAACGAAGGAGAGAGCTCTCCTTTTATAAGAAATGAGGTGAAATGGACCATGGAGATTAAGAGGCAAAAAGACTTAATCAGCGGTGGAGCTTGAAAGAGGAGCAATCCATGTGCACACATATCCTCCAATAGGAAAATAAGAGTTGACTTTATGTCCATATGAGACAAAAAGTGCTTTTTCCCTTTTTATAAAATAGGAATAATGCTTTATTTGTGCAACTTAGGATAAGAGGAAAGGTGGGGGCTTTTTATTTAATTAAAAAGGGAGGAAATATTCCTTTTAATCAAATAAAGACTTAGGATAAATGGTTAGCCCATAGGATAAAAATCCAATATATGATCGAAATTAGGATTTGATCAAGAAATTGATAATGTTGAAAATATTGATTATTGATAAAAATGATTCAGGATCAATAAATCGAATAAATGGGGCCCAAAGTCTAGGTGACCATTTTTTGGGTGCATACATTTGCCCCTCTTTGACTAATGTGTGATCGATTTGGGAACACATGTAGTCAAAGAATGGAGTTGAAATGTGAGATTGATCTGGGATCACAAAACAACTCAGATATGAGGTCGATTCGGGATCATATCCGGACAAAGCATAAACAAAAGGCTTTTTGACCAACACCGTCGCTGCTAGGTGCAAATCAAGCTTTAGACAAAACTATCACCGTCGCTGCTAGGCAATAATCAAGTCTAAAAATGGGAGATAAGAATCTCAAATTTGAGCAAAATCTCACAAAAGATATCTGAATCAGGAAGATCAAGCAATCGGGGATGAGAATCCCATAAATACTGCCCCCTCGGAATCAAAATCGAAATCAAGTAGAGGAGAGACAGAAAATCGATAAGGTTGATCAAATCAGAATGAAGTCACAATCGAAGATAAATGATAAGAGGATAACCATTAGGCAATGAAAACATGCCCCAGTGAGGAAGTAGAAGAATAGAAATAGAAGACTAGAAATAGAGTGGATGAAAGACTAGAAAATTTGAGAGACATGGAAGGAAGAAATTCCACCAAAGATTGAAGAATTATGCCTCAAAAGGTCAGTCAACTACGCAGAAGAGAGGGAAGATTTTGAAATGCAATTTTGACTATCAAGATGACCTCAGATTTCAATTTCGAGTCTGAAAATGGATCCAAGACGTCGAAATTAGCTAGGGGTGCAATTTTCACGCAATTCCGAGGTGTTTTGAAAATGAGGTCAAAAAGTCAAAAGACTATAAAAGAGGTGAAAATGTCATTTTCAAAAATCATTTGTCTTTTAGTGATTTGAGAATTTCAGAGCTTTAGAGAGAGAAAATGGCTCAGCAAGCAGGAGTTCCCGTCCATAGGCATCGATTCAAGCGCACCCGGTTGCACAACCGGCCACCACACTATCCTGCCCCGGTATGTTTTCGAAAAACTTGAGCTTTTTAGTCATTTTTTGCATTTAATAGCTGATTTTAGCACGTTTTTTCAAATTTTAAATCTCAAAATTTTTTTCTTAGGCGAAATATCGCGTGATACTTTAGAAGTATCGCGCGCTTTGGGGAGAAGTATCCCGCGATACTTTGCGGGTCCCCAAAGTATCGCGCGCTTAAGGCACCAGTATCGCACGATACTGGGTGAAAGATCACGCGATACTGGGTGAAGTATCGCGCGATATAAGGTTTATCGCCCCACTATAGGGAGAAGTATCGCACGATATTTCTCCAAAAAAGAATATCGCCCAGCATAAAATTTTATTTTTAATGCATTTTTGAGCAAAAATGACATGGGTCTAGACAATGTTACGTTTTAAGGGTGTTTTATACTGAGTTTTTGGACATCCATCATGATATGTGCTAACAACGGGCTTGGTTTTGGCTTGCAGGAGGTTTTTCCGGCGCTCATCATCAGAGTGCCGAAGGTGACAAGATTGCGGTGTGTCCGGGATCTAGACGATCCGGGCAATGCCGATCTCAGAGCGATGGGATTCTAGTATCTGCTGAGGTACCCCTATATCTGAGCGGACCATGGGTTGTTGACTGCTCTGGCCAAGAGATGGCACAGCGAGCACAACACCTTCCACCTTCCTGCAGGCGAGGCATCCATCACACTGGAGGATGTCTATAGGATCCTCCGAGTTCCATGCCACGGAGAGCCTGTAAGTATAATCATGTTTTTGAGATAGTCATGTAAAATGTAATGTTTCCAAAAGATGAAAACTAACATGATTTATGTGGTGTCACAGGTATACTATGATCAGGATGCCACTAAGGGGCGTCAATTGATTCAGGAGATGTTTCAGGATGTGACTATCCTGGACAGGCATGTCAGCTGGGAGCGACTGCTTGATGATTTTGGTAGAGATTATCCGGTGCCATGCATTGTGGCATCTATCATTTCACAGATCCTGATGACTGATCGTAGTCAGAAGGGATTCCCGCTTGGATGGGGCAGGTTATTGGTAGACTTGGTAAGCAGGCCCCGACGGATGGCATGGGGGCCTGCAATCCTGGCAGAGATGTATCATGAGCTGCACGAGATCGTCTACAGGGATGGTAGGACATGGCACTAATACATTTGGGGTGAAATTGTGATGGCAATTTGCGACGACAGGCAAATGTCATGCGGTTTTGGCTTTTTTTTTTCAAATATAGCCCGACACCGTTGCAATTTGCGACGACAATACATTTGGCAATGTCGCCATTGCGACATTGTCGGGATATAAGGACAAAAAAAAAAAGGAACGTTGTCATTTGTGTTTTCAACAGCGCCGTAACCCTCCGTGAAATCACATCAGGATATAAGGGCAAAAAAAACAAGAACGTTGTCATTTGTGTTTTCAACAGCGCCGTAACCCTCCACGAAATCACATCGGGATATAAGGGCAAAAAAAAAAGAACGTTGTCATTTGTGTTTTCAACAACGCCGTAACCCTCCGCGAAATCACAGCTACAATTTCTGAGTACGTTGGGTTTATTTTTCTTTTGTCATTATTATGTAATCTGGTATTCAGCTGTTAGAGAGCTAAAATACCCAGAAATGAGGATATATCTATGTTGAATTTATTGTTAGCGGCTTTGGTTATTTAGAAGTTTAATTTTATTTGTTCATCTTTCAAGCACAAACATTTTGTGGACCGTAACGTCTTCATTGTTTTGGGTATGCAGTGAAACAGCCCTAACTTGCAATTGCGATGTTGTCGGGATATAAGGGCAAAAAAAAAAAGGAACGTTGTCATTTGTGTTTTCAACAGCACCGTAACCCTCCGCGAAATCACATCGGCATATAAGGGCAAAAAAACAAGAACGTTGTCATTTGTGTTTTCAACAGCACCGAGAGAGATTCCCTCCGTGAAATCACAGCTACAATTTCTGAGTACGTTGGGTTTATTTTTCTTTTGTCATTATTATGTAATCTGGTATTCAGCTATTAGAGAGCTAAAATACCCAGAAATGAGGACATATCTGTGTTGAATTTATTGTTAGCGGCTTTGGTTATTTAGAAGTTTAATTTTATTTGTTCATCTTTCAAGCACAAACGTTTTGTGGACTGTAATGTCTTCATTGTTTCGGGTATGCAATGAAACAGCCCTAACTTGCGACTACCTTCACGGTACTTGTGTACATTATCATGTTGTCTTTACAGTGACTGTCCTCATTCAAGTGGCAATTACACAAGGGATAGTCACTGTGAGATGTCCTCATTTGTGACAAGGACAGTCACACTTAGGACATCTCATAGTGATATTCCCTTGTGTAATTTCCACTTGAATGTATTGCTATTGAACCACATTAATGCTTTTCTTCTTCAACAAATGAGGACAGTCACTGTAAAGACAACATGATAATGTACACAATTACCAAAAAATGATCTTGTTAATTGATGTAACACTTTTTCTTGCTCACTCCCTATCCTTCACTAGGGTCTCTTTAGGCCAATGTTTTGACTTGATAGGGTACTTAACTATCCCTACACTCTTTAGGTATCTCTACCCAAGATCCCACTCCTTCAACTAGTGCACACCAACAAGAAATACAATGAACTCTGCTCAATACCAATCTAGCTACTAGGACACTCCTAGTCTTGTCTTCACAAATTGAAACACATTCAACTAGAACTTTACTCCATGGAGAGGCTGGCCACTAGGACCTCTATTGGTTTCAATATTACTCCTTCACCTATACTTTTCATCAGTACTTCAATCCGGTTCATCAAACCATGCCAATTGCACCCAAAAATAGGCTGCTAGCAATTAGGCCTTTGTCAAGCCTTTTTGTTTATATTAAGCCACCTAAAGGGCTTAGGATTCAGATGCCCTTTATTGAGAACTCCAAGATATCTAAGGTCTTCTCCTCCTAGATTTTTTGTACACCAACTGCTACAGCCATGCCTGAAAACAAGTATTTTGACACAACTTGGACAGTCTGACTAAGAGTTTGTTTTCTTAGCAGCCAAAGAAACTCACCCAATCTTCTAATTTGACTTTGGGCTTCTTTAGATGTGTGTCTACCTCTCCATGAGATTTTAGTTGAAGCAACCAATGCATTCAACTTGTTGTAATCTTCTTGTAATGATTTGTCATCCCTAACTGTGCTCAACTGACTCACCTAGGACATCATTGCAAACATAGAAAATGAGCTTCACAGGGCCCCTCCTTCCAAACATATAGTACATGGAGTCTCCTCACCCATTCCAAGAGCCCGTACAAAATTGACAATGGAATGATGAGCTAAGACTCCATTTGTTCAACCTGCCTGGTTCAAACCAATGATAGGGTACTTAACAAAAGAATTAACAAACTAGTTGGAATGCTTCAAAACTCAAAAAAAACACAACACAGAATAAAAAAACAACTTGTACTAACTTTTCCAATAGACACTGCGAGCTATCTAATCCATTAATCAACTGAAAACAAAGAAACAAAAAAACTCAAGAATTCACTAAAACCGTGTTACTCTACAAATCTTCTTAATTCCAAATGTTTTTCCCCCAACCTTTTGCACAGATCGATGGAGGCCTCTTATAGTTGATCTGATGCCTAATTCAATGGTTTCATATAGTTACATAACCATCTTACTTGAAAATGCTCCCTTGCACAAATGTTGTCAATGTTGTGAATGACAACATTGACAACTTGTTACAACCTTTGGGATTTTGGTTCAAAACTTATTGTTCAAACACCATAAGACCCTAACCATGACTTAGTTAGGCTATTTAGACCTCACATAGGCCACTTCTACACTTCTTTGCCCAATTTGACCCCTAAATGCTTCATTCCCACTTTTGCCACAATATTGGTAACTTGGGTACAAATTGGCACTTGCCTTCACAAAGGTCACACATGAGGACATCTCATAGTGATCGATTGTCCCTTGTGTAATTGCCACTTGAATGTATTGCTATTGAACCACATTAATGCTTTTCTTCTTCAACAAATGAGGACAGTCACTCTAAAGACAACATGATAATGTACACTCACTGTAAGGACAGTCACAAATGAGGACATCTCACAGTGACTGTCCCTTGTGTAATTGCCGCTTGAATGTATTGCTATTGAACCACATTAATGCTTTTCTTCTTCAACAAATGAGGACAGTCACTCTAAAGACAACATGATAATGTACACTCACTGTAAGGATAGTCACAAATGAGGACATCTCACAGTGACTGTCCCTTGTGTAATTACTGCTTGAATTACACATGGGACAGTCATTGTGAGATGTCCTCATTTGTGACAAGGACAGTCACACATGAGGACATCTCACAGTGATTGTCCCTTGTGTAATTTCCACTTGAATGTATTGCTATTGAACCACATTAATGCTTTTCTTCTTCAACAAATGAGGACAGTCACTCTAAAGACAACATGATAATGTACACTCACTGTAAGGACAGTCACAAATGAGGGCATCTCACAGTGACTGTCCCTTGTGTAATTGCTGCTTGAATTACATAAGGGTAGTCATTGTGAGATGTCCTCATTTGTGACAAGGATAGTCACACATGAGGACATCTCACAGTGATTGTCCCTTGTGTAATTGTCACTTGAATGTATTTCTATTGAACCACATTAATGCTTTTCTTCTTCAACAAATGAGGACAGTCACTCTAAAGACAACATGATAATGTACACTCACTGTAAGGACAGTCACAAATGAGGACATCTCACAGTGACTGTCCCTTGTGTAATTGCTGCTTGAATTACACAAGGGACAGTCATTGTGAGATGTCCTCATTTGTGACAAGGACAGTCACACATGAGGACATCTCACAGTGATTGTCTGTAATGTCCCCTTTTTGGCTAACTTGGAAAACAGGAACAATTACTCCACTTCTCAGACTTACTCTATCAGATACTTACAATTAAACTAAGTAATGGAGGTTACTTAAGATATCAACCGCTATTTCAGATTCAATCACAATATGTGTGCAAGATGATATTGATACCAATATGTTTAATAGCACTGTCAGATATAATGATATGAAATATGCTATGAATATGATGTTTCCTATCACTTATAGTGATAGTATAATGATGCTATGTCTGATATAAACAATATAGATATACAATCAATAAGTATTGCTTACAACAATGTATTTGCTGTGTCTGATATGATGATGTAATTATGCAAATGTGTAATATCGCTATGAGTGATATGTTGCTATTTCAGATTCTGAATTATATGCTTGCAACTTCAAATATTGATGCTATTTCTGACTATCCTTTCTATCTGTGCAATCATGGTGTTGTCTCTGATCTGCAATGATAAACTTGAAACCAAACTGCCAAAGGCAGATGCTCTATTGAGTATATCCAAATATGGATAAGTAAATAAAGTTCTAATGATGCCTTGAGTGACTGACGAGAATGCATTCTTATATTGTCTTTAACAAATGAAGAGATGCTATGAATGAGACGTGTCTTGTTTCTTCCTCCATGTCCCTTTGTTAATCACACCTTTCCATAATCCGACAGTTCACATAATATTATTTCATTATTTTCTGATCATAGATAACTCCCAGATTGACTCAATATCAAATCTTTTTATGAAGGTAATCTTCCCTAATTGGTAGTGCAACCAGTAGTTAACATCCATTGTGTTTGTATTAGTTTGGTCTAACTATCATTAGTATTTAGTCAATCGATATTAACTCTTGCCTTATCCCATATTGTTATGATTATATCCAATCTTTCTACTTTGATATAAGTCGATATCATTTTCTGATAATTGTCCATTTATTGGTTGATTGCTGGTAATGGAGTTTGATCTTCAAATTGACTTCCATTCCTGTTAATACTTAAGGATACATTGTACTTATTATCCATGACTGATGCCTCATTCATCAATAGCTTGTGATATAATCACTGATGCTTTTGTGTTTCTACAAGATGTGGTTTATCTCAGACAATCGATAATCTTTCAATCCTTTAGTCGATATCCTCCTATGTGGTGTCTATTGATATAGATAGTAGAATTCAATCTAGTTTATGTTATTATCATGATAACATAGGAAGTGATGGTGCATATTTGCTAGCGGGTCTTCATGTTTGATATTGCTTTATCGGATATGTCATTGTCTAAACTTGTGCAATTAATGATTATTTATAATATATGAATGGTTATCCTTCTTGCTTATCAATACATCTTCTGAAACACATAGCGACCTATCCCTTATTCATATCATGTTGATCTTGACTTCATAGTATTTGCTTCATTAATCATCCTCTCATGGTATCGATGTGTAATGACTAGTGATTGTTGTATCACTTCTTCATTCCTCATCGTGATAGATAATGCAGATGTTTAATGTAGATGTATATCGATTACAGATATTCGATATTGCTTTAAACGTTATTATTATTATTATTATTATTAATGTTATTGTTATTATTAAATATTATAATTAATGATGTTAGTAATATTAATAATATTATAATAAATATTATTATAGTGATAACATATTGTTTTATATTGAGAGGTTTATTAATATTATTTATATATTAAAATTATTATATCAATAATTGATTTAATATTATTACTTAATATATTATTATAATATAATATATATAATTTATTAATAATTATTTATTATTAATTTATATTATAATTATAATCATAATTATATTATTTATTAATAGTTTAATATTATTTAATTAACATATTACTTATTATGCTAAGTATATATTATTATTATCTTTTGATAATAATTATATATTATTGTTATATACCATTAATAATAGATTATTATATATCATCTAATCATTTTATTATTATACTAAGTTCAATATGTCACAGCTCATGACATTGTCCCTTGTGTAATTGCCACTTGAATGTATTGCTATTGAACCACATTAATGCTTTTCTTCTTCAACAAATGAGGACAGTCACTCTAAAGACAACATGATAATGTACACTCATTGTAAGGACGGTCACAAATGAGGACATCTCACAGTGACTGTCCCTTGTGTAATTGCCACTTGAATTACACAAGGGACAGTCATTGTGAGATGTCCTCATTTGTGACAAGGACAGTCACACATGAGGACATCTCATAGTGATTGTCCCTTGTGTAATTGCCACTTGAATGTATTGCTATTGAACCACATTAATGCTTTTCTTCTTCAACAAATGAGGACAGTCACTCTAAAGACACCATGATAATGTACACTCACTGTAAGGACAGTCACAAATGAGGACATCTCATAGTGACTGTCCCTTGTGTAATTGCCACTTGAATGTATTGCTATTCAGCCACATTAATGCTTTTCTTCTTCAACAAATGAGGATAGTCACTCTAAGGACAACATGATAATGTACACTCACTGTAAGTGTACATTATCATGTTGTATTACAAATGGACCTTATGTTGGTCGGGATATAAGTGCAAAAAAAAAAAGGAACGTTGTCATTTGTGTTTTCAACAGCGCTGAGAGAGATTCCCTCCGCGAAATCAAGCGGGTTATCATTTGTGTTTTGAACAAAGCGGGTTGTCATTTGTGTTTTGAACAGCACCGAGAGAGATTCCCTCCGTGAAATCAAGCGGGTTGTCATTTGTGTTTTCAACAGTGCCGAGAGAGATTCCCTCCGCAAAATCACAGCTACAATTTCTGAGTACGTTGGGTTTATTTTTCTTTTGTCATTATTATTTAATCTGGTATTCAGCTGTTACAGAGCTAAAATACCCAGAAATGAGGACATATTTGTGTCCAACACATTTTAAAATGATCACCCCCCTATTATTGTATCACTTCCTCCTTGTTCCTCATTCAAGTGGCAATTACACAAGGGACAGTCACTATGAGATGTCCTCATTTGTGACAAGGACAGTCACACATGAGGACATCTCACAGTGACTGTCCCTTGTGTAATTGCCACTTGAATGTATTGCTATTCAACCACATTTATGGGCCCGTTTGGACCACGACACATAGTAGCATCTACAGAGAAGAATATCCCAGGTGTAACAAGTTGTAAGAATATACCAACAGTTCTAAGAAGTTCCCTAGCACGTAGTAGCATCTACAGAGAAGAATATACAACATGAGGGCAGCCACTGTAAAGACAACATGATAATGTACACTCATTGTATGTGTACATTATCATGTTGTCTTTACAGTGACTGACCTCATTCAAGTGGCAATTACACAAGGGACAGTCACTGTGAGATGTCCTCATTTGTGACAAGGACAGTCACACATGAGGATATCTCACAGTGACTGTCCCTTGTGTAATTGCCACTTGAATGTATTGCTATTCAACCACATTTATGGGCCTTTTTGGACCACGGCACATAGTAGCATCTACAGAGAAGAATATCCCAAGTGTAACAAGTTGTAAGAATATACCAACAGTTCTAAGAAGTTCCCTAGCACATAGTAGCATCTTTTAATTGTCTATACCACTTCACAAGGTATTATTTGCACACATTGTTTTTGGTTCTTTTGATGACCCTTGTTTTGAAATTGCTATTAGGCCTTGTAGCTTATATGTTTTGATTGCTAGAGAGCTTCTAAAGCTAAGCAAGAAGACCATTGCACGAGTTATAGCCGCGCACTCAGGTTTGAAAATTGTATATTTTTTAATCTAATGAATATTTTAACTAGACTTTTAGCTTATTTTTGCTGTATATTTTAATCTAAAGGGAATCATGGATGTGAACTTGAAAGAATTTTGTACTTAGTTCTTATGGAGAGAATAGTAGTAGTTTACGGTCTAATATCAAATAGAGTTTTCCAATTACAGAAAGTTAATGAATTCTAATAGCTTATATGTTTTGATTGCTGGAGAGCTTCTAGAGCTAAGCAAGAAGACCATTGCATGAGTTATAGCCGTGCGCTCAGGTTTGAAAATTGTATATATTTTAATCTAATGTATATTTTAATCCTTTTGCCATGTCATGTAATATGTCTTGCCTTGTAGCTTATATTTTTTGAAATTGCTGTTAGGCCTTGTAGCTTATATGTTTTGATTGCTAGAGAGCTTCTAGAGCTAAGCAAGAAGACCATTGCACTAGTCGTAGCCGCGCGCTCAGGCATGAAAATTGTATATTTTTTAATCTAATGTATATTTTAACTAGACTTTTAAAATATTAAAGGATTTAACTAGGTCTAAGAAGATTTGTGTACTTTTGACAATTTTGCTTAGTCACTGAAAGTTGTAGACCGAAGTTTTCATAGCCCAATTTTTGCTTCCTGCGAAGAACGATCATGTCAGATAATATAAGTGAAGAACAAAATAAGGAGACAATCGCTAGATTGTGGTCTAACTTGAATTTGGGCCAGGGCTCAAAACGCATGATTGGCATACTTTCATCAAGGTAAGTTATGTTCTTCTGTATTTACAATATATTCATAAACTACGTATACTATTCATTATGTTATGTTAGAAAATAATGAAATGATTGGTTTATAATTACTGCAGTACGTGCTACCTCTATCTCTCCCAGAGCACTTCAATAATAACATCAAACAAGTGATATATGATCTTGGAAAATACATGAGGTAAGCAGTAATATCTGTTCAATTTGTTGTATATATTTATTATATTCGCGATTTGTTTTTCTTGCTATGTAATCTATTGTATATTATTTTGTAAAGTCTCGTATTTATATATTTTTTGTGACTTGAATCTCTTAATGTAGGTGGTTGTCATCTAAAGAAATCCATAAAGAAGATATAAACTATTGGAAGAGAAGAATTCCTCATTTACTGTGTGAAATGCAAAAGTGTCTACCTCCAACTTTTTTCAATGCACAAGAACACTACCTCATACACCAAGTTGAGGAGATTGAATTGTGTGGACCTGCACACACTAGGTCAATGTGGATGGTTGAGAGGCACTTGAAATCTTTGAAAGTTTTGGTTCGACAAAGAGCACATCCTGAGGGTTCTATGGTAGAGGGATACATGGTATACCAGACTATGGTGTACATTACTGAATATCTTCCTAAGTTTGCTTCAAATATCCATGTAGATCGCATTTGGGATCTCGACCCTTTTAAAAAATTCAAAGGGGAGTACTTGATGGGGAAAGGTAGATTGAGGAAAGTGACAGGTAATAAATTATAAGATGTTATTGTAATAAATTATTTCTTAATCTTCAAAATAAATCGGTTGTAAGTCGTCTATTTTTTTTTTGTACAGTTGCTCGAGAGTGGGATGCACTACATTTGTATATTGCAAACAATCTTGATTGGATGACGGTATGGATTGAACGATGTCAACATTCTGGTCACAAATTAACATGGGAAGGTGTATCTTCATTGGTTAAAGAAGCTCATCGTAATGGAGATTATAATGTTACGCAAAGGAAAATAGATTTAGCATATGGTTTAAGAGATTTCCAGGTACGTACAAAATTATTAATCACCCGTATGTTTATCAACTCATGATATAATAATTTTGACATGTTTCACATATTATTGTAGGTTAAACACCACAAGGGTATGTTCTGTAATGGTCAAAAATTTCGCGTCAAAGTGTTGGATGACATGAAGAAAACTTGTGATTCTGGAATAACTGCAGTCTTTCAAGTGACTAATATTTCATCTAGAAATGACTTAGATCCTCAAGAGTCTAAAAATCAATACTATGGCATTTTGGATGATATACTTGAGTGCGACTTTAGTTCCTTCAAATTAGTACTCTTTGTTGTCAAATGGTACAGGCTACAACTTAATCCAAATGATCCTAATAGAACTGTTATTGAACATGATAATGGATTTACAATGGTTAATACAAGGTCGTTTGAGCCAGTTGGGGATGAGCCCTATGTTCTTCCAAGCCAATGTGAGCAGGTATTTTACTCAAAGGTTTCACATAAACCGGGTTGGTCATTTGTTGTTAGCCATGAACCGAGAGGAAGGCCAATAAAGTATAATGCGATGGAAGAAGAAGATACTGAAGAAGTAGAAGATGATGTAGATGATGATCATGATCGACAATTATTGGATGATGTTCCTGAGACAAATTTTCATGAAGAAGAAGAAGAAGATGATGACGATGATGCTGCTACTGATGATGATGATGAAGATGATGTTGATGTTGATGATGATGATGTTGATGATGACGACAACGACGACAACGACGACGACGACGACGACGACGACGATGATGATGAGGATGATGATGATGATGATGATGATGATGATGAGGATGATGATGATGAAATTTAAAGGTATGCCATCAATCCTTAATGTATTTAATATTCATTTCTTGATAGAAATATATTTGTCTTAAATGGTTACATAGTTTATTCATTATCTATTTAAAAGCTACAAGTTTCAACTACAAATAGAATACTGCTAATCTAAATTAACTATTAATCTAAATTAATTAAATAAAACTATTTAAAACACATATTAATGTGAGCCTGATTTAAGTGTTATAATGTGTACGTTTTAATGTTTTTAATTTTTATGTGATGCTTATGATGGATGTGATTATGATTATGATGTGATTATGCTCATGATAATTGAATTACATTTGCAGGAAATTGAACCCCTTTCAAGAGCATCCCGCACAGTCTCATGGATCGACAGGTATAAGTCAATACACCTTATAGAAAGTCTATTTAATACACTTATCAATAGTAAGATTGATGTCTTCTAAGATCTCTCCCATTTGTAGGTACCAGCAAATAGGTATTTGTCAGAAGTGTCTTCCTCGAGTGAGGGAAATATAGGAATAGAAGAGGAAAGTGAGACATGCAGTTTATCTAGAATAGGGAGATTAACTAGAGGTCAAAGGACTAGAAGGAAATTCAATAAACACATGAAATTTTTCCTTGCTCAAGGGGGGTCATGTTCTTATGATGATGAGACGAAAGGCGACATCGAGGTGCCCTTGAGGTACCAACATCTACAGAAACATTGGGTACCCAAGGAACTTCCTCCAATAAACACTAATTTTTGTGTTAATGAGAGGATATATCGCATAGCACCATCATCATTATATGGTTTGGGCCTATTTTCTATGGATGGCATAAAGGTGTCTTATAACAAAGTTTCTGAATTGATGGAGTATGTTGGACCATGTTACGATTACAAAAGTTGGATGCATATTGTTCAATATAAAAAAAGTATGCGTAGGTATGCACTCTCGGCAAATTATATACAACAGAAAGACAATAATCAAAGTAAAAGTGTGGCTATATACATTGATGGAAGGCCAAAAGCAACAGGGAATATTGCGGGTTTTATAAATAGTACACGACCTGGGTCAACTATAAAGCAACCCAATTGCATATTTGAGGCGCGCGAGGGAAATCGTGTATTCATCTGTGCGATAAAATCAATACGTGTAGGGGAAGAGCTGCTTATTGATTACAATTTGAACCGCATAGATACAAACGAGGCTACTATCATGGGGGTGGTACATACTATTAAACCAACTTCTAATCAATGACTCCAACATACCATTTAGTTATTAAATTTTTGGCTAACATTTTTATACTTGATCTTTGACACAGGGGCACAATATGGAGCAATCGCCCGAAGGTGATGGTGACGATATTCCTAGCTCATCTACACATGAGCAGGTAAAACTCATTGTAATTGTGCAAACTAGATAGAAGCAAAATGTTATTTTTTTTAATGTTATTTTCTTCATTATTTTGGAGTAATTTTGATAATACTAATACTATTGTTGTCACAGAGGGCCGGTGGTCGGAGAGAGGGAAAGCAACCTGCAGTCCCTTAGGAGTCCCCCCTTGTGGACCCTTTTTTTATTGATTTAGCAGAGACCGATGACCCGATCGGTTCCATTAAAAAGCTGCTAAAGAAAATTGGGAAAGAACTTCTACGTTTGGTATCCATACATCCTCAGACTCAGGAAATAAAAGACAGGGCAGCTGAGTTGTTGCGCACTTCTGAAAACTTTAAAGTAAGTATTAATGAAATTTTTAATTATTACAAGAGTTCAATAATGGTTTTTATGTTATGCTCTTTTATGACATTAATTAAAATATGGATGCATTGTCTTTACAGAGTTATTTGCGTAATTTTGAACCCCATTCCCATGATGAGGCCAGTAGTGCAAGTGGTTCAGGTAGATCACATGTTCCATTCCCCACTTGTGTTTTCCACTGAATATATATAGGAATGATCATAATCATTGACAATACATGCTCGAACAATCTTTTTTTTTAATGCTCTAACAATCTTGTCCATGCTAGTCCACGCGTTCTATATTTATGCATGCTCTAACAATTTTATTCTTCAGCTCCTTTCCATGATGATATGACAACGCCGCCTCCATCTAGGACAGCCACAAATGTCTTGCCGACTACCATGTCAACAACACACAGCCTAAATGCACCAACTGTTGCACCATCTACTGGTACACAAATCCCTCTTTTTCTCTCTTTTGTTATGTGTTTAAGTGTTATGTGTTTACGATGTAGATCCCTTGATTGTGTTTGTGCCATGGGTGCTCTGCACCAATTTATTTCCCTTGAAGTATTATTTCTTGGAGGCATTTGATAATGGTTTTCATTTTTTGCAATAGGAGATGCAACAAGTCCCGATGCAACATCATTTCCTGGATGTTCCTGTGTTCCTAGTACGGGAACGGTGAAGGATTGCGTATTGATCATTAGCGACGATGAAGGAATTCCCTTAAAAGTAGCCAAAGTTCCAGGTACTTTAAAGTTATTATTATTCTATAGTGATATAATAGTAATTTAGTTTTTGATCACTCTTCATCGACTAATGATCCCATGATTATTTTGTAGGGAATGATATTTTTTGGTGAAAACTTGGTGACGAGTGTTTGCGGATATTCGAGCCCACCATACGTACATGGTGGAACATCATATCCTAACTAAAACCCCAAACCACTATTTTGATTTCATATCATTGCTAGAATAGTTTTCCTTTTCATCAATTTCTTGAACTATATTAAAGGTAGCTTCTCTTCATTTATGAGTCTAACATGTTTTTTTTTACTTAAAAGGTGGAATAACCAAGATAAAAAGTTGAAGGATGATCTTGTACATAGTATGACCCAGCTTTTTGGACCTCGTGCATTCGAGAGAAACAAGCTCCTTGAAAGAGCTGGTTTATGTTTGAAGTATATTAGGGACCAGTACAAGAAATATTTAGAGGTTAACCCAAGGCACGAGCGTCCGCCCTGTGTTCTTGAGGCTGAGTGGCAGGCTTTGATTTTGGATGGAAAGTATAAAGCCGACATGAAAAAAGGAATTACGCCAGTAGAGAGTAGAGCAAGGTATGTGATACTTTTGAGAATGTAATTATGTACTAATTAACCTCTAAATTTTTCCTGTACTGGTCTCTAACATATTTCAAACTTTTCATAGATTGCCTGACACATCAAAGGCAACAAAGGCAAGATTAGAAAAGCACGGGACACACAAGCTCGGCTTTGGTGGTTTTTCCAAACTTCAAGCACGAGTTGTAAGTATTAGTAAATGAAAACTTGTATCAATTTTTTTATATATTGCAAGGAAATTTTTTTTGATCAAACAATGCAAGTAAAATTCACCATACCAAGCAAAAATGTAGGGGTCAGAGTTCAATAGATGCCTCACAGAAGAGGACAAGAGAATTGGCTTCCAACAAGGCTATAGAGCCGTGGCTGAACAGCTACGAGCTGAAATCAGTGTGCAAGGTTCAAATAATGATGCATCTGAGCCACAGGTAAATAAGCTAAATGAAATTTATTTCAAATTGAATACTTTACCAATTAGTCTATTTGATGTTAAGTTCTAATATAAAGTGAGTATATCTGTTTTAAGAAAGCAATGATAACAATGTGTAGGATATTGGAATGCAGCCTGACAATCCTTCTACACAATCTATGCATAATGAAGGTTCGCATGATGTGCATCCTAGTGGTGGAGGTATACATTTGCTATTAAAATTTTTATATGTAATTACAATTGGTGTTTGGATTAATGTAACATTTTGTATAGCAACTGTAGAGGATCGAGGGGTCGGTGCTCATGAGCATGTTGAGGTTGAGTCTAGACAAAATGATGTGGCCAGATCAGGTAATTAAAGAGTGCCACAGTTATGTTCTTTAAAATAATTAAATACTTGTAACAATTATAATTAAATATTTTAAATTTAACTCTTTTATTTGTTATTGTAGAGGACCCCCCTTTGCAGCAGCATAGGAATTTGAGATCATCAAGAACAGAGAACAAAACAACTGATTAGGGGGGTATTGATGATAACACTGATGCTCCTCTTAGAGCTTACATAGAAAAAAAAATTAGAAAGAGAAAAAAGAAATGATTGTCATCTAAATACCTTAATTGATAATGACTGAATTTTATGTCTCAATGAATTTAATTATGTGCTAATGAATGTTCATGAATTATGTGTTTATTTTCATATTGATGAATGTTGCGTGTTAACGAATCTAATGTGTTAATGAATGTTATCATGTGATATTGATTGAATGTTACATTTTATTAATAATTGAAAGAATGAATGAATGTTAGATGTTAACGGGGAATGTAGAGTGATGTTAGGGGGAGGGGGGTGGGGCCAAATGAGCTTCCACCTTCACGTGGTTGGCCCTGTTTAGTAGAGAATATTAAACTATATTCTCGAAACAAAGTGAAGCTCAATAAGATACTAAATGAGTCAAAATGGTTATCAAGGTCCTCTATCCATAAGATACTTGTAGTCAAAATGGTTATCTAGGTCCTCTATCCATTCCATAAGTTCTTCACCATTCAAACTTCCTCCATAACAAGGAATGTGCTCTAGGTTAGTCATGAAGCCTAGCATGGACTCTCTGTCAGATAGAGCCACTATTTCAGAGCCTTTTCTGTGCATTTCCTTCAAGCACTGTACAGTGTACGGATGTAAAAGGGAGGGCAGACCAGTGTGGAAGTTAGAGTATTTATATCTTATGCTTTGAGAGTTTATTTGGTAGATTCAAGACACCTTATATCAAAGTTATTCCTTTTTCTTATCTGTTGTTCTGTCAAACCCTCATTTTTTGGGTTATTGCATTCAAATGGCCTTAACTTGCAAATAAACCATAGGATATCCTCTGTTCTTTGTAAAATGCAAGTTAAGGGGGTTTATTTTCATATTTTAAAAGCTTTGGAACAGGATACTAAGCCAGAGAATTTCGAGAGCAAGCCCTAGGTCAAGAATCTCAATGTTCTTGACTAGGAGTTGATGGATTATGCAAGATCAGAGGGTAGCGGCAAGTAAAGGACCTCAAACCTTGTTGAATCTAGATCTTTAGAGCATGGTGGACATCTTCAAACTCTGATCTTGGTTTCATGCACCCATTTTCAATGCCTTGTTTTGGAACCCACACCCAAAGGCATGCATTAGGTCTGCGGACTCAATAAGGACATTGATATGCTGGAGTGGAGTTAGGGTCTGGGAGTTGGAGGATTGTTAGAACGTCAAAAAGGGTACTCAAAAAACATATAAGTTCATAAGGTCCTTTGTCAAATTGAAGAGTTATTGCTGCAGAATAGGTTTTGGAGACCTACTAGAGTCACTAGGTCTATTTGTGATTTTGATGTCTTGGGTTGTTTGGAACACAACCAATGCATGATTCTACATGTTTTAGGGAATCTTAAGAGTTTTCAAATGTTTGATTGGGTTGGCAAAGCCTAGGATCAATAAAGTCTCTTTTGGTAGAAAATCAGGGAACTTGTCCCTAAAAGGAAATTTGGTCTTGGTTGGGATTGAGTCAATAAGGTGTTAGAAGTATCTTGAAACCTTTGAAGTCCCTCTAGTACAAAGATTTTAAACTGGTCTGATAGAATCAGAGGCTAAATTGCTTAGGTGTAACATTTTGGTGTCTTGAAGTGGGTTGGGGCTTAAGACCAAGTTTCTTGCTGACCACTCTGCATCACATTGTCTTGCATGAAATTAGTCATTCTGTATACACTGGTCTAGTGTTGTCAATAGACCCAAATAGTTCAAAGATACTCAAACCAATCAGATGTTTTATGGGGTGCATTTTTGTGTTAGGTAGAAAGGATTCTTCATACAGGTGAAAGTCTCGAACCTTTCCCCACTCCCAAAAAAATATCACTTGTACTGTTATGAGCAGTCATGAGGACTAGACAGATACATTATAATATATGTAATTGCCACTTGAATGTATTGCTATTCAACCACATTTATGGGCCCGTTTGGACCACGGCACACAGTAGCATCTACAGAGAAGAATATCCCAGGTGTAACAAGCTCTAAGAATATACCAATAGTTCTAAGAAGTTCCCTAGCACACAGTAGCATCTACAGAGAAGAATATACAACATGAGGGTAGTCACTGTAAAGACAACATGATAATGTACACTCATTGTATGTGTACATTATCATGTTGTCTTACAGTGACTGTCCTCATTCAATTGGCAATTACACAAGGGACAGTCACTGTGAGATGTCCTCATTTGTGACAAGGACAGTCACACATGAGGACATCTCACAGTCACTGTCCCTTGTGTAATTTCCACTTGAATGTATTGTTATTCAACCACATTTATGGGCCCGTTTGGACCATGACACACAGTAGCATCTACAGAGAAGAAGTTTGGTATGCAATGGTCTTGAAACCTCCTGAGAAATTCTTGGTATGCATTTGTGTGGTGCAAAAGCTTCGTTGAAAGAGAAAAAGAAGAAAAGAATAGAAATGATTTTTTTTCTTTTTATGTCATATACTATAACCAGCTACTTATAACTTGCAAAAATTATTATAACCATTTGAAATTGAAACTTAGTTTAATGTGAAACTGAGAACTACTTTATTAGAGCTTTCTGTGATTTAGATTCAGACATCAAGAACATTGTTTGCCTAATATTGTGATTAATGTTTATTTATTAATATCTCATACTGACAAAAAATTGATAATTGTAGGGAAAACGTCATTGGGGGTCTTTGAGGATCCACCAGAAGCCAAGGAGAAAATGTATTCAAATGCTAAAGATGGTGTAACAGTCCTTACAACTGTTGAACCTTGCTGTGTAGATCATCTCCGATTCTCCAAGTTCAACAGTACTGTGGTATTCCTTTGGATACTTCTAATGGTAAATTTTAGACATCAAGTTCTTTTCGTATGAAACTACTACATTTGTAATCTGTAGTTTTAAACTTTTAGTTTATAAATGTTCATCAGCTTTAGTTCGTATGCTGCCATTTCAAGTATGATTAATGAAGTTACCTTTATCACAGGATGAAAGTGAGCAATTAGCATACTGGTACGGAGCTGGCAGCATTGATACGGTGACTAGGGCATCGTTTAATGGTGGTATTGTGTTTTCCCGTGTTTAGGGCATCGACTTTTTGAAGCATTGCCTTCATCTTTCTTAAGTCTGAGTTTTAAGTTTGTTTATCTCTCTCGGCGCTGTTGAAAATACAAATGACAACGTTCTTGTTTGTTTTGCCCTTATATCCCGATGTGATTTCGCGGAGGGTTACGGCGCTGTTGAAAACACAAATCCCTTGTGTAATTGCCACTTGAAGGAGGACAGTCACTGTAAAGACAACATGATAATGTACACTTACAGTGAGTGTACATTATCATGTTGTCTTTACAGTGACTATCCTCATTTGTTGAAGAAGAAAAGCATTAATGTGGCTGAATAGCAATACATTCAAGTGGCAATCACACAAGGGACAGTCACTGTGAGATGTCCTCATTTGTGACTGTCCTTACAGTGAGTGTACATTATCATGTTGTCTTTAGAGTGACTATCCTCATTTGTTGAAGAAGAAAAGCATTAATGTGGTTCAATAGCAATACATTCAAGTGGCAATTACACAAGGGACAATCGATCACTGTGAGATGTCCTCATGTGTGACTATCCTTGTCACAAATGAGGACATCTCACAATGACTGTGCCTTCTGTAATTGCCACTTGAATGAGGACAGTCACTGTAAAGACAACATGATAATGTACACATACAATGAGTGTACATTATCATGTTGTCTTGACAGTGGCTGCCCTCATGTTGTATATTCTTCTCTGTAGATGCTACTATGTGCTAGGGAACTTCTTAGAACTGTTGGTATATTCTTACAACTTGTTACACCTGGGATATTCTTCTCTGTAGATGCTATTGTGTGCCGTGGTCCAAACAGGCCCATAAATGTGGTTGAATAGCAATACATTCAAGTGGCAATTACACAAGGGACAGTCACTGTGAGATGTCCTCATGTGTGACTGTCCTTGTCACAAATGAGGACATCTCACAGTGACTGTCCCTTGTGTAAAATGGGTGTATGAAACCAAGATCAGAGTTTTGGAGTGTTGTCCTGATCCAGATAAACAAGAATGCACAAGTTTTCAAGTCCTCAATACGATGCAAGCTTCTGATTTTATTCTGATTACCATCTTCCCAGCCAAAAACATGGTAGTTTTTGATCTAGGGCTCGCTCTCAACAAATGCAGATGCAACCCCCTACCTCAGGGCTTTTAGAATATACAAATATACATCCTTAACTCTCATTCCACCAAGGAAGAAGGAATTCCAATGGTTGAAACGTGAGTTAAGGTCTTTACATCAGTCAAACCCTGAAAATGAGGGTTTGTAAACAATGCACAGAAAATTTGAAATAACTTAGATATAAAACAAAGAGAATCAATCAAACCAACTTCCAAAGCATCAGATGTCACTATTACAACTTCCAGGCAAATTTTATCATCCAACCACCATCCGTACAGCCGTACAGAGTTTGTTTTTCACCAGAAATGCACTAAAACAGGGTTATTTTTATTTTTTATGAAAGCAAAATGATTACAATACTGGTTCTCTGTCTGTCTTCGACCATTTGAAGCCTAAAATAGGCTCTCCAAATGTTGGTTCAACCATCTAGGTGGTTAGAATAGTTTATCCAACAAATGTCAACTTTGCTAAGCAACTTTTAAAGTTGCATTACAACTTTGCAAACAACTTTGCCGAGAAGGTTAAAAATGTGTTGTGAAACTTTAGGAACCTTATTAAAGTTATTTTGATTTGACTCTGATTTGACTCTGATGTGTTGTGACTCTGATTTGTCAATCAAAAGGACCTTTCACCAGTCAATCCTTCAAAGCTCCAAGGTGAAAATCTTATGTTCCAATTGATAGGATTTGACTCCTTGGCTTCATGGCAACTTCCTTCAATCATGGTGTCTTTGGCTTGCATTAGGGATGCCCCTGCATCAAATAGCAATGCATTCAAGTGGCAATTACACAAGGGACAGTACATGCCCATTAAAGTTGGTGTTTTGTTATCCAGCATGACAATGGAGACAACATACTCTGTGTCAATTTTACTGATCAAATTTCCCTCCGCCAGGCAAAGCAACAATCTGGGTATGATAAGGTGAAATTTTGTAGTCCTTTTGGGTATGATAACAGTTCCAGTTCCAATAAGATGGTTCATTTTTATAATCTAGCTTCAATTTCTCTTGTGAAAATCGTTTTTTTCATTTTATGGGTGGTAAAATATAATTATTATGCTAGAGGTGTGTACTTATGGATGATAATGAAACAAAATGATAAGATTTAAGACTCTTGTTTTTTTTTTAAATAGCAATTTAAGTTTCCTTCTATTATAAATTACTGTTTTTCTATTTTTTAATGTATCTTTCCAGATCTTTTATATCAATTTTATTTATGAAATATAAATATATTAATAATGTTTTAGTGTTTTTAGGATTAGTTTATATCAATTCTATGTATCATCATTCGTCATTCAATTGTCAGTATTATTAATTTAGACTGTGCAATTGTAGAACTACTCGAATATGGGTTGGATGGATACTCAAGCAGGGGAACCCTCCTCAAATATCTCAAGCAGTGAACTTGGAAAAATGTGTCCTGAAGGAACCCTTTCCATCAGAGAGATAAAAGTACAAACAAGTAAAAGAAGCAGGCTTTGCAAATATGTTTTTGAGAAGAAAAATGATAGATTATTCGAGTATGGTTCATGAGGTATATCTAAAAAGACATTTTTTTTCTTATTATAATAAAAGAGGAAGTTGTGAATGTCAAAGTTGAGTGAAACAAAAATTATTTTCATCAAATTTTGTTAGGCTTGCTTTTGGGAATAGTTTCTTACAATATTGCTATTAAGATTTTTATTGTGTAGTTTTTAGATTAGGTTTATAAAATTATATTTCATGAGTAGTGATTCATATTAATCAATTAACGATACTTTTGGAAGGTATTTTCAATGTGTCAAATTTTGATATTTTTACAAGAATTAGATTGTGTAATTTTTTAAATTAAAGTCATTGACTCATATTTCATAAATAATAGTTCTCATGAATCCATCTCTTATAAGATTGAATAGTCTATTTAGGAAGTATTTCTGATAGTATGTCAAATTATGATATTACTATTACCATTAGATTGCATGGATTTGAAGTCAACCTCGTTGACCCATATTCTTCTCTGTAGATGCTACTATGTGCTAGGGAACTTCTTAGAACTGTTGGTATATTCTTACAACTTGTTACACCTGGGATATTCTTCTCTGTAGATGCTACTATGTGCCGCGGTCCAAACGGGCCCATAAATGTGGTTGAATAGCAATACATTCAAGTGGCAATTACACAAGGGATAGTCACTGTGAGATGTCCTCATGTGTGACTGTCCTTGTCACAAATGAGGACATCTCACAGTGATTGTCCCTTGTGTAATTTCCACTTGAATGAGGACAGTCACTGTAAAGACAACATGATAATGTACACATAAAATGAGTGTACATTATCATGTTGTCTTTACAGTGGCTGCCCTCATGTTGTATATTCTTCTCTGTAGATGCTACTATGTGCTAGGGAACTTCTTAGAACTGTTGGTATATTCTTACAACTTGTTACACCTGGGATATTCTTCTCTGTAGATGCTACTATGTGCTGTGGTCCAAACGGGCCCATAAATGTGGTTGAATAGCAATACATTCAAGTGGCAATTACACAAGGGACAGTCACTGTGAGATGTCCTCATGTGTGACTGTCCTTGTCACAAATGAGGACATCTCACAGTGACTGTCCCTTGTGTAATTTCCACTTGAATGAGGATAGTCACTATAAAGACAACATGATAATGTACACATACAATGAGTGTACATTATCATGTTGTCTTTATAGTGGCTGCCCTCATGTTGTATATTCTTCTCTGTAGATGCTACTATGTGCTAGGGAACTTCTTAGAACTGTTGGTATATTCTTACAACTTGTTACACCTGGGATATTCTTCTCTGTAGATGCTACTGTGTGCCGCGGTCCAAACGGGCCCATAAATGTGGTTGAATAGCAATACATTCAAGTGGCAATTACACAAGGGACAGTCACTGTGAGATGTCCTCATGTGTGACTGTCCTTGTCACAAATGAGGACATCTCACAGTGACTGTCCCTTGTGTAATTTCCACTTGAATGAGGACAGTCACTGTAAAGACAACATGATAATGTACACATACAATGAGTGTACATTATCATGTTGTCTTTACAGTGGCTGCCCTCATGTTGTATATTCTTCTTTGTAGATGCTACTATGTGCTAGGGAACTTCTTAGAACTGTTGGTATATTCTTACAACTTGTTACACCTGGGATATTCTTCTCTGTAGATGCTACTGTGTGCTGTGGTCCAAACGGGCCCATAAATGTGGTTGAATAGCAATACATTCAAGTGGCAATTACACAAGGGACAGTCACTGTGAGATGTCCTCATGTGTGACTGTCCTTGTCACAAATGAGGACATCTCACAGTGACTGTCCCTTGTGTAATTGCCACTTGAATGAGGACAGTCACTGTAAAGACAACATGATAATGTACACAAGTACCGTGAAGGTAGTTGCAAGTTAGGGCTGTTTCATTGCATACCCGAAACAATGAAGATGTTATGGTCCACAAAACGTTTGTGCTTGAAAGATGAACAAATAAAATTAAACTTCTAAATAACCAAAGCCGCTAACAATAAATTCAACATAGATATGTCCTTATTTCTGGGTATTTTAGCTCTGTAACAGCTGAATACTAGATTACATAGTAATGACAAAAGAAAAATAAACCCAACGTACTCAGAAATTGTAGCTGTGATTTCGCGGAGGGAATCTCTCTCGACACTGTTGAAAATACAAATGACAACGTTTCTCTACATTATCATGTTGCCTTTACAGTGACTGTCCCTTGTGTAATTGCCACTTGAAGGAGGACAGTCACTGTAAAGACAACATGATAATGTACACTTACAGCCCGTGTACATTATCATGTTGTCTTTATAGTGATTGTCCTCATTTGCTGAAGGAAAAAAGCATTAATGTGGTTCATTAGCAATGTATTCAAGCGGCAATTACACAAGGGATACTCACTCTGAGATTTCCTCATTTGTGACTATCCTTACAGTGAGTGTACATTATCATGTTGTCTTTACAGTGACTGTCCTCATTTGTTGAAGGAAAAAACCATTAATGTGGTTCAATAGCAATGTATTCAAGCGACAATTACACAAGGGATAATCACTCTGAGATTTCCTCATTTGTGACTATCCTTACAGTGAGTGTACATTATCATGTTGTCTTTACAGTGACTGTCCTCATTTGTTGAAGGAAAAAAGCATTAATGTGGTTCAATAGCAATGCATTCAAGTGGCAATTACACAAGGGACAGTACATGCCCATTAAAGTTGGTGTTTTGTTATCCAGCATGACAATGGAGACAGCATACTCTGTGTCAATTTTACTGATCAAATTTCCCTCCGCCAGGCAAAGCAACAATCTAGGTATGATAAGGTAAAGTTTTTGCAACAATTTCTTGCTGCTGCTAAGGTTACCATTGTTTATGGTTTCTATTATATAGTTCTATCTATATTGCTATATGGCCTTTTGTTTAGGATTAAGTAGACGAGGGAAAATATTTCTTTTGTGGATTGTAAACAAAACATTGAATTATTTCAGAGAACAGATCTAAATCTATAAGATGCTATGATGGAGCACATGACCATGTACTTGTGAATATTAGGATCCATGTTAATCAAATGACTGCTTTATGTAAATTACTTTTGAGTAAGTAAAAGGCAATACAATTTTTCAAAGTGTGCAAGGATTTTTATGATATACAGGTGTACGAAGAAATGAATCTGTGTTGTTTTGTATCAATATCAAACATCTCTGATATATTTTCATGTTTTTATAATCTATTTTGCAGATGAAAATTGTCCAACAGATAAAGATTGGGAACTTCTCCCAGCATCTGTACCTGCATCTCTCTTATATACTACAAGTTGCTTGCCATCAGAAATTGCTGTTCCTTCACGTGACATTGATGGTGAAGTGTTCTTTTCAGAACCATCATCTGTGGTTACCAATGCTCCTGTTTTAGGCAATAAGTTTGTTGCATTCCATGAGCCATTGGTCAAGTTTCTTCTACGAGCTTCTGATGCCTCAAAATCTAAGCAGTGCCTACGCATGCCTCATTGTGGTTGATTATCATTCTGTACATGAATTATAATGAGTAATCAGTTTTGGGCCTTGGAATCTTGTATGTAACATGCACAGGCATTTCATGGCTAAATGAATCTATTTTAAAAGCATCAACTTTTCTTACATGATGCTGGATACATAAGTAGAACAAGCATATATCAAATTGGAAGCAATCAGAACTCCACAATGACATATTATTTAGAGTACTCTTCAGTTTAAGTAATAATGCATATATTGACACTGTAAAGACAACATGATAATGTACACTCACTGTAAAGACAACATGATAATGTACACTCACTGTAAGGACAGTCACAAATGAGGACATCTCACAGTGACTATCCCTAGTGTAATTGCCACTTGAATGTATTGCTATTCAGCCACATTAATGCTTTTCTTCTTCAACAAATGAGGATAGTCACTGTAAAGACAACATGATAATGTACACTCACAGTCACAAATGAGGACATCTCACAGTGACTGTCCCTAGTGTAATTGCCACTTGAATGTATTGCTATTCAGCCACATTAATGCTTTTCTTCTTCAACAAATGAGGATAGTCACTGTAAAGACAACATGATAATGTACACTCACAGTGAGTGTACATTATCATGTTGTCTTTACAGTGACTATCCTCATTTGTTGAAGAAGAAAAGCATTAATGTGGCTGAATAGCAATACATTCAAGTGGCAATTACACTAGGGACAGTCACTGTGAGATGTCCTCATTTGTGACTGTCCTTACAGTGAGTGTACATTATCATGTTGTCTTTACAGTGGCTATCCTCATTTGTTGAAAGAAAAAAACATTAATGTGGTTCATTAGCAATGTATTAAATAATTTTTTTTTTAAATCCACCCACGGGCGTCGCCATTGCGACGGGAGCCCATCGTAATGCGCGATGCAGGCGCCCGTCGTAATGCGATGCAAGCACCCGTCGCAATTGCTTGGGAGGACTGTCGCAATTGCGATGGCCCTCCGAAGCCATGCGACGGGGGGGCGACGCCCATGCCGCTAACAAATTTTAGCGACATTGCGACGGGAGGGCGCCGCAATTGCGACGGCTACTCATAGATGTCGCAATTTGCAACTAAAAAATAGTGATGTCTATGGGTGTTGCTATTGCGACACATAGCCGTCGCAATTGAGACACATAGCCATCGCAAAATGCCCCCAAATATATTAGTGTGGGCGTACGGTGCCATCCTGGCACAGGTATGGGCATGGGAGCACATCGCTGTGGTGCGCCCCAGGGTTCAGCTGAGGGAGAGGAGGTACCCCTACATCTATAGGTACCTCGGGTTCATATCACATGCCCATTTTGGAGATGTGACTTATTACAGATGGATTTTGGATGAGATAGCCTCATTTACATGGAGGCCCTACAAGGAGGTTGAGGTTTGGGGGGATGCAGCGGATGAGTTGAGCTACATGCTGTGTAGTCGGCCACTGGTAGGTCGATATGTAGAGATCGTAGAGAGATTCTACATCACTCGGGTGTGGCGGCAGTTTGGGAGGCAGCAGCGAGTCTCGACAGAGACTACCACTTATGCCAGAGCTAGAGATGAGGAGGGTCATGGGTGGCTACCCATGCTGGATTATCAGCAGGCTGTCGCAGAGACAACAGCTATCAGGAGTGAGCCTTGGGATTATTTCCCAGATGTGGCAGACGCAGGGGCTGATGGAGCCTACAGAGCAGAGCGGCGGAGGGTACCATTCCCTTAGTTTATAGTACCAGATGTACAGGTGCCAGTGCCGGGAGGAGACAGAGGAGACAGAGGGGACGGAGGGGACGGAGGGGAGGGAGGAGAGGGAGGAGGGGAGGGAGGGGATGGAGGAGATGGCAGGAGGGGGAGAGGGAGGAGGATGGAGAGAGGAGAGGGGTTGAGATCAGGTGGCTGGAAACGGTCACGGGGACAGAGATCGGTGACACCTGAGGAGGAGGTGAGACCAGCTCACCGGCAGGCAGAGGCACATCAGGAGCAGCCTGCGGGGGGAGAGGACCTGAGAGCCCAGATACAGGCTCAGGAGGTAGAGATACAGCAGCTGCGGACCACTATAGCCGTGAGAGATCAGTAGCTCTTGGATCTGAGGGCAGAGTGGGATCAGTAGATAGCTGATCTCAGAGCAGAGATAGCACACCATGAGGCGATGGCATAGGCCAAGGCACTGGAGCTCCAACGAGAGTCAGCGAGAGCAGCCTATTATCACAGGTTATATCTGTAGGCCATCCCAGAGGGTGAGAGAGCACCATCATACTCTCAGTGGGAAGGGGTATCAGACATGGTACTCGATAGGAGAGCTATGCCTCCTCCACCACCACGAGCTCCTCACGAGGGTGGCAGTGAGTCTTAGGTTTTAGATGTTTAGACATATTTTGAGACTGTTGATCTAGATTTTGGAATCTCATATTGTATTGTATATCATGACATTGTATATGAGATTACTGGATGTTCGATGTATCATGTATTTGTCTCATTTGTGATGGATGTATCAGTTTATGTATATTGTCTTGTCATTTTGCTCAAAATGCTTATGTATGTGCTTATGTATGTTCTCTCTCATAGATGTATGTTTAATTCTCATGTGTATGATCATGACAGTTTTTGATATAGATATGATGATATGATTAACCCCTTGTGATGAACAGGAAAAGGTTCGAGATGAAAAAGACAAGGAATGAAAGACATGATCGAGAAGAAGAAGAAAAGGTGAGAGCAGTCGACTGACAGGTCCACGTAGGATGAAAAGGAGAGCTCTCTCCATATGCAAAATGCAACACTAGACTAACATGAACTTAAAAATGCAAACTACTATGAAAGTGGTTGACTTGCAAGGTCACAACGCTTATAGACATCTAATTGTCATCATCGAGCATTATTGGTAGCGGCGTAAGATCATACAATGCACACTAGCGTAACTATGTGGATATGAATATGATCTTTATCAGATAGAGATGTGGGAATCTCACCTAGGCATCAAAGACATATAGGTCAAGGTGACTAATGCGGTGAGATCACCTAAATTTGATATAGCGAGATTATGCTTGTATCAGGACACATGAAAGTCAGGATAGCTAAAAGCATGCACTCGCAAAATAGTCAAGGATAATACCTTGTCAATCCATAGTGTCAAGTAGGACCAGCATAAATGCTCATGACAGTTAGGATCAACAAAATATACCCACAAGCAGATAAAGAAAGAAAACATGTTCTCATTCCCTCAGTCTTCTAGCAATGCATCATCGGAGACTTCTCAAGGAGAGACCACTCATCAAAGAAATCCTCATAGACAGCACACAAAGAAAAATAAAGTCATCATATCGTCAACGAGTTAATTGTTTAAGTGTGTGTGTGTTGGTCATAGAGTCAAATTCTGAGTATCATAGCTGCAAATGAGAAATATCACGTCACACGAGACTGTTTGGGTAAAACACCTGATAAGTGTTAAGAAACACTTGACGCAAGGGTAGTGTTGAAAAACACTGTTTGAGGTGGTGTTGAAAAACACCTGTTGTGAAATACCCCAAGAGACAAATGCACCTAAAAGACCAATGCTAACAGATATGCCCCCTAGACAAAGACAAAGACCAATTCCAGACTAAGCCAAATAAGGTCAAGGCATGAGGGAAAGGCTCAGTGTCAAGGACGCATGCTAACAAATAGGGGTACAAAGGCCTCAAGTAGCGCCTGTTGCCAGGTTTTCACCACTTGGATTCTTTTTTTTCATTTTTTTATTTTTTTTGTATTTTTTCTACCAAGGCGCCTATTGCTAGGTTTTCACCGAAGCACTTTTTTTTATTTTTTTTATTTTTTGAATATTTTGATTTTTTTGTATTTTTTCAGGACTTTTTATGCTTTTTAAGATTTTTTCAGCATCATATATCAATTTTTTTTTTGGTATTTTTTTTAGGATCATAAAATATGTACAAAAGATGCCCCTAGACAGAATGGGCATCAAACTCCCAAGCAAGATCACATCGTGTATTCCCAATGTCTAGGAAGGTGAGGGACAAGATGGATAAGCAAGCTGGTGAATGAGATGGAAGATATGAGAATGAAGGTGAATGGAGGGAAGAAATCCTCAAGGTCAAACTCCTCAAGAGTACCCAAGCTAGGAAAAAATTATCATGCAAAGCACATTTGGATAAGCAATGAAGGGATAGCATAGGATAATTCATAAAAGCGCACTGCAAAAGAAGGAAGGATGCAGTCCAAAGGAGTAGACATGTCAAGAGGCTTCATAGCATCGTGTTTTACTTTTTTTTATTTTTTTATTAGATCAAGACCAGAGGGGAAAAGGATAGCGAAAGGTTAGAATGAATGAAGGAAAATGAATATGAAGGCTAAGCATGAATGGAATGAAAGCAAGATCATCGTAAGATAGCTCACAAAATAGCCAAATGTTCGTGTATAGATCAACATTGTCAAGATCAAAGAGAGAAGATGGAATGGATGAAATATGTAGAAGAACTACGCATGTGCCTGATTGTCAGGTTTTCATCATGGTACTTATCCAAGGCGCCACAAGAGAGTGGTTTTCACCATAGGATGAATTTATTTCTCTTTACTTTTGCTACCAAGGCGCCTGTTTCCAGGTTTTCACCATGGCACATTTTCAAATTTTATTTTTTTTTCAATTTTTTGCTATTTTTTGAATTTTTCTATTTTTTTTATTTTTTCTATTTTTTGGAAGAAGGCAAGCTTTTTAGATAATGCTCCTTGAAAGAATAAACCATGATGTGTCAAGGATTCAAAATGATATGCTCAAAGATGCTGAAGGGGAAAGGAAGACGCATGAGGAATAGGCAAATGAGAAAAAAAAATGATAGAAGGTAGAAGGATAATGAATGGAAAGAATGTGAAAAGGTAGATGGAAAGAAAGGTAAGATTAACATCAATACACACCTTGAAGGGTGACGAAAAAAAATGGAGGAACTATAAACCATATTCTAGTCCAAGTACGAACCATATTCTGGTTCATTATTGCTATCTGACTCCTTGAAGAGAGGATTGGTGTGCTTGTTATAATTCTCAAATGTGAATGGAGGAATACGAGAAGGAATATGGAAAATTTTTAGCAGAGGTTGTGGTTTAGGCACATGGAATGAAATTTTTTTTTTGGAAAAAGATGAAGTGGAAGCCTTTGGAAGCTTGAATGTCAACTTCACTTTTTGCTCAACATAAGACTCTTTCAAGAGAGACTTTGGAATCCATATGGCTTTAAGCTTTTTATTTTCTTTTGATGTGTTAGAGAGAATATCTTCAATGATGGATTTTGGAACCCATACTTGTCTTGTAGTTTTCTTCTTAGATATCTCTTTTGACTTTATATATCCATGTTGATTAGAGGGGACATGGTGATCTTCTTTTTTTGATGGATTCTTGTATTGCTTCTTTTTCTTGTATTGAACATTCAAGTTACTTCCAAAAGACTTGGGACTTGTGGAAGAAGAAGGAAAATATGACTAGTATAGATGGGTGGATGGATGAAAATGATTCAAGGGTATGTATCTATGTTGATCTTGAGGGAAGATAGGAGATGGAGGGACATAAGGACCCAAGATGGATGACGAATTAGGAGAATTAGGAGGGGAAAATGAAGGGACATAAGGACCCAATATGGAAGGAAGATGTGAAGCCCTTAGTATTGGTGGAGGAGGTCCAAGGATGGAAGTGAAAGATGCAAAAGGATAATCAATAAGTTCATCAGCGTCTATATGACAACCAAGGATATCAGCATCTTTGGAGTGAGCATTAAGATTTACAATAGGATCATGAACATCTTGAATAGGAGCAACTTCTTTGATAGGATTGTTCAGAGTTTGCAAAGACTTAGGAAGAGTAGAAAGTGGAAGTGAACATGGAGTGGTAGAACAAGAAGATGGAAGACTTTGATCTTGACAAGGATCTTTGGATAACATAAGCGTATCAACTTTCTTTTGATTTTCAATAGGCTTAACATTGGAAGTAACAACACTATCATCAATAAGCTTAGCAGTGTAAGTAGTAGCTTGATCTTGCTTAGGAGATGGTGGAATGAATGCGGAAGAGCGTAGAGGATCAAAAGAACCATGAAATGGAGGAGATACATCATGAAGAGAATTGGATGACATGGAGGGTTCTTGATCTTGATCTTTATTTATGTTTTTTTCTTTATCATTTTTAGGGTCCTCTTGACATGGAGCCACTTCTAAGGACAAGGAAGTATGTTGGAATTGTATGGAAGACTTTGGAGGAGATGGTGAAGGACTAGCTAAAGTAGGCATTATAACGCATAAAGGCTTAGACTCTTTAGGTTTAGCATTATTAAAAGTATTTTCAGCCAAGTGAAGGTTAGCTTGAGTTTCTTTAAGAGGTAGCCCTTGAGGATAACTATAGGGAACTGCATGGAAAGCATTAGGACTTCTGTTGGATGAAGGATTTGTGATAGATTTGGAAGACTCAGAAGCTTTAGAAAATGTATGGGCATTGGGGGAAGTAGAGGATGGAAGGGGACCATCACAAGACAAAGGTTCAACATTAACATGATCTTGTTGGAGAGTGTAATCTCTATTTTCAGCATGAGAGTTTTTAGACAAGACATGCTCATAGTATCTTCGTTTATAATCAGCACGGAAAGCTTTCTCTTCCTCAATAGAAGTAGATGTATCATATTGTTCACAACAAATATCATAATTTCTCTCAAAATCAGAATCATATGGATCACCATCACAATCTATCCAATAGGATGACCCTTTAGTAAGCCTAAGCACACGACGAGGAGGACTATTAGGAATAGAGGTGCCATAAGTATTGCTACATTGTCCATCATCATAGTCATCATAGTCATCAAAGGTAGGTGTGTCACTCTTTGTGGAAGAGACATCACAAGGACTATCATGTTGCTCTTTATGGTATGTCTTCTGAAGAGAAGTAAGACTCTTAGGAGAAGTAGAAGAAGAACGAGATCTTGAAGAAGAGGAAAATGAAGACCTAGTGGAAGAAGAATACTTGGATAATGAGGAATTTGAATGATTTTAAGAAGAGTCATGATAAGATTTGGAAGATGAAGAATGTGCATAGTGTTTAGAAGAATCATGATAAGACTTAGAAGATGAAAAATGAGAATGATGTCTGGAAGAGTCATGATAAGACTTGGAAGGTGAAGAAGAATGAGAAGATTTAGATGATGAAGAATGTTTGGAAGAAGAAGATTGTGATATGATCATGTTTATGATTCTAGCAAAGGCATCTGATTTAATCATCCTTTCTTTTATTTTTTCTATAAATTCATCACTCATGAAAATTTTGGAGGAACAACACTTTTCGAATATGTCAATGAGCTCAAGATCATCTATTCTTAATAAAGGTTCCAAAACCAAATAGTCAAGATTCATGGTTATAGAAGAGGAAGAATCAAGCATGGAAGAAATGAATAGATGAATAGAAGAAGGTAGACTAGACAATAAGAGGAAAAGAATCAAGAAGAAGAAGAAGAAGAAGAATTTCCCATGGGAGTAGAAGACTTTAGAAGAACATGGGAAATGGAGAAGAAAGAAGAAGACTAAGAGCCATCTTGTGCAATTGATACCATAACATTCATTGAGATGTTGAGCAACATGACAGCACCTAGGATCTAAGATCTGGACTGACCAAGGAAGATTGGTAATAGGATGACCTCACAAAATGTCAACACCAAACTAGGATAATCAAAGTTCTCTATTGTACAAAGAGAAGTGAAAAGATAGAAGCAGGGGCTTTACCAACACTATCAAAGAGGTGCTTCAAATCAAAGGGTGACTACCCTTGCACTTTTGAACCAGGAGGTTGGGCTAGGCCAAAATATAATTGAAATTGAGATTAAATGAAAATTATTTGGACAATAAGAGTACGAGAATTTCCCCAAGAATGTAGCTTACAATTCTAGAGATAAACTTTCTCACCAAGAACAACCTTCTAATGCAATATTTCTCTTTGGCTAATGTGATACTGATGTTGATCTTGACCAATTTGTGCAAAATTTTGATTTTTTAAGGTCTGATTTTGGATTTTCTGAATGTTAGGGTGAAAATGTCTGATGTCAATCACAAATTTAACAGCATTTGGACAGGTTTGCAAACAGTAGAGGATCAAACATGTCTTCAAACACTTGAAACAAGGACAAAAGCAACCTTGCCAAGACAAACACTTATGATATCAAAAATAAAATTGCACCCTATGGAAGCTACCGATTGTTTGCATGTTGAGAATGTTTACACTGGTATCACACAATCGAAGACACTTCAAGCAATATCTACCTACAAGACAAGGGTCAATACTTACCAACTTAGCCCACAACTTGATGCCCCCTTGCCTCACACCAAGTGGTTGCCCACAAGAGATATTGGCTTTGTCATGGAAGTGTCAAACAACACAACCAAAGGGACACATATGGTGAGTATCTTAAGGTGATCTGGGTAAACCACTTGGATCAATCCTTACACTAAGAAGATAAGTGGCTAAACAAGGTGGCTTCTATCTAATGGTTCTTAATAAGGATTTCCGTTCACAACACCCCTCTTGCTCCTCATAAAGGACTAGGACCTCGCGGCCTCAAGAGTACCTTAAGCATTCTTGTTCAATGTTTTCCCCATGGTCGCAATCCCATGAGCTACTCACATCAAATGAAGACAAGTGTTATGTCTACCAAGGTTTTTGGTGTCCTTGATAGCCTTGAGATTATAGTGAGTTGGAATCACTTGCCACCAAGGAAAATGATGACAAGGTTGTCCCCACTTGAGTTATTCCTCTTGATTGCTCAAGAGTAGGCCCGCTAAAGGATCCTAAACTAAACAAAGAAGTAGATCAACTCTTGAGGTTCAAGGTTTTTGGTTCACCACAAGGGTGAAGAGCATACTCCCCTATCTCAAGAATCTCTCCCAAACACACCAATCAAAGTTCATTTACCCTCTTGTTTTCAAAATTCAAAGATGGGTCAAGATTTTCTGGTTCACCAAAATGGTGAAGAGCATACTTCTCCTACCACCATTTTTGGGTGCATACAATAGCAAGAGGGGGGTTTTTGAAGATTTGATGCAATTACTCCCACATTCTGATAATGGGGCAGCAAGGATGAAAGAGCTTGTCCCAAGAAACCCTAGGGACTCAGTGGCTGAGGTGCTCCATGATAGAGGAAATTGGATGTGAGATGCTAAGATGGGAGAGAATCATAATGGCCTTAGCTTGTTTAGGGCAGCTTACTCATAGAGAAATTCCTATGCTCCTCTTAGTAACATATGGCAATTTGATGTTGGGAAGTTAATATGCCCTGGTGTTTTCATGGATGCTGAGTTGTTGATATGAATTGCCAAGTGCTATGATCCTGTGACAAGGTGTGTCAAGGATGTTAATGGAAAGAACCTAATTAGCATTACAGAGGATGAGATTAGGGAAGTGTTTTCACTGAATGAACCTTCGGTGGGGTTAGAGAAGATAGATTTCAAAGAGTTTATAGAGATATATAAGGTACAAAAGGATATTTTGAGAGCAAGGCCTTTAAGGGAATTCATTGATCAAATTGGATCAATGTGTGTTGTAAGTGCAAGCACCCTAGAGCCTTTCAGGCTAGATTTGTTCAATAAGAGAGCACAAGATTTTTATAAGTCTCTCACCTTAATTCTAGGGTATGATGAAGCAACTCACATGCTAGTCCCATACATGTTCATGATGGTACAAACACTCCACCCCTAGTTGGCATTGATTTTTGATTTTGCATCTCATTTGGCTGACTTGATCCATGAGGGATTGCAGGGAATTAAGAACATGAAGGTTACTAGGCCATTTGGATGGTATTCAATGCTTATGCACATGTTCTTATACAAGGGGGATGGATTTTTCAGTTCAACAATGAATATTGTGAAAGAAAGAAATAGAAAAACCCTCCCAGTCTAGTTGTGGACCACAACTCTATCATGGGATAGGATGGATGCTAGTTATATTGCTTTTGACAGAAATTTTGCTTCTAGACTTAGAACTTTGCTATTCTTTGACAATCCTAGAATCCCAATGGAGTTACTGAGACTGATCAAGCCAAAGGAATATTGTCAGGACATCACTATTGTCCACAATTTTGGGGATATAATTTTATACCCTGTTTCTAGAGTTTTCAGAGTGTATGTTTGCAGAGTGGCACCTTATATCTTGCCCTACCAAGTTCCACTAAAAATAGGATATGCTGAAATCTTAAGATAGATTGGTGACTTGCAAGAGTCCACTCTCACTGGTAAGGGAAGGGGAACTTTTTTCCTAGATATAACTATTGCACACCAATATGTGATTACTAAAGGAGGATGGGTGCATTTACATAAGGTCTTGCAGCCCTAAAGAATGTCCAGAGCAGTGGTTAGGTGTGCAGACACCGAGGGTTTTCTTTCAGGAATGTTCAAAGATAAAATAAGGTGTGCCCATATAGAGCATAAATTCAATTTCCCTGAGGACATAATAAGGAATGAGCTTGATCTTCAAACTCAAGAAGTTAAGAAAGAGAAATGGATTGTCTACAAAAAGATTGTAGATTTCATTCGGAATTTTGATGGAGCCTATGATCCATTACAAGGTTTTGAGCCATGGGCAAGGAAAGTGGATGCCCTAATTGAGCATTTTGAGGGTATCATGCATGTGGTAAATGAAAAGAGGGCTGTTGTAAGCAAGATAGACCCTGAAATGGCTAGGCAGATTTTGAGCCAGCCTAAGTATATGAAATTGACCCCAAGGGGAGTCTATACAATGTAGAAGAGAAGTGGATATACTATTCTCTTGCCACCACAACAAAAGAGTGAGGATATTCCCTCTACTTCTAAAAGGAAAAGGCCCATTAATGATCCATAAATGCAAGGCCCCTCTCCTAAGAGGCAGAAACAAGAAGAAGTAAGGCCAAGAGAGGAAGATTATTCTCCTTCTCAATCCCCCATCTAGTTAGATGAACATGGGGTGGCAGAACAATTGGTACAAATGAGAAATGAGGGAAACATTTTTTTTTCCAATGATGAGTTGCAAGAAGGGACGCCTAAGGCACCTAAAGAGGTAGCCATGGACCTAACTGTCAATGAATTTGAGGGTAAAAAATTGGACCCTATTTTGAAACAAGCAAGTGATTCCTTCCTTGTTGATGATAAATTTGTTAAGACTAGGGCATTCTCCTAATTTTTATGGAGGATGAAAATAAATCAATACAAAGAGATTTGTGAGAAGAGAAAGGAAGAGTTCCTTGATAGGGATATAAATGAGATAGAAAATGAGATCAAGGTAGAGATGGCTAAGCAGTTTGAAAAAATTACTCCTGAGGAGGGAAGGGCCATGGTTCATACTGCAGGGGTGCTGATTCTGCCAGAGTGGGACATTGCTGATGCAATTGTTTTTGATCAGGTCAGGAAGAGCAAAGTGAAAACTCTTGCTACTACAGAGCAGGCCAAACAAGCTACTAGGGGGTTCACCTTTTCTGATGACCATGCAGCGTTGGTGATGTGGTCCCTAAAGAGGGAAGAAAACAAAGGAAAGAGAGAGGATCTCTCTACAGGATATGCAGGCAGTTTATTAGTACAAAGGGTGGGAGAAACTTTTGGTGTAGAGGCATCAAATTTAATCTTGGAAACTACCAAATTTAATGTCAAGGGGGTAGAAAAGGATGCCTAGGAGAAGGAGGAGCTTAAGCTCAAGTTTGAAATGGTTCTTAAGTCTTATAATGAGTTTAAGTAGAGCTAATGCAGAAAGATAAATTAATTGCTCAACTGTTTAGACCCTTGGATCACAGGTCTTCTCAATTGGTAATCTCTGACAAGCCTACAGTGGCTTCATCTTCAAGCCCAATTGTTGAGTTACCACCATCCCCCTACCCAGAGATAAGTTTGGATGCAAGGGTTACTTCCAGGAGAAACAAAGATTAACAGAGGAGACAAATAAATTAAGGGAAATAAGAATACAACTGGAGAAGGAAAAGGATGAGAATATAAAGGCCACAACTTTGGAAAACCAAAAATATGAGGAGAAAATAATAGATGCAATCATGCAGTTTGCTATTGATTTGAAGCCCTCCATTCTCCATAGTCATGCCAGTAAGTTATATTCATTATTTGAAACTTTGAATAAGGAGAAAATGGAAATGCCACCAATTTTGAAGAAATGGATTGAGAGATCTCCTAGTATAAAGATGTTTCGAATGCTATCAAAGGGCCAAGAGGATCCTGATCCATTGATCAAGCTAGTACATCAGATTGTCAAGAAAATGGTACAGTATGGCATCATTTTAGATAATTTTATCAGAAAATCAAGTATGCTGAAAGCTGAATTAATGCTTTCAAACTATGAGCTGGTGCCTACCATTTTCATAGATAAGGGAAAATTTAAAGAAGCATATCAATGGAGAGAAGAGATGGATGCACTTTTGTCAGAAAGGGTGACTGGTGTCCTAAGTGGCATTTTTTCTATTAGTAGTGTTATCAAGTTGCTAATAAATGCTAAATCAATGTTTGACAATATCCAGCATAAGGTTACTCAAATTGAAAATGAATGGGAATAGTTATCAAGTAAGAAGACTGAGTTTGTCAATTTTGAGTTCCCAAGCGAAGAGGTGTACAATAAATGGGGGTATCAGTACATACCTCATGTTGAAAAAGTTAATACTCCGCCGGCTTCCTAGAGCAAGTAAAGGTAGTTGCTTTTGAGTCATAGAGGTTGTTGAGATATAGAAAGACATTCATTGCAGGATGGACAACGAGATGTTGCAAATCAGATTTGTTGAAGGGAGCTAAGGATAGTATTGAAAACATAAAGCAAGGTCACTCATCTACAAATATCTCACCTACTTGACTTGTGTATTTATTGTAAACTTTTTGAGGTAGTTGTAAAGGTTTTTAGGTTAGAAATTTTGCAAGCCCTAGAATGATCAGTAGCTTGTTGCATCTCCTTGTATATAAAGGATTTTCCATGATCATTCTAGGCATTGAGAGTCTAGGAGTTAAAAATATAGAAACTCTGAAACCCTAACCCTCAGTCAAGGATTGTAAAATCTTGTATCATTTTATCAAAGAAATAGAAAAGAAGTACAGGTTGCTGCTGCTATTTTGCAAGCTTATTGATTCAGAATATGATGTGTGCAACGTTCAAGGTTATACTTAATACAAACCTCAAGTCTTTGTCTCTCTTGTGAGTTTATTCAGTAAATCTTTAAGTCTTCTGAAGGTTTATATGTATGTGTTTAGCTCTGAGTTCTAATCTAAGATTAGATTAAATATTGCTCTGAGTGGGATGCATGTTTAATGAATCTATTTAAGGATTCTCTATAAGTAGGAAAGATTTGGAATATTTTGTATTTATGTTTCAAGACAAGTTATCTTTCAAACATTGTTGTATTCATTCTGTCTTCTGACATTTTTCCCAATGGATAGGGCACTGACCTATATTTTCCCATCTTTTCTTTGTATGGAATGATTGAAATCTTGTAATCCTGAAAACATTAAATCAATACCAGTCTTTTACATTTTATTTACTTTATATGTTGTTCTATCCAGTGATGGAGAGTCAATGAGTAATAGGTTGTTACTTACTACTTTCTCACTATCATCTATTGTAAGATCTAGTATTAGATAAGAAATAGAGTTAAAACTATTGGATCAGGTGTACCCACCTTGGTTTTGTAGAGCCAGAAGTGAAGAGGGTAGTCTTGTCCCTATAGTTGGTCCAGTTGCCTAGAGATTTCTCATATTTGGAATTAACCAATCCTTAACATCAGTCATAGACATATTGGTATCTCTTGGAGTATAAAATATTTTGAAGAACCAACATGACACTACAACAGAGATAACCGAGACAACAATGATAGAGGCAAAAAGGTATGCTACATTGCTGAAGAAAATGATAGTGATTCTGATACAGCTGATGATGTAGAAGTAGTTTTTGTTGCGATGAAGGATGATTCTAAGGAAGAAGAAAGGTATGTAGAAACAACACTCATTTCTAAGGTTAATAAAAATGATACATGGATCATTGATAGTGGTTGTACCCATCACATGACTGGTGATGAATAAAAATTTGATCATATTGAGCAATATAATGGAGGATCTATAAAAATGGATAATGATACACCTTGTATAGTTAGAGGAAAAGGAAATTTAATGATAAATGATAAAATTAGATGTGATAATGCTTATTGGGTATAAGGACTAAATTATAATCTGTTAAGTGTGGCACAACTTAACAACTCAGCTCACCGAGTAGCTTTTGAGAGCAAAAAGGTTAAGATATTTAATGATGGAGGAAAAATTGTTGGAACAGGAGCACAAATGAAAGGTAACTTGTTTTATCTTGATAATGACAAGTCTTCTTGTTTAATGATGAAAGATGAGGATGCATGGCTATGGCATAAAAGGTTATGCCATGTAAACTTTGATAACATGATCAAAAGAAGCAAAAAGAAAAAGGTTAAAGGTCTACCTAGCCTAGCTAAGCCAGATCATGTAATGTGTCATCAATGTCAAAAATGTAAGATGACAAAATCTAGTTTTAAGAGAAAAGATTACTCAACAAAGAAAATTTTGGAGCTAGTTCACACCAACCTATGTGGTCCCATGAGAACACAGAGCTATTATGGAGATAGATACTTCATTTTTTTTGTTGATTATTATACTAGATTGATGACTATGATGTTCTTGAAAGAAAAATCAGAAGCATTTAAGATTTTTAAATGGTATAAAGTAAAAGTAGAGAAAGAAACCAGTAAGGAACTAAAATGCTTAAGATCTGATAGAGGTGGTGAATTTATTTCTGATGAATTTACTAACTATTGTAATGAGCATGGTATTAAAAGATGTGTTTCTGCACCGAGAACACCTCAACAAAATGGGATTGCTGAAAGGAGGAATAGATCAATTGTAGATTGTGCAAGGACACTCATGATAGAAAAGAATGTGGCTCAGACATACTGGAGAGAAGCAGTTAGCACAGTTGTCTATGTGCTAAACCGAGTATAATTGAAGGACACAAATAAAATACCCTACGAGTTGTGGTTTGGTCACAAACCTATTGTAAGTTACTTCAAAAATTTTGGTAGCAAATGCTTTATTTTGAAATATGAAAGAAATGGAAAATTTGACTCTAAAGGGGATGAAGGGATATTTCTTGAATATTCCACTAAAAGCAAAGCATATAAGTGTCTAAATAAAGTTACTAATAAAATGATTGAAAGTACTAATGTCAAGGTTGATGAGTTTGACACTAAGAACAGTGAAGAAAGCACTAGGGAGCTAGAAGACTATGGTAGATTCACTTACATTGAACATCCAGAGCACCTACCGAAGCCACAAACTGTGTCAACTGAGCATTAGGAAAACAATACTGAGGAAGAAGAAAGAGAAACCGATTATTAGGAAGGAGCTATCGAGCAAGTGAATGAACCTGAACAGGATGAATAACAAAGAAGAGATCAAGTACTAGCTAGATTTGTTAGAAGACATCATCCTAAGAACCAAATCATTGGCGACAAGCAAGCTGGCATGTAGACAAGAAGTAAATCAAGACAAGGTACATGCTTAGTTTGTGAGTATGAACTGAAAAATGTTAAAGTTGCATTGGAGAATGAAGAATGGGTAAATGCAATGAATGAAGAGATAGAACAGATAGAGAAAAACAAGACATGGACCCTAGTACCTAGACCTAAGGATAAGAATGTTATCGATACTAAATGGATTTTCAGGAATAAGCTGAATGAAAATGGAGAGGTTACAAGGAATAAAGCCAGAATAGTTTGCAAGGGGTATGCACAAGAGGAAGGAATAGATTATGGAGAAGCCTTTGCACCTGTTGCTAGACTAGAAGGAGTTAGAATGTTACTATCCTATGCAGCACATAAGAAATTTAAAGTTTATCAAATGGATGTCAAGTCTACATTTCTGAATGGGATACTAGAAGAAGAAGTCTACATTGAACAACTAGAAGGGTTTGTTGATCCAGACAAGAAATAAATGGTATGTAGATTGCATAAATCTTTATATGGTTTAAAGCAAGTACCCAGAGCCTGGTATGAAAGGCTGCATACTTATTTGTTAAGTATTGGTTTTACTAGAACTAGTGAGAACAACAATCTGTATATGAAAGGAGATACTAATGATACTATCTTGATTGCTGAAATATTTGTGGATGATATTATTTTTGGAGGACAAGATCATATATGTAAATCATTTGGACATGAGATGAGAAAATAATTCGAAATGTCTATGTTTGGAGAGATTAAGTTCTTTCTAGGCTTGTAGGTTATTCAGCAGAATGATGGAATATTCATCACACAATCCAAGTACATAAAGGAAATACTAAGAACATTTGGCATGGAAGATGCTAAACCAGTTGGAACACCAATGGTCATAGGCTGCAAACTAACTAAGGAAGATGAAACTATAGAGGTGAACCAGATACTGTACCGATCAATGATTGGTAAATTGATGTATATAGTACATAGTAGACCAAACATTGCCTATGTTGTGGAGATAGTTGCTAGATTTTCTGCAAATCCTAGAGTCACACATGGTTGCTACAAAAAGAATCTTAAGATACCTGAAGAAAACTAAGGACTATGGATTATGGTATCCTAAGGAAGGGAAGTTTGAACTAAGAGTATACTGATGTAGATTGGGCTAGAAATATAGATGATAGGAAAAGTACCATCAGAGGAGCATTTTTCTTTGGTGAAAGACTTGTTACTTGGACAAGTAAGAAACAACCTTGTATTTCTCAGTCTTCTGCCAAAGCAGAGTATGTTGCTGCTGCTACAAACTATTCAAATATTGCCTATATCAAGCAAGTGCTGGAAGGTATGAATGAGGTAATCACTGAGACAGTGATTATATATTGTGATAACACAAGTCCAATAAACATTTCAAAGAATCCAGTTATGCACTCAAAGACCAAGCACATCTCTATTTACTATCACTACTTAAGAGAACAAGTACAAGAGAAGCAAGTTAAATTAGAATATGTTACATCAAAAGAGAAAATTGCTGACATATTTACTAAGCCTCTACCGAAGGAAACTTTTGAATATTTGAGGACTGGACTTGGGGTCTGTCCCCTGTCTACTAGTCACTAATGTGATTTGGAGGTTGCATCAACTTAATCTTATCAGAAGATCATTCATGTTGATGTAGCATAGTTCACACTTTGGATTCTGTCTAAGGTTGTAGAAGATTTGAGGAGTTAGAACACATAGATTTTCATATCAGTATACAGAGATACATTTGGTGCATGCAAAGAGTAGGAACTGGACAACAGAGAGTCACATGGCTAATGCAAAGCTGTATATTTATTTTTTTCTTTGGTATTGCTGTCAAAGGGAGATAAACAATATGATACCTGAGGAGATCACTAGAACATCTATCTAAGGGAGAGACAATCTGAGAAGATAAAGGGAGAGATAAACAAAAGGAATTTTAGAGCTTCTAAAGATCATATCTATAGAAGATAGTCTACACATGTAATGATGTCATGCAACGTAGTGATTAAACATATTAAGCTAGGGAGAGCTTACAATATTTCTTACAGAGTTGTAGAATACATGTTTGGCATGTGTATGGTATATTTCATATTGCTTGAGTTTCCATCAATGCCAAAGGGAGAGATTGATGAACTACAATTGATTAAGAACCTGACTGAAGAACTACAAGTGATTAGAGATCACCGAGCACTGAATTTTTATGCAGGATAATTGAATCAGTCGTTATGTTGTCATTGATGTTGACTAGTTTTGACAATACTTATCATGGTAGTTGCAAATATCTAAACATCTGTAAAGGAGGAGAAAAGATGAAGAACAAATATATCTACATTGAGGAAGATGGATATGACAGATGAGGATAAGAAATACTCTTGGTAACTTATTGATGAGTCTATGACTTCATATTGTTGACTTGATTATGTTGCATTAATCTGTTATGAAGTTAGAAGAAAATTGTTACAAAGCAGTGTGGTCGGTTAATAAAGAATTCTAGTATACACCGAGCCAGTGTATTGTATACCGAGCAATAGTATCAATTGAGCTTGTGTTCACCGATGCATTTGTTTGTTAACCAAGTATGGACAAAAGAACCAAATGATTAGTTTAGCTCACAAAATTGATGAGCTAGAAAGTACCTCATAATCAGAGTGGAAAGATAAAGTTTGTTGCAAGACCTACGGCTAACAAAATTTAGAGAAATCTAAAGGACAAAATTGAAACATGTTACTGACACATCAGCCGAGGAAGGTTTAAGTGACAAAATCAATGAAGGAGATTAAGCCAAAAAATATAATGGATGAAAAGAAAATGGTTTATTTGTCTATTTAAGAGACTAGGGTTTCACAATGAAACTTATGCTAGAGGAAGGAGATTATAGAGATATCGTGTGAACATTGCTTCATGCTTGCCTGATCAAACTGATTGAAGAAGAACCGAACTGCAGAGTTAACCGAGTGTCAGAGAGTTTTATTGAGGGACACTAAGTTGTTGAATGTTTTTGAACTGAATAAGAAATATTGATCAGAGGATTTGTATGGACTTAAGATAGATATGATAATCTGCAAATCAAGTTGTATTGTATTCAGATCACCTGCTATTACAGTTTAACCATTGTAAATAGATAAAATCTCTTAACTGAGTAGACTTGAAAGTCTTGTAATTTCATTCATAGAATGTACATTTGTTATCCTATCAACCCCATAGTGAATGCTGGTTGGATAATAACTGTTAGTGTTAAATCCTCTAACAAGGTCACACCTTACAATGTGTTTTGTAACCTTTAACAGGGTTGGCTCTTCACTGGGCTCACTTCAGAAGAGTGAAAATATTTTGGGTTACTGGTCCCATGTGGTTTTTCCCTTTGTAGGGTTTCCACGTTAAATCTCTTGTGTTATGTGTTTATGTTGTGATTGTTTGGATATCATACTTTACATATTGCATGTTAGATTTGGTTAGTAATCACTATGAGAAATTAACTGGTAATCAGTAAAGTCACAGACAGTTAGTATTTTATGTTTATCGAGCTGCAGAATTAGTTGAATTTGTTTTGTGATATACATTTTGTATTTGGGACTATGGGTAACTGATTCACCCTCCTCTTAGTTATTCTAAGACTAGTATGAGAGCCAAGGCCAGTAGGGGTAGAGCCTTTATTATCTTCTTCTTCAACAATAATGGGATTGTTGTTCCCTTCTAGCATAGAAAGAAGGGCCCTCAGGTTGTCAGTAGTCACCTTCATGCCCTCAAAGTTCTGCTTCATAATTATGCTGAGGGTATCTTCAATGCTTAGGATACAGATGGAGGTAGTTTGCATGTGGAAGTTGACAATAGCATTTATTTTTTGTTTGAGATTCTCCATTATCCCTTTTCCATCAACATCAGCTAGCATATCAGCATCGCTTTTGGAGGTGCTCATAGGCTTGGCAAGTAGTAGGGTGATTTTGTTCACTCTGTCCTCCAGCTTCGAGTACTTGATACTAACATCTTGGATTTTTTCATATAGCCAGGAGTTCATCTGCATATCCATTCCAACGTGCTCTTTGAGAACCTTCATGAACCTAAAATTCCCTTTACCCTTCTTGGCATTTTCCTCCTGACTTCTCCGAATTTCCTTCTCTGGATCCTTCTTGTCAATGCCATCTTCTTTTTTCTCTTCGTCCTTTTGAGAGGTAACCCTAGAATTCATATCCTCCTTAGAGGACAAGTCTCCATAATCCACAAGAATTGGGGAAGTGTGGATTTTCTGAGGGTTATTACACTCTTCAATGTGAGCTGTGGAGAAGGTAATAGGAGGATCGGTCCCTACCATAGCCAGGGGGCTAGCACCTAGATCATTTTTCTCCATATAAGTGGTCTCCTTAGGAATGTAGTTATCATCCAGGCCTTCAATCACCAAATCCCCAATTTTGGCATTGCTGGCTTTGTCACTCTCAGTATCCAAAGAGGGCTCAGTGGCATTATCCTGAGGGTCTTGATCCTCCTCATCTTGATAGTTTCTAAGGTTTTCATCCTCTTCCCGCACCTCCATATCATCCTCATTTTCCATACCCGACTCCTTGGAGAGGAATTTAGCCACTTCAGTCATGTCAAAGTTTTTATCTCCCTCCTACACTCTAGTGTCTTCATCAATGTCTATACCAGCCTCCTTCGTGAGGAATTTAGGTGCTTTGACCATTTCTTCTATAGGGTTACCTTTCTTTTTCTTTTTGGGAGTGTTATTGTCGATCAAGAGGGATATTTTACACTTCTCATTATTCTTCCTAGAGTCTAGGGAAACATCCTAGAAGTTAGACTTAGCATATTTGTAAATGAGAAGAATAAGCCCATCATGAAGAATAGGCTTCTCAGGGATTTTCCTGTTCTCCATAATATTAGTACCAAGAGATTGAAGCAGAAGGTAAGGAAAATAAATTTTCCTCTTGTAACGAAAATGATTTTCCAGCATGAAATGAAAATTATAGACTCTTGTATAACGACCCTCAAGACTAAAGTACTGCATAAGGGCTTTGACAAGTTTACTCCAGAGCAACTTCATATGCTTATGAAGAACAAAATCCCCAGATTGTTTCACAAGGAGGGCTTTCTCACCTAGAGACTTGGGATACATTCTAGCCGCAGAATGGGCCATAATCCTACCTCTATAATACTTCAAACCAAACATTTGTAAACTTGTAATCTCAGAAATTAGATTTTCAGTAATATTAAAGGTTTTACCACAAAGGGTAACTTTACCGTTATCCCAACTGTCAGCGAACTCCTTGGAGATGTCCTTGTAGTAGCCATGTAATTTCTCCATGTAAGGAGGGGGGGTGAATCAGTAAATCTAGTACCAATTGTTGGATTACAGAGAGGGGGTGAATTAGTAAATATGATAAAAAATACCTTAATAAACTTCCCTAATTAACTTGATAACTACTCGGTAGAAACACCGTTCTCTATTTACTGACAATAGTAAATAAACTATATCAATCAGTAAATCATTCACAATGTATAACACCAATATTTCACATGGAAACCAAGCTTTGGGAAAAAACCACTATGGGAATTGTCACCCACTAAGAAATATAATCTTCTAAAGTATGCCTAGTTAAGAACCAATCTGGTTAAAGATTACAAAACACACTATTAGGTGTGACCCGGTTAAGGTATTTACCTCAGATCTGTTAGGATCTTCACCCTGTTAGGAGTTACCTTGTTGGAGGGCTTAAAACACTCTTTTCGACTGTCACATTTCTCAAGGATTTACAATAAGACTATTAATTCCACTCTGTTAAGAGATTTGACATGCTAGTAAGCAACAGTAATAAAAATGACCTATAATTTGCAACTATCTTTTCTCAATCAGATCTTTGTGCACTCTTCAATCTTCACTTTAATTCTTCATAGTCCACTGGCAACCACACTTCATCAAATCTCCTTGTTCCTTCTTCTCTACAATAGTTGGTAACCCTTCAACTATTCAGTTTGGTAGCTATTTGTCAATATAAGATCATCCTTAATATAGACAATTTTTGCCTCTTTATCTCATCTATTACATTTTCCTTTAGTCAATCTTGACCATTCAATTTATTGTTCATTAGATTTGGATCTTGGTAACACGTTTCCTTTTCACCCAGGAACTTGAACTTTTCTATAAACTTGTTCCATCTCTTTTTTCCATTTAGATCTTTATACCATAGATCTTCATCTTGAATTTTCATAACCGTAGATCTCTTGTAACTAACTTTCCTCATCATCATGATCATCTAGCTCATCATAGCTAATCATTAAATATCGACTCCATCCATATTGAATACATTTTCCTTTCTCGGTGTTCTTCACTTACAATTTTGGTTACATCGCCTGGTGCCTAAACCTTTTCACTTTACCAAGTGACCTAACTTTTTACCTTTACCTTATTGAGTGACTTTTCCATCTCGGTAGCCAAAATAACTTTACTTACCTAATTCTCAAAACTTTATCACCATACTTTACCAACTTAACATACTCATATGTTAGGTAGAAAATAATCATATCAACATAATCAAATCATTGTTTGATCTATATCAGTTGCCCATTTAAGTTCTACAACTTCTAATTTCTTCTTCTCCTTAACTCATTCATCTTATCATTACTGAATGATATGGCAACATAATATAAATCAAAAATCAATTACTTGACATCAATGACAAGACTATAATTAATCTAACCTTTCTACTATCAAGTATTCCTCTGATCTTGGTAGGTCTTCATCATCAGCTCCATCAAACAAATAATCTTCAACATTGTTATCAGTTATGGTAACAAAAAATAGATAGTTAATCCAAAGCTCATGCTTGAAGATAATGATTGAAAAGGACCTTGAGCATCCTAAGAGACAAAAGGCTAATGCAAGGGTTGAAATAGACCTACACAAATGCCAGGGGAATGGAACCTAAAGTGGCTACAAAAGTGTAGGAAAAATTACAAAGGGGTATGCAATTTTCAACTCTACATTTTCCCCCACTTTAGAAAGATTATGAATGTAAATGAATATGCGCACTAAAGGAAATATACTAAAAATAAATAACACCATGATGCCAAAAGGATATTGTAGAGGAAGCAAATAACTCTTTGAACTAAGGAAGCATGCTACTAGGGTGAAGAGCTACAAAAAAAATGCATTAGACAAAATAATATGCACAAGACAAAAAGGTTAGAATCATGAAAGCCACAAGACATGGGGTTAGAAAAAAATAAGAATAACATGCAACAGACAAACTTAAAGTTTTGGGTTAGCAAAGTTAAGGAGACCTTGATGTAAAATGTTGTATCAATACAATGCATTGTCCCCAAAATACAAGAAACAACACATAGAGTAATTCTAAACAAGGAGAGAAGAATTTTAGGATACATTGCTTCAATAAGAATGTACCCAAGAGACATAGAAGCAACCAATTTTGAAGAGACAACACATGACTAAGAAACTAGCTTGCTCTGTCGCTAGGGTTCATGCAAATGTTTAAATACATATAGTAAGATAGATATCAATGAGATTGCATTAGTATGGGTAGCAAGTTGTGTTATGCTAGATAGTCAAACAATAGGATGATTTTGATTATGTGTTGATGTGAGTTGTAAAATATAGATAGTCGCATGATATGGTGGCTTAAGACATTCACCAACATGAGTAGAAAAGGCTAGATAGTCTTATGATAGAGAAACTTTGATCATATAAGTAAGAGTAGAAAATGCTAGATAGTCATATGTGTTGGTTCCATTTCTTTCCACTTGTAGATTTACACTTTGATTTAACATATATTGTCAATGACTCTATCACCCCTCCAAAATCTGCAAGGAAAAGGGCCAATTAACAAGGATCAACAAGGATCCTCCTACACTTTGAGTCTAATACTCAGGCAGGTGTACCCTTGAATCACTTCTTGAAAGGAGTCACCAAATATTATGCCTTCATACTCTTTACAAACTAATTTAAAGATTTTATCATTTATATTTGTGATTGATGATGATGAATTACTTCCGAGAAACATACCAGTGCCTTACCCCAGGGTACAGAGTCACCAACCACATATATAAACTAAGATCCTAACTCCAACCCACCTAAATCTAGAATAAGTGCTTTGCCTATTATTCCTCTCAAATCTTATACCTAGACATCAAATTCTCATTCAAACATGGATTCTCTGAAAATACCTTTAAGGATTTAATCCTGACTTTGGCAAGAACTCAAAGACAATTTCACAATATACTTTGTATACCATATACTAACTCACTTTGTGACATTAATATATAAGAATGCAGGATTAGAATAAGAAGACATACATAAGTTTAAGACCGGGATTCAAGTGCATTTCATTAGAATATCATAATCAACACATTGCAGAATGAAAAAATACTAAGGAAATAAAACTCAAAACTTGAGCTCTCCTTGTTCAGTTGCTCAAGCGATCATCAACAACCTTTCAACATACAATAGCTGGCAATATATAGTCACTAGCTACCCTAGAATCCTTCGGAAAGGATGCAACAAGCTTTAGATAACTAGGACAAAATTAGGGTTCCAACCACCTTACCAACTAGATTCAATAAAAAATTCAAAATAGGGGAGGAAAATGAAGCAATCCAAGGCAAACAAATCCAAGAATGATTTGTATTCATGACTTTAGTTCAGACTGGTACATAGGGATAGGAAACCATCAAGTTTACTCTCTGTCCTATCCACTTGCAGCACAACTTGAGTGAAAGTTTCACCCACCCTATGACACAAAAATCCCTAGCAATCGATCATGACCTTTGGATCATGCTGCAGTAGCAACCAAAATCAAATTTGGCAGATCCAGCCGCCCGGGCATTAAATATTAGTCCTTTGTAATAACTTAGCATGGAAACCCAAGAAGCAAAATCAGATCACGATGGCACCCAGGCCTTCTTCATCATTTTTCTAACTGCAACTGTCTTGGAAAGAACAAGTCTGAGCTACCCTTTTGTCATTTATGGCTCACTATGTTAAAGCCTATAGAGAAAAACCCTGCAGAAGATTCAAATTTTGCCTACAATGGCTAATCGAGAAACTTTAAAATGCAGTCATCGATCAAGCTCTTTCTCAACACATCAGACGGTCTTCAAAAATCAGCAAAATGGTCAATCGAGCCCTTGAAAAAAATTTCACCCCATCAGCAACATGGCTACCAATAAGAACCACACACGTCAACATCTCCTAGCATGCGGACCCACTTTTACTTCACGCCTTTCAAACAAGATCGAACAATTGTCACTATACCACAAGCCTTAAACATCATGCATCTTATCCTAGCGGTATACTGACAATCATAAGATCTACTCGAGCTTTATCTTTCTGAGAAATCTAACCCCACTAACAATTGCCAAGTCACCCATCCAAAAACCAATCACAAATAGGCACCTCAGATCTATTTGGCACAGGACCCACCTTTATATCACCATCACATTGAATGGTTGTTGCAAGATTGTGAAGGGAAAAAAGATTCCTTACGAAGAAGCGAAAACCATTGATCCTCTACATCTGTCAGTCCACCTAGCATGCTAAAAAATTCGGTCCCACTGACATCATCCACATCACCACCACCCAAGATAGGTGTCAAATAAAAGAACTACCACAGATGAAAGACTGTCGAAACACTGCAATGTCAGAAAGGATGTTGATCAGATGCTTGTCGCTAAAGCATGATGATTAAAAGACAGTCATCTTGACCCAATGGTATAACGACAATTGTTGATCGATCCCAATGTTTAGTTGACAGCAGGCTTTGAAGATGGGCCCGCTTGGACAGATGTCATCGTGTCGCCAAAGCACATGTCATAAATTTTGACAACCTAAAACTCAAGATTTAATGATAGCCACAAGTTTGAAAAGCTAATCAGTTGGAAATATTAATAGAAAACTTAGGCTTTAAAGGAAATAATTAAAAAGGGGATCCCATTTGACAACCTAGTGACAAAACATGTAAAGTGGTTACTTTCAAAGGGGTCAATTTTGCACATGCGTCATTAGGGAATTTTAATGAGAAAAAAGTAACACTCAAACATAACAACGTTAATACCAGACTAGGGTTTTTGGACTTAGGCAATTTTGAGACCCTTAGGCATGGAAAATGCCATGTTTCTCAGACCTTAAAATTTAAATATCTCCTTGGTTTTTGCATTTTAGCACATGCGCTCTGAATTGGAGCTTGAGGACACCATGAACTATCTGAAGGCAAAGGGTGCAAGCCATGAAACATTGTAAAAATTCAGTGCACACCAAAACTAATTTTCAAGCAGGGTGGGACAACTTCAAGAAAACTACAAGGATAAGACCAATTTCATAGGATTTTGGATTTTACAGGAAAATGGCCTAACAATATGATAGGGTGAGATATTTAGGCAACATTGATATGGATAACAATGCTAGATAGTCATACAATAGGGAGAAAGATATGCCAGTATGAGTAGAAATGCTATATGGTTGTATGATAGGGAAAAAGATGATTGATTTTGATAGGAGATTGGCCCCCACAAAGGTAGATAAGATAAGATTCAATTTTAAAATTGGCATGCAAAAAGGATAGAATAGAGGTAAACCTCAATATCACTTATCATGCATAGTAGAAGAAGAAAGAATGTCAATAGATGAATGATTAAAGAAACCTAATTCATGAAGTTGTTTAGTTTTATCCTTCAAGCCCTTATATTCACTAGTGGCATGTTCAAGCAATTGATGATTTGCACAAAAAGAGAATCTTTCTTTATCATTCATATGGGGCTTCTTATGTGTAGGAGGAAGAGTAATCAAGAGGTCTTTGAGAAGACACAATAAAATATGCTCTTGTTCAAATAAAGAATAAGGAGTAGGAAGCAACCCCTTCTCTTGTAAAGGAAGGTTTAACTGCTCACAAGAAAAAGACATAGAAATGTCAGACAATGGAGGACCAGATGAAGAAAAAAGAGAAGATTTGTAGCCTAAACCCACCATAAAAGAATATGGTTTTGGTTCCAAAGAGACCTTAACTCCTTGTTCCATGCATCCAAGAACATTTCCTCTATACGCATACCTAGAATGAATTTTGAACCCTGAACCATAGTGTGATTGCAATTCCTCAAAAGGGGTAGGATCAACATTAATGGTATAGTTGATAGTGTTCACATTATCCTGTAATACAAAAGAATAATCATCCTCACTAGCAAGTGTGAATAAAATCTTTGGAATGTTAAGGTGGGTACAGCTAGTTTTAAAATCTCTTATAAGGGAGTTTGTAAAATCCAAAGGACCCCAATCATCACTGGGACATGCACTCAATTTAGATAAGGTAAGTTATCACCATCATTAAGATTAGGAAATAATTGTGGTGTAACAATGCTTGAATTTTTAAAAGTAGTACAACTTGAAGATTCATTAGCATTAGCTTCATAATAATAGTGGAGAGATGTATGATCAATATTTATTGTAACTACTTGATTATTATAATTAAATTTGATATATTTATGCAAGATAGATGGGACTGCACCCATATAATCAATCCATGGTCTACTTAGAAGAAGATTATTTTGTAAAGTGTCTAGTATTGCATATACTTTAGTTGGTAAAGTAACGGGTCCAAGATACAAAGCTAGTATCATTGTACCCAAAGCTTTTCAACCAACGTTATCAAACCCATGAATAGATAGAGAAGAATTTGCAAGAGAGCTTGGATCCATTTTTATTTTAGGTAAAAGATCAATACTAAAAGTTGTACAATAAGATAAGGGTGGTTAGGAAAACAACAAAGGGTTCTAGAATGGTTCCCTAGTGAAACACCTAACAAATTCTTTATTATTGCACAATTGGAAGGAAGATGACACACTAGGATCAATTAGGACTTAAGCACTAAGAAGGTGCACTGATCCTTCACATTTTTTGTGGAGCGTATGAATTGATTAGGGGGGGATAATTTACTAATCCAAGATAGAAGAAAAAATATGCAAAAATGACAAGTCTTAGAATACACAGACTAGAAAAAAATATACAACAACCTACAAGTACAAAAATTAGTAACCAAATAGCACCAATGACCTGTAATTTTAGTTTCAAGTTTTTTTGTAGAGAAGAGGTCACCCGGGGAGTCTTGTTATTGGGAAGAGGGTGAAAAAGGTATCCTCTTCCTAGTACTTTTGACTAAACTCAGTCATAGACCATTTTTCAAATTTTGTACTTATTAGATCTAGAATGATGCATTCACCACATTCTTTTGCACACATAAAAATGGGAAAATGTTGGGTTGAAAGGGTTTTTCCTTGGTCAAACCCTAGTTGAGAAATCAACCTTGAAATAAAAATTAAAATGCATGAAAGGAAAGCATGTAAATGTAAGGTAAATATTAGATCTACTTTATAAATATGTATACCTTCATAAACTGATATTGCGATTGTGATGTCTATGAATATGCTTGTATGTTTCTTGAATGTAATTATATGTTGACTTTTAATCTTTGAATTTAAAGAAGAACCAAGGATGTCTTTTGCAAATGCAAAGATTCAGGAATACTCCTCAAAGATCTTCAATGTTGTTATGCTTGATGGATTCTTTCCTTGAAGAATGGATGGATGAATACATGTAGATAGAAAAATGATCTTCTTGCTTTATTGAGAACTCCTCTACATGGTAATCATGGAATAAAAACTTTCTACAATGGAGAAGATTTCCTTCAAATATTTTTTGGATACTTGGAATGAATTCTTGATTGAATGCTTGTCTTCAATTCTTGAGAATTCTCTTGAAATCTTGATTATTGATGTGAATTCTTAATTATGGATGTCAAAATGATGAGAAATAGGCTAGTTTTAGACCTCTCACAACATTTTGGACCTCAAAACTCGAAGGAGGCTAACACAAATTTAGAAATCCTGCTAAATCCACAAGACGAGCCCTTAATTCAAATTTTGGGCACAACATCTAGGAAGAGGATGCCCAATCTACAAGATTGGCCCCCAATTCAAATTTTGGGCCCAACATTGAGGAAGAGGATGTCCAAGGCATCCTCCTACCAAAAGATGTTAAAAATGAAATTGGGAGTTAGGAAGGAGGCAAGAAAGTGAAAAAAGTAGGCAAAGGGTAGTTGGATCAAGAATAACAAACAAGAAATCTTTAAAACAAAAAAATGAGGCCTAATTGAGAATCTAATTATAGGTGCTTACAATTTAGTATGGTATATGTATCCTCCACTTTAGTGGAAATATGAAATTACCTCATGCTCACAATAAAGTAGATCAATGCATCAATTTATTTATCAAGGTTAAAGAGATAAGGAGACACAAATCTCCCAAGTGACTTAGGTCCTAATAAAATCCAAAACCAAGATAAAAGAAACAACACTTGAAGAGAGAGAGAGAGAGAGAGAGAGAGAGAGAGAGAGAGAGAGAGAGAGAGAGAGAGAGAGATGACCAACTAGTCTACTAAGGTTTTAAGTTCTATAGACCATGAAGATAAAATGTTGTTGTAAAAGATGGAATTGAAGGTATATAAATTTGTGTTATGCTAGTCAACCATCAAAAAAGGATAATCAAGTGAAGCATAGTCCATTTAGGAAATCCACCAAAAGAGGATTAGTCCTTAAGGAGATGATTGTCTCCATTAAGGGATCCAGAAAAGAGAGATTAGTCATTAGGAAAGAATAGTATCCAAAGGTATCCATTGAATAATGCATAAGATATAGTAATTCAAGGATGAATCCAAGGAAAGAATTGTCTTCTTAGCCATCTACATAAGAGATTTCATTGAATTGTTGTGTATAGTTTGTAAAATGTGAAATAAGGAGAAAAGTGTATTCCTCTTGTTAAAGAAATTGCAAATGCCTTAATGGGAGAAATGGATTTAATGGAGCATACATGCACCTAAAAGAGATGTTTCCACTATGAGATGCCCCAAAGTAAGGAAAAATCAAGAAAAATGAAACACATGACAAAAATAGCACAAAAGGGATATGCTAACTCTGGGATTGGTATGATCATATGATAACTCATGTATATCAAGAATTATATCAAAATAAATTGACTTCTTCCCCCAAAGGTAGAAAAACTACAAGCACAATGGAAGAAGATCACATAAGAGATACAAAAAAGAGTCTTTTGGGCTAACTTGAGGAGACCAAAAAGAATGATTGCTGCCACTTTGCATCATCCCAAATCAGACAACACAAAGGCACATTTATGAATAATAACACATGCATGACATAACATATATATGACATATAAAATAAATGAGATAAAAATAGAGGACTGTCATGACAGGTTGATTACTTTATCACTTAGTGCCAGCGGAGGAAAAATGATTGTTTAAAGAAATTTAAACATAACATATAGTGCAAGAAAAACATCACAAGGGAAGAAAAATAAAATAGGAAAACACACAAAAGAATCCATCGTACAAGAGGATATAGTCAAACATATCACCTACCCCCATCTCAGTCATTGTGATTTAGGGAAGGTGGAAACATACAAGAGGTGAAACATTGATTATGGTAGATGGAGATATTGCAAGTTCCAAACAAGGACCATGAACTAATGATGAGTCAATTTGTTTGTCACTAGGAGCAAGAGATAACTATTTTTCAAATCTAGTAGGTAAATCATGATTAACATCAATAAGCTCATACATGTCATCAAAATAGTTAGCATTAACATCATTTGCATTAGAAACATTGTAATCATCATCATTAAGAGTATATCCTTCATCCAAGTTAATCACAATAGAATCTATGATACAAATAGAATCATCACGTTGATGTAATTTCACCTTCTTTAGATTAGCTTCCTCCCTTGGGATATGCATATATTAGTCAAAGGGAATCAAGGAATTAATAGGTGTCTTAGGGGAGGAAATATTTTGGGAACAAGCTCATGGGCCCTAGAATAGTATCTACAACAGTGGTCATGGACACAAAGGTTGTGTTTGGTTTTGTTTGAAATTTGAGTTGGTTTAGGATCAATCAACATCAGGTCATTTTCTTCTTTACAAGGAAGAACAAAAGGAACCATACTAGGTTGAGAGATAGAAGATGGACAAAGTTTATAGGATATAGGAGGTGGAACTAAAGCATAAAGAGGAGGTATGGAAGGTGTAGGAAGAAGTCCAAGGCAAGGAGATGGAACTATAGAATTGCTATGTTTTCACATCTTTTGGGCTTTGAATTTTTGATAGGATAAGAAAAAATTATCTTGAAAAGTTGAATTGGTTGAGGTATTCTAGGCCAAAATAAGTCAAGGTCAAAGCTCCCACGACTAGCTAAAGGTTGATAGAGACTATCATTAATTGTGATGAATTCTTCATTTTGAGGAAATTTCAAGCACTTATGGATAAGAGAGGAAATAACTTTCATGGAATTGAGCCAAGGAATCCCAAGTATAACTTGAAATTTATCAAAAGTTGTGATGACAACAAAGGTAACATCCAAGGATTGCTTACCTACTTTAATGTGAAAAGTAATGGAACCATGGGTAGGGAAAGTAAAACTATTGAAATTCATAATCATCACATCTGATTTGTCATAGGAGTATCAATGGAGGTTTCTTGTATAAATATGTTCTTCAATTATAAAATTCACCATGCAATTAGGATCTATTAAGACTCCATGAGAGGGAAGACCATTAACCTTCACAACAATGTAAAGAGGGCCATCATGTTCCCTAATAGTCTCCTTAGGATCAAATTTAATTCAAATCTTAGGTTTTGGTTCAGATTTGGGTTTGGGTTGATCAATAAGGTTGAAAAAATTGTTTTCCTCGATACATTCATTATCATATTTCATAATACTAGGAAGGTAAACAACATTGGAAGAAAATGGAAAAGAATGGGTAGACTCAATGGTATTGGTAGAATGAGAAGGTAAGAGATTGATATAGATTTTAAATTTTTGGTTGGGAGGGAAAATAATTTTTTTTCCTTGATCATTAACACCCTCAACAAATATAGTATTAGAATCAATAAGGTTTTGGATGATATATTTCAAAAAAAAAAATTTCTCAATATCATGACTAGGCTGATGATGGTATTGGCAAAAATATTTGGGATCAAAGGATTTGGAGGATTTTTTTGAAAGATAATTTAGTTTAATAGGAGGAAGTGTTAACACATTAGCATTAATCAACTTCAACATTACATTATGAAAAGATTCAGAAAGATGTGTAAAATTACAAGAAGGTTTAAGAATAGATGAAAAAGGAGCCACACATTTGGATGCTATTGCCACTTGCACATCAATGTTGTTTGATGAGTTTTTGATATTGATGAAGCCTTTAAGTTTTTGGAACTTTTGGAATGGCTAAGATGCAACATCACTCTTATAAACTAGAGCAATTGGAGTGGTGCTCTCAAATTGACTCACTTGAAGCTGCTAATTATGAAGCATTGCACACAATTGAGTAAAGGAAGATAATCAGAAATCAAAATTTTAACTCTAATATCTTTTTGTAAATTAGCAATGAAAATATGTTGAACATCAATATCAGGTATAGGATACAAAATTTGAGCATAAACATGTTTAAATCTACCAATGGAATCAGTCACTTTTTCTTTGACACCTTGTTTGCAATGCATTAAATTAGTCGAACAAATTTTAGGAATAATATTGTTTTGAAGTTGTTGAATGAAAGCATTAGATTTTTTTAAAAAATAATCAATAGAATAAGGGAGTAAAGAACAATAACATTGAAATGATATATCTCTAAATGTTCTAGTAAACAATTTAGTCATGAGTTGATGATCATGAGAGAAGTCACTACATAATGTTTGAATTTTTTTCACATGAGTCAAGAGATCACCATTTCCAATATAAGTCTCCAAGTGAGGTATTTCCATGTATTGAGGGATAACAACACAAATGATGTCCAAGAACAAAGGACTAGCAATGTCACAAGTGGGAATGCTGAATTTGGATTGAGTCATGGAGGCAATTTTTTGTTGCAAGGATGACACAATTTGAGAAAGACTATTGATAGTGGATTTGGTCATAAGATTGACATTAGACACGTGTAAAGGGTTTGGAACATGATTGGAAATGGAAGGAAAATCTCAATATGAATTTGGCACATTGTTGTAAGCAGGTATGGATGAAGGTTAGGAAACACATGGAACACTTGAAGGAGGAAAAATATAATTAGGAATACTTCCAAGACTAACATGTGTAGGATTAGTGTTTGAAATAGATGTAGTCATGAGAGGCATATGATATGTAGAAACACTAGGTAATGTAGTAAGAATAGGAATATAAGGTTCAACACTAGTGTTAGGTTGAGTTAAACCAAGATACTAAGAACAATATGTAACATAATTAACATTGTTATCAATAAGATGGGAAATAGAATGCAAGAAATAAACACCATTCCCATAATTGTGAATCATCTTCCTCATTTTTTTTTGCTAAAGAGATGACTTATGTATTAGAATGTTCTTGACCTAGCCATTGCTCTCTTTTTTTAAATCATGGGAAATTTTTTGCACATTTGTAGGAGACACTCTTAAGGTTTCATCTTCACCATGAGAAGAGTGGGAAGACGGATTCTCAACAATAGTGGGAATTCCATTAGTAGACATGTTTGTTTCATCAAGATTCCTAGGAAACAAAGTGTTAGAATAACTGAGAGGGGGTTGAATAAGTTATCCACTGTCCCAAATACAAAATGTATATCCAAAAACAATTTAAACAAATTTTTGCAGCTTGGTAACATATAATAGTAAACTATCTGTGCTTTTACCGATTACCAGTTAATAACTTGAAGTAACTACCGATCAAATCTAATATGCAACATGTAAAGTATGATATCCAACACTCATCAAAATCAACACATAACACAAGAGATTTAACATCGAAACCCTGTAAAGGGAAAAACCACCTGGGACCAGCAACCCAAAAATTGTTCACTCTTCTGAAGTGAGGTCAGTGAAGATCCAACCCTGTTAAAGGTTACAAAATGCACTGTAAGGTGTGACCTTGTTAGAGGATTTAAAACTAACCATTATTGTCCAACCAACATTCACTATGGGGTTGATAGGATAACAAATGTGCATTCTATGAATGACATTACAAGACTTTCAAGTCCACTCGGTTAAGAGATTTATCTTATTACAATGGTTAAACTGTAACAACAGTTGATCTGAATACAATACAACTTCTATTGCAGATGTTCAGATCTATTCTTAAGCTCATAAAAATCCTTTGATCAATATTTCTATTCAATTCATCAACATTCAGTAACTTACCGTCCCTCAGTAAAAACTCTCTGACGCTCGATAATGTCTATAGTTCAGTTCTCCTTAACCAGTTTGATCAGGCATGCATGAAGCTTGTTCATGTGATATCTCTGTAGTATTCTTTCCTCCGGCATAAGTTTCATAATGAAACCCCAGTCTCTTAAATAGACAAGTAAACCATTTTCTTTTCATCCATCAGATTTTGCCACTTAATCTCCTTCGCTAATTTTGCCGCTTTAATCTTCCTCGGCTGATGTGTCAGTAACACATTTCAAATCTGTCCTTTAGATCTTCCTTGAATTTTGCTAGCCGTCGATCTTATAACAAACTTTATCTGTCCACCTCATGATCATACACTTTACAACTCATCAAATTCTGTCAGCTAAACTAATCATTTAGTTCTTTTGTTCATTCTCAGTTAACAAAGAAATGAGTCAGTGAATACAAGCTCAGTTTATACTATGCTTGGTATACACTACACTGCTTAGTGTATACTGGAATGCTTCATTAACCGACAACACTACTTTGTAACAATTTTCTCCCAACTTCATATCAGATTAATGCAACATAATCAAGTCAACAATATGAAGTCATAGACTCATCAATAAGTTACCAAGAGTAATCCTTATCCTCATCTATCATAACCATCTTCCTCCATGTAGATATCTTAGTTCTTCATCTTTTTCTTCTCTTCTACAGATCTGTTAGATGTTTGCAACTCCATGATAAGTACTGTCAAAACTAGTTGACATCAATGACAACATAAAGCTGATTCAATTATCTTACATAACAGTTCAGTGCTCGGTGATCTCTAATCACTTTAAGTTCTTCAATCAGTTTTAGTTCATCAATCTCTCCCTTTGGCATTGATGGCAACTCAAGAAATATGAAGTATACCATACACATACCAAACATGTGTTCTACAACTCTATAAACAAATGTTGTATCTTGGTAAGCTCTCCCTTAGCTTAATATGTTTAATCACTACATTACATAACAACATTGCAATGTGTAGACTATTTTCTATAGATATGATCTTTAGCAGCTCTCAGGTTCCTTCTATTTTTCTCCCTTTATCTTTTCAGATTGTCTCTCCCTCAAATAGATGTTCTAGTATTCTCCTCAGTTATCATATTGTTTATCTCTCCCTTTCACAATAATGCCAAATAAAAAACATAAACCATGTAGCTCTTGTAGTAGCCAATTAACTCTCTATTTTCCTGTGCATTTACTGTATCTCTGTATACTGATTATGCCACTTGTTTCTGAAATCTTTCACAACCTTAGACAGAAATCTAAAGTGTGAACTACGCTACATCAACATGAATGATCTTCTGATAAGATTAGGCTGATGCAACCTCCAGATCACATTAGTGACCGGTAGATAGGGGACAGACCCCAAGTCTAGTCCTCAAGTATTCAAATGTATCCTTCGGTAGAGGCTTTGTAAATATGTCAGCAAGTTGCTCTTTAAATGTAACAAATTCAAGCTTCACTTGCTTCTCCTATATTTGTTCTCTTAAGTAGTGATACTTGATAGATATGTGCTTTTTTAGAGTGCATCACTGGATTCTTTGAAATGTTTATAGCACTAGTGTTATCACAGTATATAATCACCAGCTTAGTGATTATCTCATTCATTCCTTCTAAAACTTTCTTAATGTATGCAATATTTTAATAGTTTGTAGCAGTAGCAACATACTCTACTTTAGCTGTAGACTAAGAAATACAAGACTACTTCTTACTTGTCCAGGAAACAAGTCTTTCATCGAAGAAAAATGCTCCTCCGGTTGTGCTTTTTTTGTCATCCACATTTCCAGCCCAATCAGCGTCGGTGTATACTTTAAGTTCAAACTTGCCTTCCTTAGGATACCATAATCCATAATCCTCTATTTTCTTCAGGTATCTTATGATTCTCTTTGTAGCAATCATGTGTGACTCCCTAGGATTTGCAAAAAATCTTGCAATAATTCCCACATGTGCTGTATCTGGTCTACTATGTACTACATACATCAACTTACCAATCATTGATCAGTACAGTGTCTGGTTCACCTCTATAGTTTCATCCTCTTTAGTCAATTTGTAGCCTGTGACCATTGGTGTTCCAACTGGTTTAGCATCTTCCATGCCAAATGTTCTTAGTACTTCTTTTATATATTTAGATTGTGTGATGAATATCCCATCATTCTGCTGAATAACCTGTAATCCTATAAAGAACTTAATCTCTCCAAACATAGACATTTTGAACTCTTTTCTCATCTCATCAGCAAATGATTTACATATGTGATCTTGACCTCCAAAGATAATATCATCCACAAATATTTCAGCAATTTAGAATAGTATCATCAGTATCTCCTTTCATATACAAATTGTTGTTCTCACTAGTTCTAACAAATCCAATACTTAACAAATAAGTATGCAGCCTTTCATACCAGGCTCTCAGTGCTTGCTTCAAACCATACAAAGCTTTATGTAATCTACATATCATGTCTTTCTTGTCTGGATCGATGAACCCTTCTGGTTGTTCTATGTAGACTTCTTCTTCAAGTATCCCATTCAGAAATGTAGACTTAACATCCATTTGATAAACTTTAAATTTATTATGTGCTGCATAAGCCAGTAACATTCAAACTCCTTCTAGTCTAGCAACAGGTGCAAAGGTCTCACCATAGTCAATTCCTTCCTCCTGTGCATACCCCTTGCAAACTAGTTTGGCTTTATTCCTTGTAACCTCTCTATTTTCATTCAGCTTGTTTCTGAAGATGCACTTAGTACCAATAACATTCTTGTCCTTAGGTCTAGGTACTAAGGTCCATGTCTTCTTTTTCTCTATCTATTCAATCTCTTCATTCATTGCATTTATCCACTCTTCATTCTCCAATGCAACTTTAACATTTTTCGGTTCATATTCACAAACTAAGCATGTACCTTGTCTTGACTTACTTCTCATTTGTATGCTAGCTTTCTTGTTGCCAATAATTTGGTTCTCAGGATGATGTCTTCTGACAAATCTTGCCAGTATTTGATCTCTCCTTTCTTGTTCATCCTGTTCAAGTTCATTTTCCTGCTCGGTAGGTCCTTCTTGCTCGTCAGTTTCTCTTTCTTGTTCCTCGGTGTTGTTTTCTTGCTGACTAGTTGTCATTGTCTACAACTTTGGTAGATACTCTATATGCTCAATGTATGTGAATCTATTGTAGTCTTATGGTTCCTTTGTGCTTTCTTTTGCATTCTTGTCATCAAACTCATCAACCCTAACATTAGCACTTTCTATCATTTTATTAGTAACTTTATTTAGACACTTATATGCTTTGCTTTTAGTGGAATATCCAAGAAATATCCCTTCATCACCTTTTGAGTCAAGCTTTCCATTTCTTTCATCTTTTAGATAAAGCATTTACTTCCAAAAATTCTAAAATAACTTACAGTGGGTTTGTGTCCAAACAATAACTCATAGGGTGTTTTGTTAGTGTCCTTCAACTGTACTTAGTTCAAAACATAAACAACTATGCTAACTGCCTCTGTCTAATATGTCTGAGAAACATTTTTCTCTATCATCAATGTCCTTGCACAATCAACTATTGACCTATTCCTTCTTTCAGCAATTCCATTCTGCTAAGGTGTTCTAGGTGCAGAGACCTGTCTTTTAATACCATGCTCATTACAAAAGTTAGTAAATTCATCAGAAATAAATTCACCTCCTCTATCAGATCTTAAGCATTTCAATTCTTTACCAGTCTCTTTCTCTACTTTTTCTTTATACCACTTGAACATCCTAAATGCCTCTAATTTTTCTTTCAAGAACATGACAGTCATCAATCTAGTATAATCATCAACAAAAAGAATGAAATACCTATCACCATAATAACTCTGTGTTCTCATGGGACCACACAGGTCAGTGTGAACTAACTCAAGTATATTCTTTGTTGAATAATCTTTTCTTTTGAAACTAGATTTTGTCATTTTACCTTTCTAACACTCATGACACATAACATGATCAAGCTTAGATAAGTTAGGAAAACCTCTAACCTTTTTCTTTTTACTGATTTTAATCATGTTAACAAAGTTCACATGACATAACCTTTTATGCCATAACCAAGCATCCTCATTTCTCATCATTAAACAAGAAGACTCATCATTGTTAAGATAAAACAAGTTACCTTTTGATTGTGCTAGTCCTGTTCCAACAAGTCTTCCTCTATCATCAAATATTTTTACTTTCTTTCTCTCAAAAGGTACTCGGTGATCCAAATTGTTCAGTTATGCCACACTTAGCAAATTATAGTATAGTCCTTCTACCTAATAAGCATTATCACACTAGATTCTATCATTTATCAACAAGGATCCCTTTCCTCTAACCATACAAGGTGTATCATTACCCATTTTTATAGATCCTCCAGTATATTGCTCAAGATGATTAAATTTTTCTTCATCACCAGCCATGTGATGTGTATAGCCACTATCTATGATCCATGTATCATTTTTATTAACCGTAGAAATCAGTGTTGTTTCTACATACCTTTGTTCTTCCTCAGAATCATCCTTCATAACAACAAATACCACTTCTACATCATCATCTGAATTGGATTTCGATTCATTTTGCTCTACAATGTAACATACCTTTTTGCCTTTGTCATTATTGTCTCGGTTGTCTCTGTTGTGGTGTCAGTAACTTCTGTTGCCTCTTCTCCCATAGCTTCCTTCACCAAATTGGTCCTTGTTTCTATCATCTTCCTTCCTATTCTAACATCAAGCAGCAATATGACCAACCTCTTTGCAGTTAAAACATGCTAAAGGTAATTTGCCTCTATATCTACCTTTTACTTTAGGTAATCTCCTAGCCATAAGAACTTCAATTTCATCATCAATATTGCTATCACTATCATACTTATTATTTCTACTACTAGACTTACCAATCTTCAGAGAAGTCATAAAAGTAGATTCAATGGTCGGTAGAACACTATTATCATAATTGTTTAGTTCAAAAGTTGTTAGCTTTCCAATCAGATTATCAAGAGTGAGAGTACTGTTAGGTGCTGACCTATTTTCATGAATTATAGATATTCTAATGGCATAAATAGGAAATAAAGTCCTTAGAATTTTTCTTACCACAGTGTCTTCATCAATAACACCATTAGATTCTCTAATAGCGTGAAATACCTCCTTTATTCTTTTTATGTACTACACAATGTTTTCTCCTTCTTTCATCTTCATATCATCGAATCTTCCTCTTAAACTTTCAGCTCTGGCTCTCTTGACATTTGTATCACCACTATAAACTTTAGCAAGTTTATCCCACATATCTTTAGCAGTAGTGCAATCTTTAATATCTTCAAACTAGACATCTGTTAGAGCAGCAACAATCTCAATCATAGTAATGTTATGCTCATGTCTATCTCTTAGTTGATCTAGAGTCAAAGGTCTAGTGGGTGGTGCAATGTAGCCATTCTCTAATAGTGTGAGGGTAGAATTCCCAATTCCAGATATATGTAGTTTCATTCAGCTTTTCCATGTGTAAACTTGTCCTTGTTTAGCTTTGGCACATCCCTCTTATACATTTTGTGATCTTTATGTTGAAGTCCTTAAAACTTTGTTCCAAGCAACCAATACGCTTTGATACCAATTGTTAGAATAACTAAGAAGGGGGTGAATCAATTATCCACTGTCCCAAATACAAAATATATATCCAAAAACAATTTAAATAAATTTTTGCATCTCGGTAACATATAATAGTAAACTGTCTCTACTTTTACCGATTATTGGTTAATAACTTGAAGTAACTACCAATCAAATATAATATGCAACATGTAAAGTATGATATCCAACAATCATCACAATCAACACATAACACAAGAGATTTAACATGGAAACCCTGTAAAGGGAAAAATCACCTGGGATTGGCAACCCAAAAATTGTTCACTCTTCTGAAGTGAGGTCAGTGAAGACCCAACCTTGTTAAAGGTTACAAAACACATTGTAAGGTGTGACCTTGTTAGAAGATTTAACACTAACCATTATCATCCAACCAACATTCACTATGGGGTTGATAGGTGTAGACTAGGATTTGAGAGTGCACCTAAACCTGTTTTGAAGGCCAAAGACAAACAAACGTCATAGCATATAATCAAATCAAATTTAATGGTAAACAAACTAAAATCAAAGCCACCTCAGTTTAAGCCTAAAACGAATGCGCCCATGCACCGTTTGATATGTTTGGATATAAATGGATGTGGGTGTGCAAACTCAAGCACTTGGAGCATGCAAGATAAATGATGATTTGAGGTTAATGAAGACCCAAAATGACACAAAATAGGTATGAGGAACCTATTTTGCCTCAAAGGCCTCAAGAACACACAAATATGCAAAGCTAAATGAAAGAACTAAGATTAAAACAAGAAATGAATCTATGTTAATCCATTTAAGCTAATTTAGATGTGATTTAAGCTTGAAAATGATCTAAAATAATGAGTTTATGCTTATGCTAGAATGAAAATGGCATTATAACTTTGCTATTGAGTTTGAGAGTTGAGAGATGATTTGCCTTAGGAAGTGAGGGTATTTATAGGATTTCTAAAGGCTTGGGGTAGGAGGAATGAATGGCCAGGATTGAAATCCTTAAGAGAGGCCAAGATTCACTCAAAGGGAAGCACATGGATTGTGCTAGTTCTCAGCCAATCAGGAGGTGACACATGTCACAAGGTGAGTGGATGAAGGGAAGGGCAAAGAGGAGTCAACAAAGGGGGCTCCAAGCTCATAACTCTCCAAATAAATGCTTGTAAGAGCAATGAATGGGCTTTAAGAGGCTTTGAAGACTTTGGGGAAGCAATAAATGCTTTGTGGTTGAGATATTTGGAAGGAAAGACTTTGCTTTGGTTTAGGAAAGTCTTAAGCTTGGTTAGGATTGCACAAAGGTTTAAGGGTAGGATTAGGATTAGATTAGGACAAAAATAGGATTAGGATGGGTGAAGAGGGTGGATTTGAGAAGATTCTAGAAGAGTCTAGATTTCTCCTTAGTTTCATGGAATAAAAGTTATTCATTCCAAAAGCTTAAGTTTTAGGAATATTTATTAAAATATTTTCAATAAATATGAAAATTAAATATTTAACCTTAATTAAATATTTAACCTTGGGATTAGGGTTAGAAAAGATGGGATTAGCCTTTTAATCAAAATTAAGAAGGGATTAGAAGATTTTGGAAGAGGTTAGTGGTCTTAAGGAAATTGGCCAAGTTTGGGATAAAAAATAAATTAAAAATAAATTAATTTATTTTTGAAGTTTTTGGTCAATTTATTAATTAAATAATTAATAAATTAGAGATAATGTCCAAATGACATTTTTAGGCTAGATTCCTTAATTAAAGATTTTTAATTAAGAGAGAGGGATTTAATGCCATAAAAATAAATAAATTAATTAAATAATTAATTAATTAATAAATGATGATGTCATCAAAGATTTTCAGAAAACAAAAATAATTTATTTTCTGAAGGATTTTTCGGTGTCTACATTTTGCCCCTCTTTGATGCGATGCCACAAGTGGCATGGCGTCAAAGACAAGAAAACAAGATGCCGAGGCTAGAATCAGAAGAAGAGGGTATGACGCCTGGGTGGACTAGGAGAAAGAGAGATACATGCCCCGGTGGGACAAAATCATGGAAGATGCACCCAGTGGGACAAGGAGAAAGAGGGATTACGCCCTGGGACAGAGTGTGTCCGGTGGGACGAGGAAGGAAGGGCTTAGGAAGAAAGGGGAGATAAATGACCTCACTTTTAAGAGCAAATATGGATGATATGCAAGATGAGATGGAAATGCAAGATGCAAGATGCAGCTATATGCAAAGATGCAAGATTAATCTATATGATAAATGCAAGGGACCAGATAGCTCCAAGTGCAAATGGGAGTGCACAGCCTAGATTTAATATAGCTATGTTAGAGACCTGCCAAGGATACTGGGATCACGAGGCCTGTCAACAATGTCGCAGAGGACTGATGAGGACTGATGCTAAACAAACACACAGGGTTGCCCCAACATCACACATGAAGCGCAGAGGCGACATGGTGAAACCGATGCTGAAGGAACCACAAACACACAACTGACTCACAGGCAGAAGCGAAAGATCAAAAGACCTTGCCCCAGATTATCCGCACACGCAGCACACCGTGATATAATGAATCGTGGTGACCCTGATGGGATAAAGAGAAGCCAAAAAAGATTAACAAGATCAAAAGGACAAAACCCAAGATCAAAATGATAACTCCAAAAAGACATCCTTTGCCAAGGAGAGAGATTAGGTTTGATTGATGGTGGGAAGATTGGTCGGACAAGAGGAACGATATATCCTCAAGGACCAGGATGGAAGATTAGGTCAGATAGGAGGAACGATATATCCTCAAGGACCCAGGGGTTGGTGAGAGAATAAGTGTAGTTGTTCGCTGGCAAAAGCTGAAGTTCAAGGAATAATCAGGATGAGCAAGGATAAGTCGACAATTGATGTTGCTGAAGCACAAGGCCTGAGTGGGACTAAAAGTTTTCTGAGGCTGGGGATGGGACAAGATATTTGATCAAATGCTGCTGTAGGACGGACAAAGGTTATGTACAACAAGGAGGAATGATATGTACAAGGGATATGTACAGAAGCTCAGGATTGGGGATAGGAAGATCACACTCGGCGGGACTCTCACTAGGACGGAGACAAGAAGGATAAATACAGGGAGGAAGTGCTATACAGGAAAGGGATAAGGATATGGTACAAGATATGGTACAAAGCTTTGGAATAGGATATGGATTGCAGATGGGTTGGAGGAAGATGGAAGCTGAATGCGTGGAGGATAGGGGAGATGGAATTGCTGGGAGATCTGTTAAGAGATGGAGGAAGAGGACGGTAGTTGAAAGGACAACTGAATAGATAAATAGCTCAGTTTACTATGTTGGCACCTGTTTGCTAGGTTTTCACCAACATACTTGTCCAAGGTGCTTGAATTGCCAAGTTTTCACCATTGGACGATAAGCATACAAGGAGATAAAAACATGTAAAAAACATAGATTGTTTTCAGTTGAGTTTTGATATTTGATTGCGTTGTTGTAGATGCAAAATCCTTTATGGAGACAAGACTGACTAACTGACTCACATGAAGCTTCAAAGGACTTTGACTAGATATGATCCGTCTAAGATACATGGGAGACCATAGGATATGACATTGATTGCCCCCAAGTGTTAAACATTGATAGGATACAGACGCTTGAGCTGATTGGTGTACAGACTGACTTATTGAAAACTAAAAATGTTGAAACAAACCGGGAGATATGTACAAACTAAAGCAAGAATGAAAGCTGGGAAAGACCAAGATTGTGCTGATAGATGAAGCGTTTTGAACAAGTGGCACCCGTTTGCTGGGTTTTCACCATCTTGGCAGAGATTCTATTTTTGCTACCAAGGCGCCTGTTTCCAGGTTTTCACCAAGGCACTTTTTTTTTTTGTATTTTTTATTTTTCAATTTTTTTGTACTTTTGATATATTTTTATTTTTTTTGTGAATCATCAAGGTGCCTATTGCTAAGTTTTCACCAAGATGTTCATTTTTTCAAGACTTTTTTTAATTTTTATAATTTTTTCAGGACATTTTACCATAGACTGAAGGCCTTAGGCATAGAATTTCTTCAGATGGAGAATGTTGATTGGTTCTCGGAGCTGTTCTCCTTTAGTCGTTGAGAGTTGATTTGCACTAGAGCCAAAAGTGGTAGTGATTACAAAGAGACCTAGCCAATTGGGTTTAAACTTCCCCTTGCATTCTCGATGGGATTGATTTTTAGGATTTTCTCTCAAGACTAGATCGCCAACCTGAAATTTTTTGTGTCTGACTTTCTTGTTGTAGCCTCTAGACATTCTCTTCTGATATACTCTGAGATGATCATACGCTGCTTGTCTGCGCTCATCTAGTAGTTTTAGTTCTTGTAACCTAGACACTCTGTAGTCATCATCAGTTACTAGACCATGCATTCTAATTCTTAGTGATGGGATTTCAACCTCAATAGGTAGTACCGCTTTAGACCCATAAACTAAAGCGAAAGGTGTAGGCCTAGTAGGTGTTCTGATATTTGTTCTGTTACTTGTTTTGATACTGATTCTGATACTAGTTCTGATACTAGTTCTGATACTTGTTTTGATACTAGTTCTGATACTGGTTCTGATACTTGTTTTGATACTTGTTCTGATACTGGTTCTGATACTTGTTTTGATACTAGTTCTGATACTAGTTCTGATACTTGTTTTGATACTTGTTCTGATACTTGGTATACTTGATAGCATCTTTTTTTTTCATTGTAAACTCCCAAGTAAGATCATATCGTGCAGTCCCAATGTCTAGCAAGGTGGAGAACAAGAGGGATTGGCAAGCTGGTGGAAGAGATGGAAGATAAGAGAATGAAGGAGAATGAAGGGAAGAAATCCTCAAGGGAAAACTCCTCAAGAATACTCAAGCTAGGAAAAAATTGTTATGTAAAGCGCATTTTGGGATAAGCAATGAAAGGCTAGCATAAGATAAGTCACAAAAGTGTAATGCCAAAGAAGGAAAGGATGTAGTCCAAAAAAGTAGACATGTCAAGAGGCTTCATAGCACCGTGTTTTACTCTTTCTTTTTTAGATCAAGACCAATGGGGAAAAGGATAGCGATAGGCAAAAATGAATGGAGGAAAATGGATATGAAGGCTAAACATGGAAGAAATGAAAGCAAGATCATCGTAAAATAGCTCACAAGATAGCCAAATGTTCGTGTATAGATCAACATTGTCAAGATCAAAGAGAGAAGATGAAATGGATGAAATATGTAGAAGAACTATGCATGATGCCTGATTGCCAGGTTTTCATCATGGTACTTATCCAAGGTGCCACAAGGGAGTGGTTTTCACTATAGGACAAATTTATTTCTCTTTACTTTTGCTACCAAGGCACCTGTTTCCAAGTTTTCACCAAGGCACATTTTCAATTATTATTTTTTTTTCATTTCTTTTGGAATTTTTGGAAGAAGGCAAGCTTTTTAGATAGTGCTCCTTGAAAGGATAAACCATGATATACCAAGGATTCAAGATGATATGCTCAAAGATGCTGATAGGAAAAGGAAGATGGAAGAGGAAAATGGAGGATAAAGTTTTATGTAAAGCGAGTGAGGTTTGAAGATAGAAGGAATAGGCAAATGAGGAAAAAAGATAGAAGGTAGAAGGATAATGAATGGAAGGATTGTGAAAGGGTAAATGGAAAGGAAGGCAAGCTCAACATCAACACATACCTTGAAGGGTGGTGAGAGGATGGAGGAATCGTGAATGAAAGAATATGTGAAGGAATATGGTGAATGGATAGTTGAGGTTGTGGTTTAGGTGCGTGGAATGGAAGAATGATTTTGGAAGAAGATGAAGTGGAAGTCTTTGGAAGCTTGAATGTCAACTTCACTTTTTTTTCAACACTAGACTCTTTCAAGAGAGACTTTGGAATCCATATAGCTGTAGGATTTTCATTTCTTTTAGATGATCTAGAGAGAATATCTTCAATGATGGATTTTGGAACCCATACTTATCTTGTAGTTTTTTTCTTAGATATCTCTTTTGACTTTATGTTTCCATGTCTATTAGAGGAGACATGGTGATCTTCTTTTTTTGATGGATTCTTGTATTGCTTCTTTTTCTTATATTGAACATTCAAGTTACTTCCAAAAGACTTAAAACTTGTGGAAGAGGGAGGATATGACTGGTTTAGATGGGTGGATGGATGAAAAGGATTCAAGGGTATGCACCTATGTTGATCTTGAGGAAAGATGGGAGATGGAGGGATGTAAGGACCCAAGATGGATGGAAAATTAGGAGAGTTAGGAGGGGAAAGTGAAGGGACATAAGGACCCAAGATGGAAGGTAGACATGAACCCCGTTGTAATGGTGGAAGAGGTCCAAGGATGGAAGTGGAAGACACAAAAGGATAATCAATAAGTTCATCAGCATCTCTATGACAACCAAGGATATCAGCATCTTTAGAGTGAGCATTAGAATTTTTAATAGAATCATGGACATCTTGAATATGAGCACCATCTTTGATAGGATTGTTCAAAGCTTGCAAAGACTTAGGAAGAGTAGAAAGTGGAAGTGAACATGGAGTGGTAGAATAAGAAGATGGAAGACTTTGATCTTGACAAGGATCTTTCAATAGCACAAGTGCATAATTTTTCTCTTGATTGTTAATGGGCTTAACATTGGAAGTAACAACACCATTTTTACCAACCTTAATGGAAGTATCATCTTTGGAAAGTGCAAGTGTAGTAAGGTCAAAAGAACCTTGAGGTGGATAAGAGACATCGTGAAAAGGATTGGATAACATGGAGGGTTCTTGATCTTGATCTTTCTTTATGTTCTTTTCTTCATCATTTCTGGAGTCCTCTTGACATGGACCCACTTCTAAGGACAAGGAAGCATGTTGGGATTGTATGGATGACTTTGGAAGAGATGGTGGAGGACTAGTTGAAGTAGGGATTATAGCATATGAAGGCTTAGGCTCTTTAGGTTTAGCATTATTGAAAGTATTGGTAGCCAAGTGAAGGTTAGCTTGAGTTTCTTTAAGAGGTAGCCCTGGAGGATAACTATAGGGAACCACATGAAAAGTATCAGGGCTTGTGTCGGATGAAGGTTCTATGAAAGATTTGAAAGACTCAGAAGCTTTAGGAAATGTACGGGTATTGGAGGAAGTAGGGGATGGAAGGGAACCATCACAAGACAAAGGTCCAACATTAACATGATCTTGCTTGAGAGTGTAATCTTTATTTTCAGCCTGAGAGTTCTTAGAGGAGAGATCATTATAGTATTGACATTTCAAGCTAGCACGATGCATTTTATAGTCCTCAGCAGTAGTAGATGGATCATCATCAAGGTATTGTCCACAAAAGCTATCAAAATCTCTTTCAAAATCAGAATCATATGGATCACCATCATGATCTATCCAATGTGATGGCCTATTTGCAGTAAGTAGGAACACACGATGAGGAGGACTCTTAGGAACAGAGGTGTCATAGGTATCATTACATTGTCTGTCGTCATAGTCATCATAGTTTTCAAAGCTGGATGTGTCACTCTTTATGGAAGAGGTATCATAAGGGTTGTCACGTTGCTCACATTTTATCTAAGGGCATGGTGAAATGTACAAGTCTTTATCAAATGGAAAAGGGCACAGAGCTTCCATGGAGAACTCTTTAAGTTCCTTTTCTTTCTCAAGTTTGTCAAGCTAGACTTGCATATCTTGCAGCTGCTTCATCATAGTGGTGATTAAAATTTCTTCCTCATGTGTACTAATTCTTTGAGACATGTATACTGATTTTCAATAGCTACTACTCTATTCCTGACATGGTGATTTGTTCGACAGATTCTGGAAATAGGCTGAAAAAGCTAAATATCAGGCAATTTTGACAATTTTCTGACAACTCTTCAAAAATTTTCCAAATAAAACTCTGAAGACTTGTACGACAGTGGGTATGCTATGAAATGACACTTGATGGAAACTCATATGACTTTTTGACTTCCTAAAATAATTTTTGACTCTAGAAAAGAATTTGACTTCAGATTTTGCAAATTTTGAGTTTTCAGATTCAGATTGTTTGCAAATTTCAATGTCGAGATTTGAAGATTGTAACAGATTTGTTCATTTTCAGTAACCAGATAGATAAACAAGCATGCAAAATAGCAAGCAAGTGATTTCAAGTATGTCTGAAAACAATGAACAAGGGCAAAAGCAACCTTGCGCATGAACAATCAAGTGACTTATTTGTTCTAATCCTCAAAAGTGCTAATTGTGTATGTTCCAAAAATGTTTTGCAATAACGTACATATACCCTATAAAATGAAAATTTGGCCTCTCTAGGGTTTTTAGTAATGGTTTGACTCTGCAACTTTTATGATCCAAAGGGGTGAACTCCAATCCCAGCGCACCAGGGTTTTGACACAGTCCGAGAACTTAATCTTCAGGAGCTGCTAGGGAGATCTGACAACCCAACAATGAATCATACCTATGGAGATTTCTTCCACAAGGACATTTATATAGCGGCTGTCACTACCACGGCGAAAATGGCTATGACCGCTTGAGGTTCCATCAACGCAGTTTTCCCTATGAAGGGATTGTCCGCTATGGTTAACCCTCTCTAAAGATGACTCACAATAGTATACCACAAGGTGACTTGGCTCCAGATCCAAGGTTTTTGACACCTTTTCACTTTTAACCCAAACAAAGCAAGCAGATTAATCCGACACGCTAAGACAAAGTTTTGCTTCACCAAGGTCTATGATGCCAAGTCCACGTGATCTATCAACCTCTCCTAGGAGAGAATGTATCAATCAATAAGAGAAGGAACACTAACCAATTTTGATTCACCAAAGCTCGTGATGTCAACCCCACGTGATCTATCAACCTCTCCCAGGAGAGAATGTATCGATCAATAAGAGAAGACGCACTAACCAAGTTGAATGTGAAACACACTAAGTATCCTCCCTACCTACAAGGATTCTGTCGTCAAGAAAGATTTCTCTAGGAATCCAATCTCTCAAGAATCATGAATAGTGTTCATAGGGCCTAATTACTATGTGAGCACAGATATATTCCCGAAAGCAAATCTACCAAAAGTACCCAAAAAACAGAAAGAGGAACACTTAACGCTTAAAGTGAATATGAGATGAGTCCACAAGGTGGAACACTTAACACCTCACACAAGCTGAAAATGAGTCCCCAACTTAAAAAATAAGTGAGTTCCTAAAAGCACAAAAGGGTTGCCAAGTGGAACACTTAACGCTTCTGTCCTGTTGACCCCTCCCCTTTATGGCACTGAGATTGCAACCACGGGGTGGAAATGAGAGGCTGACGGATTAGCAAGTCCAATAACCCAAGATAGCAATCAAGATCAATCACAAGTATTCTAAGATTACTTAATGAATCCTTAAGGGTTCACAACCTAGTATCAATTATGCAAGTGTGTAGGAATAGATCAAAAGCATGAAAAGATGCACACAAGCTTGACACATAAGAGATTTATTTTATGTCCCAAATCAAAATATTATTAGATGAAGGAGAATACCTAGGATCCTCGCAACGCGCTTAGTAGATTTTATTTGATTTTTAGCAATTCTTGTTGAGCTTTTCCATGCAAGCAAGTGACGAACTCTCCAACAAGCAAACAAGATATGCAAAATATATTCAACTTATGAAAACCATAGGGTTAGCTCTAAAAATCAATTATTATCAGTAATAATAACCAGCAATTAACCCAAATGACAACTCATATCATTCATTGAACCATGTAAAAAAAATAAGTGCATACCCATCATAAAACTTTTTTTTTTTTGCTGCATTTGACCTAGTCAACAAGATCTAATTTTTTTGATATGATTTTGGCCACAAAAATAGAAATTTAGAACAAAGACCCCTACTTAAAAATAGAGAGCTTTCTAAAAATGTAAAAATTTTAGAAAAATCTCTTCATTTGTGCTCTAGAGACCTATTTTATCAAAATAGACCAGTTTTTATAAATTAACTATTTGAGCTATTATATCATGTCCAAATTTAAAATATAAAGAATGGAGCCCTTATAGAATTTAAAGAGCTTTCTGAAAATATAAAAATTTCTAAAAAATATGCTGATTTGCGTCAGATATTAATTTTTCCCAGAATTTCAAGAAAAATTTATTAAAAATTCAAAACATCTCAGAAACTTCTAAATTTTTTACTGTAGCTTCCTTGATATGTCACCAACTTGTAAAAAACAATTCAGAGCAAACCTCCAAGCCTTTTGGGAGATAAAATTAAATCTTTGAAACTTTGGGGTTTTAGCTCCCAAAAAAAAATCAAAACCAGCATGCAAAGGTGGGTTGCCCCACGGTGGGCGCCAAAAATGTGTGTGTGAAAATTGTACCTAATCTGTAGATACAACACTTTAGTAAAACATTAGAGATTAGCTATAATCAAAATCATGCAAAATTGAAATCTAATTTAACCAAGCGATTTACTATCTTCTAGTAGGTGCGAGATTAATGTTCTCAGATTATTATCAAGATTAGTGACCTAGACGACACCTAAATGAAGGATTTGAATGCAATTGATCTAGATATGAATTGAATGCAATTAATCTATATTTTTTTTATTTTCTATGCAATAATAATAAAAAACTGATATGAATCTATGCTAATATGGAAATTGATATGCTAAAATGATCTAACAATGATATGAAAAAGAATCTAAATGAATGTAAAAAAAAAAAAAAAATTGATCTCACAATAGCCTTGATTCGCAATAAGCTTTGATTCTCCCAATTCCAATTCTCCAGCGTGATTGTGCAAAAATATGAGATGCTTGGATGCAAATTTGAGAGATGAATTATGAAGAGCTGAGCCTTGTTTTTATAGAAATCCAAGGCTTTGGAGGTTGTGAAAGAAAGCCATAAATCACTCAAATAACTCAGGTTGATTTTTGAGTTATTTTTAAATAACAGATAATTAAGTCACAAAAATCATGCAAAAGCACAGTTCAACTCGAATTAGAAGTTTAGATCCACTTTAAAACTCAAAAAGATGTTGAGTTTCAAAAAACTAACAACTTGCATTGATTTTCTAATTTTGAGTTTAACTGGTCCTTGAATGTGCACATGGATAATTATGATTTAATAAATAAATAAAGTGATTTATTCTCAACTTAACTGCTTTTTGAAATAAAATAATTAATTTATGGGTTAATTAACTATTTTACCAAACTTTTATTAAAAATTATATTATTAAATAATGACAACTTGCTTTAATTAATTAAATAAGAATTTAATCAATTATTCATAGGATATTAGATTTATTGTCAAAATTAAATAATACAATTAATAATAGATAGAATTAAATTTAATTAAACAATTAAGAGGCAAATATTAAATCTAATTAATTAAATATGCAAAATATTTAATTAATCAAATTTTAGGATAAATGTGATTTATTGCCAAATAATTATAAAATTAAAGATAATTATGATGATTAAGAATATTACTAGAAATATTTTCCGATGTAGAATTGAAGATAATCAATTATGATTCGATGATGTTTAGATGTGCCTTAGATTAGGACTTTGATGTCAATTTCATTCGAATTGAAGATGTAGAAGATTAATGAACTTATAGCCCATTTTTTGGGTATTACAGAGACAACATGCGTTTGCCATCAATTCCAAAGGGGGAGATTGTTGGCATTGTGATGAAGTTTGGGTGCAGTCATAGGGAGTTACTTGTTTGGTTTTCATTGATGGAAACTATGTCAAAACAATCAAGTAATATAATTGTTGTAGTGAGGGCACAATCGGTAAGAAGGATTCATGATCAATAATGTAGGAAATCGGCTAAGTCTAGAAAATCAGTAGATAGTGAGGATAACACTTTGGTGGCGATCTTGGTAGAAGTGGAATCATGAGAAGTGGTCATAGGTACAACATCAACTTGTTCAGGTTTCAGTGTGGTTCCAACCACAACTCATTTGGTTGATCAGTAAGAGATTTTTTTATGCCATAGACATTGAGACAGGTAAGAACACTTGTGTTCTTGAGAAACAGTTGGTAGATCCCAAATCGGTGAGCGCTATAGTAAGTGTGATGATATTTGGTGATATGATGACCTGGAATAGATATTTTGGAAATGATGAGTTGGGATTGTTGGGATCGATGCAAACGTATGTGGTGGATTTAGGCCAATGCATTAGAGAATTCAAAATGTATTTGACTACCTTGGAGATATAACTTGTAGATCTTATTTTGGGTTGACGCAGTCATGGTAAAATGTGTTTTACATTGAGATTTTCAGTTTGGTGCATGGTGATTTCATGGGAAAGCATTTAAATTTCTTTTTTGGTGTGTATGATATCAGTGAAAGTTGCATATATAATTGGAGTTGCTCATATTGAAAAGGGTGATGTTAGTGTCATGATAAGGGTTTTGTAATTTCTGATAGGGACAGAGCTATGAGAAGTTACAAAGAGAAGAGAGAAGATTGGATATGATAGGCAAGGAGTGCTACATCCAAATCATTACTTGTTGTTCCCTAACAATTACGACAAGAAAAATCCCATAATCAGGTGGAATTTAATACGCCTTTTATTGTAAATCCCTTAACCAAGTGAACTCACAAAATAATTTTTAAATCCTCTAGCGAGGTATATCTTAATAGATCTCATTATACTCCTAACAGTGTACTAGTCACTCCTAACAGAGTGAACCCTCAGAAAGGGTTGTATGCACACAAAAATGGTCACCTAGACTCTGGGCTCCATTTATTTGATTTATCAATCCTGAATTAGTTTTATCAATAATCAATATTTTTCAACACTATTAATTTCTTGATCAAATCTTAGTTTCGATCATATATTGGATTTTTATCCTTGGATTAACCATTTTATCCTAAGTTTTTATTTACTTAAAAGGAATATTTCCTCCCCTTTTAATTAAATAAAAAGCCCCACCTTTTCCTCTTATCCTAAGTTGCACAAATAAAGCATCATTCTTATTTTATAAAAAGAGAAAAAGTACTTTTTATCTCATATGGACACTAAAGTCAACTCCTATTTTCCTATTGGAGGATATTTGTGCACAAGGATCAAGCTTCCATTTTTCTCCACCGTTGATTAAGTCTTTTGCCTCTTAATCTCAATGGTCCATTTTCATCTCATTTCTTATAAAATGAGAGCTCTCTTCTTCATTTGGATCCATCATCTTTATGTTATTGTTATGCTGCAGGTTTTCTAGGTCACTTGGAGCTCTTTGAAGACATTGTTGTTGCATTACATTCTAGTTGCATATTTACTTTCTTAGTTGCATAATCATGGCATGTTAGCTTAGTTTCTTTTTATGCAATCGATTAATCTCACATAGCTTAATAGGAGGATTTGTAACACTTGTATTTTTCTTTTATAGCTTGCATCTTTCATTCTCATAGATTAGTTTTCATTGCATTGCATCCATATTGATTTCATTGGAGATATTGGCATTGTTTCCCTTGTCTTTGATTTGGAATCTCTCATTATGTGGTTGACTAGCAAGGTCATGAGTTTATAGCTCTAGCTGAGAGCAATTTTACAAATCTTACAACTCTATGCATAAAGAGCTATGGATCGATTTTTGAGGGCTCATTGTTGAGTTTTCTTCCATGTAAAGATTCATAGAAGTGTGGTCACATTTTCACCATACATTTTTGGCACCCACCATGGGGCAGAGTAGCTTAACTTTGTCCTTTATTTTTTGCATTTTTGCAAAAAAATTCATCAATTTTTGGCTTTATTTTTCGGTCTCTGGTTTTTCTGTCTCGGAGTGTTGCGTGACATTTTTCCAATGTCATGCGACAGTTCTTTGTATATCGGTGTGACACTTTACTAGTTAAAAGTGTCACCCTATTTGACAAAAAGGGTCGCACTGTTTGAGGAGTTATGTCGCCTACAATAGGGCGAACTATCGCACAGGGAAATTCTGTCACCCCAGTATATAGAGAAGTGGCGCACGATAGTTCTGGTGACTGTACTGTTGCCTGTACCTGACAGTGAGTTTTTTTAGCCCTTTTAGCCGAGTTTAGATTGATTTATTTGTTAGTTTGATTTGATGTGGCTAAATAGATTGCATTTCTAGATTTTAGCTGGTTTACTTGCTTTCATAGGCACATCTCTTTTGGGTTAATAAAAGGACATAGATTTTCTTTTGATAGTTTGTAAATGCTCTTTGGTTTCCAATATCAAACATCTCATTTGAGTGATTGAGGGCATGGATTCATTTCTTGTTTACATAGGGAGTTAAATGCACCACTTTGTGGACTCACTCTATGTTTACTTGGAAAGTTAAATATTCCATTGTTCAACCCTTTTTCATTTGTGAGTAGTATTGATAAGCAACTTTAGATTACTTTTGATTGAGCTTGTTAGCTAAATTAGATGTTGGACTCGCTTATTTCTAATCACCCCTCGTTATTTTTCCTTTGGGTGCAAGGTCAGCATTCATACATGGGGGAGGGGTCTACTTGAAAAGAGTGTTAAGTGTTCCACAAAGTTTTGCCCTTTTTATGCTTTTTTGATCTCATTAGTGTTCTTAAGTGTGGACTCACTTTGAGTTGGTGTGAAGAGTTAAATGTTCCACTTTTGGGCTCACTTTGAGCTGATGTGAGGAGTTAAATGTTCTACTTTTGGACTCACTTTGAGTTGGTATGAAGAGTTAAATGTTCCACTTTTGGACTCACTTTGAGTTGGTGTGAAGAGTTAAATGTTCCACTTTTGGACTCACTTTGAGTTTGTGTGAAGGGTTAAGTGTTCCACTTTTTGGACTCACTTCACATTCTCTTGAAGGGTTAAATGTTCCACTTTTGGACTCGCTTCACATTTTCTTGAAGGGTTAAATGTTCCACTTTTGGACTCGCTTCAAATTTTCTTGAAGGGTTAAATGTTCCACTTTTGGACTTACTTCACATTATCTTAAAGGGTTAAGTGTCCCACTTTTGGACTCGCTTCATGTTTACTTGAAGAGTTAAGTGTTCCACCTTTAGTGCTTTAAATACTTGTTGATAGTGGATTGCTTGGAGCTAATTGAATTTTAGGATTGTTCTAACCATTGTGGAGCTAACAAGTTGTGCTTGTAGGTGCTCTCATTGCTTGAAAATTTGCCAAAAAATACATGTCAAAGAGGGCTACTAATGATTTTTGTAGGGCTGTCCTAAGCATAAAAACCAAACCAAGTGCTTGTTTGATTGCTTTCTTTATTAAGTGTGGCATATACTACTTGTTTCATTTCATAGGCACTTAATACCTTGTTGTAGGAATTTTGAGGTGGTAGGAGAGTATGCTCTTCACCCTTGTGGTGAAACAAAAATCTTGACCCATCTTGGGATTTTGAAAGCAAGGGGGTAATTGAATTTGCTTGGTGTGTTTGGGAGAAGTTTTTGAGATAAGGGATTATGCTCTTCACCCTTGTGGTGAACCAAAAACTTTGAACCTCAAAAATCATCCACTCTTTGTTTAGTATAGGAATCCTTTAGCGGGCCTACTCTTGAGCAATCAAGAGGAACGACCCAAGTGGGGACAAGCCTTTTGCCGGCTATTCTGACTCACTATAATCTCAAGGCTATCAAGGACACAAAACCTTGGTAGACAGAACATTTGTCTTCGCTTGATGTGAGTAACTCATAGGATTGTGACCATGGGGAAAGCATTGAGCAAGAATGCTTAAGGTACTCTTGAGACCGCAAGGTCCTAGTCCTTTATGAGGAGCAAGAGGGGTGTTATGAATAGAAGCCCTTATTAAGAACCATAGGTTAGAAGCCACCTTTATTCAGCTGCTTATCTTCTTAGTGCAAGGATTGATCCAAGTGGACTAACCCGGATCACCCCAAGATACTCACCATATGTGTCCCTTTGGTTGTGTTGTTTAACACTTCCACGACAAAGCTAATATCTCTTTTGGGCAACCACTTGGTGTGAGGCAAGGGGACATCAAGTTGTGGGCTAAGTTGGTAAGTATTGAGCCTTGTCTTGTAGGTAGATATTGCTTGAGGTGCCTTCGATTGTGTGATACCAGTGTAAACATTCTCAACATACAAACAATCGGTAGCATTCATAGGGTGCTTTTTCAATTTTGATATCACAATTGTTTATCTTGGCAAGGTTGCTTTTGCCCTTGTTCTAAGTGCTTGAAGACACGTTTGATCCCATACTATTTGCAAACCTATCAATTTGCTACTGTCATTGTGATTACATTCGAAAAATTAACCCTCAGATTGAAAATTTTGAATGAACAAGCCTTAAAACTGAGATTTTGACACTCACTGGTCATAGAGTCATACGACACTGAACAAGTGGCGCGTCCTGTTGTGAGAATTGCCGCGCGCCAGTTCGCCCCTGCAAGTCTGTCACCCTGTTTGATGAAAAGTGGCGCACTGATAGCCTAGAAACTGTCGCTTGGATTCAGGTGAAGTGTCACCTAATTATAAACTATCACCTTTCTTGCCTAGAAAGTGTCACCTAGGCAGTTTCTGCTGGGTTTTTAGTTTCAGTCAGTTTCAGTTGCTGCTAGTCAAATTAAGTCTTGGAGTAGGTTTCTTGCTATGTTGTTGGAGACCTTTTTTGGCTCTAAATCTTTGGTTTTTTCCCTCTAGGAATAGCATCAATTGGTTTACAAGGCCACTTCGGAAATAGTTGTCAGGTTAGAAGGTTATTCTTGGTGAGAAAGCTTATCTCTATAATTGTTAGCTACATTCTTGGAGAATTTTAATACTCCTATTGTCCAAATCACTTTCATTTAATCAAATTCAGTTATATTTCGGCCTAGTCCAACCTCCTGATTCAAAAGTGCAAGGGTAGTCACCCTTTGATTTGAAGCACCTCTTTGACAGTGTTGGTAAAGCCCCTTTTTCTATCTTTTCATTTCATTTTGGACAATAGAGAACTTTGATTATCCTAGTCTGGTGTTGACATTTCAGGAGGTCATCTTATCATTAAGAATCTCTTTCTTTCATGTCAGTTACAATAAGGTACCAAGTCAATCAAGGGAAGTGACCTCCTGCTATCTTTAGTCAGTTACCACCAGTTAAGACTCATCAACAACACAAGGGAAAAGAACCCCTTTTCGATCAATCTCTTAAAAGTGAATCTGAGGTTTGTTTTAATCCAAAAGGTAATCCTAGTGAAGTGAGCACCTCTTTAGCACCACTTTCATCAAGTATGGACATGAGTTACACTTTCACTCGACAACAAAGAGAAGCCATGAATCAAACTCTTGAGGATATTTTCCAACGGCATAGGAGTACCAGAGTGTATGGTGGTTCTTCTCATGCTAGTCCACCCGGGTCACCCCCCAACAACACAAGGTATTTTGATGCTCACCAACAAGCTGAGAGACATTATAGGCAAACTCACTCAGATTTCAGGTCACAAAACAAGGACCAAAACAATGAATCTAGTGATCATCACATCAATGTAGCCAACACAATAAGGCATTCAAGACAATCTTCTCCACTTAAAGATACCTCTCGATATACAAATATGAGGTTGAAAAGCATTTAAAGGGAGAAGCAAGCCTATCTACATGAACAAGTTGCCAAAAAGGAGAAATTTAGACAACTAGAAGAAGAGGAACGTGCATTATTGGACATAAGAAAAAGAGTCACCCAAGAAGAAGAAGATAGGCTCTATGCACAACAACTCCAAAATCAATTTAATGGGTGGGGTACCAATAGTGGGACCAACTCACCCCCATCTACCCCTTCACCAAGTCCTAGAAGAAGGTCAAGGATGCCCTCAAGATCCCCAAGTCCTAGAGGTAGAAGGACTTCAAGATATGATCACCATAGGGGACAGTCGTCTCCTAGACTTTCAAAGCAACCCTCCCAATGAGCACATCATGGCTCACAACACGGAGGAAGTTATGCCAACTTTAATCATATAGATTTTATGACTATGCAACAAGAACCATCCTTTCAAGCATATGTAGAAAGGTATGTGGAACAAAACAAGGATCAGTTCCTAGAAAGTTTCATCAACAAAGGTGCTAAGGTCCCATATAATTTTGATGTGGACCGAAAGGTAAAGAAGCAAGATCCATCAACTAATGAGGTGATCAAACAACTACAAAAGGATATAGAAAGGATGGGGGCTCCTAAGAGCACATTCAATTTGGATTCCATATGTCCCAACCCAATTGACAAGAGTGTGGTATTGGTTGAGTTTCCTAAGAAAATTGAGTTTCCAACCTATGACAAATATGATGGCGTTGGTGATCCTCATGACCATGTTAGACAGTTCTATATAATGAGCTTTTCTTTTCACCATGAAGACTCCTATTTGATGAGATTATTCCCAAGGAGTATCAAGGGTCAAGCCATGGAGTGGTTTACTAACCTTACTCCTCCAGTTAAGACATTTAGAGAGCTTGTGGAAAGATTTGTTCAACATTTTGCTTACAACTTATCAAGGTCGTTCACCATGCTTGATTTGTGCAAACTCAAGTAGAATCAAGGAGAATCCTTTGTTACATTTCTACAAAGATGGAGACATTTGTGCTCAAAATATCCAAGGACAATTCTTGAGGAGGAAAGAATAGACATCATTGTGAGCAACTTGGTACTAGAATTAAGGTATGAAGTAAGGAAGATCCCATTTAATTCTTTTGATACCATGGTAGAAGTGGCGTGTCGCATAGAGGATGTCCTGAAAGAACAAGGAATTTTGGCCAAAACAACTAACAATAACAATGGCCAAAACAATAATAATAATGGTAACAAGGACAAAAAGACCTCCTATTGGAATAAGAATAAGCAAGTGGTCAATGACGGAGTTGTTGACTCATCACAACCTAAGAATGAAGGAGTTCTTATCTCTCTAATGCAGTTCAAGCCATGAAGTTGCAAGCATCTTCAACACAACAAGAGAATAAACCCAAGTATCAAGGGAGACCTAAAATAGAAAAGAGACAATTTACCAAACTTGGGGACTCCTATGCAGACATTTTCAAGATGTTAATTGCTCATAATTTGGTGCACCCACAAGATCCTACAAAGCACCGCATACTAGATCCTGAGCCTCATTGGTGGGATGAGAAGGCTTTTTGTGTCTTTCACAATGGAATTGGACATGATATAAAAAATTGTTTTAAACTTAAGCATCTTGTCCAAGATCTTATTGAAAGTGGACAATTACAAGTTGATGGTTTAACCACTAATGCGGATCACAAAGCTTTTAAAGAACCCTTTCCCAAATATGAGAAAGGAGAGAATTCTAACAACAAGAATGGCAAGGCTGCTATCAACTACACCTACACAAATGCTAAAAATGTTATTAATATGCTTGAAGTTGTTGATGACAATGTCAACATGATGAGAGGGAAAGACCCTTATGGATATGATGTAGATTCAAATCCTATGCTTGATGAAGGACCCGTTGTGGTCCTAAGAGGTCCTCACTCACGAAGGATGTCTCAACCCCTCAATGCTGTCACTAGGAGCTAGTATCAAGCTCCCATTGTTATTAGAGGTCCTAGCTCTAGTAAATCTAAGCAACCAATGTCAAAAGGTGTTCTTCCTAAATCTACTATTGGTTCTAAGCTGAATTATAATCTTGTTGACCAATTAAAACGTACACCAGTGCAGATATCAATCTTTGACCTTTTGGAATTGTCCCCTAAGCATAAGCGTGTCCTTGAGGATGCCTTGCAAGTGGCTAATGTCCCTAATGACATAGATGTAGATCAATTCCAGAATATGGTCAACCAATTGGCTAGCCCTCACTACCTTACATTCTCAGAAGAAGATGACAAGTCATTAAGCCACCCACACAATTTGGCCCTTCATATAGAGGTTATGATCCACAAGACCCGTGTTAGGCGCGTATTGATAGATGGGGGTGCTAGGCTTAATATTTGTTCTTTGAGATTATTGAAGGCCTTGGGTTATTCAGAAGAAGTCATTGATACAAGGAAGAGGATAACTATCAAGGCTTATGATGAAGCAGAATGAAGTTCTAAAGGATTGGCTATTCTTCCTATCTGAATTGGTCCTGTAGAGAAAGATATTTTGTTTCAGATTGTTGATGCTGGTCCTTTGGCTTACAATATTTTGTTGGGCAGACCTTGGACACATGAGATGCAAGCAGTCCCATCTACTTATCATCAGTGTGTGAAGTTCCCTTACAATGGAGTAGAAGTTTGCATACTCAGGGATAGCACATTGTCAATCAACACAATTTCAGTAGGGTCTCACATTCCTTTAAATAGGGAGGCTGACACTTTTGATACCACATTTGAGTGATGCAAAGACAAATTCAAAGCCATGGATCTTGGCATGGGGGATTACAAAATTGATTCATTCACAAAATTGCCAATTTCCCCTAGGTCTTATGGCAAACCTTCTCAAGATATGAAACCCTTGTCTTCAGCCATGACATTGTTCAACAAGTTTGTAGAATCCTCAGTTCCGATTCAGGAGGAAAAAGAAGAGGTTGTCGTTAGGGATTGGATTTACCAAGAAGAGAAATACTTGCATAATGAGAATTTTGCACCTTCCCCTAGAGCTTATGGGAGAGGATATACATTGGTCAAGAACATGGGTTATCCAGGACATGGTCCCCTTAGTCATAGGTTTGATGCTAAAGCTGAACCTCTTAACCATGCCCTTTTTGGATGAAGGATTAAGTCAATAGTTGGCTTAGGTTTTGAAAATAAGAAACAAAAAAGTGTCCCTATCTCAGCTACGACAGATAGTGACAATGACTCAGACTACACACATAATCTTTCTAATCAACAAGACATGTCCGATGATTGGGTGCCTTCAGCAAATCTCCTTTGGGGAGATTCAAAAGATTTGACAATTGACAGTCCTACTATCCTAGCTGCGATGGATAGTGACTATATGTATACTAGATTGACAATGGAAAGTGTTTCTATCCTAGCTGTGATAGATAGTAACAATGCTAGTGTTAGAGAAGGGGAAACTCTTCCCAATCTTGAGGCTTCTACATCCCAAAGCCCAAATACTGATTCAGAAACAGACTCACATGAGTTCGAATGGGACTCACTTTTAGATGCAACAATTAATTTGGATATGGATGTTGTCCATAATTATAGTACTCAACCCAATGTGACCAACGAGCTTAGTGTAGGACTAGAGGATTGGACTCCTTGAATTGCCTTAGTGGACAACGCTTCGTTTGGTAGGCCAAATCCTGATTCAGGTATCTTAGAAGGAGACTTGATGAATCTCAATTGTATGGTCACCAGAGATAACACCTTCCACATACACAATGTTGAACTAGTCATTGACCTACCCCTTGTTCATTTCCACCTAATTGATTGGTCTCAACATCACCAAGAGCCTCAGCTCTTAAAATTTTAGAATGACTATGAAATTGCCTATTATCTAAATGCTCTTGAACCCATAGTCTCTTCCACTAGTGAATTGACAACAAGCATGATGGAGCCTGATATTAAGTACATTAGTCTAAATAAAAAATTAAAAAAAAAAGAAAGATGGTTTTGGTGGCGAAAACCACTTTGTGGCGGTGTCAGAACCCAAAATAGTAAAAAGAAAAGATGTATCTGAAGGTGAAAACCTTTTTGAGGCACCTAAGGATGGGGTACTGAATAACTTGCCAAGTTACTTCCAGGATAGGTCATCAGTTCTCATTGAGCCCACACAACTAGTGAATGTGAATACAGAAGAGGCTCTACAGATAGTACATCTAGCTCAATCTCTATCAGCTAAAGAAAAAGAAGCATATACAAAGTTTTTGCAAAAGAAGTCAACTTTGCTTGGACATATTTTGATATGCCAGGGCTTGACACTGATCTTATTATGCATCATCTATCTATAGCTCTAGGAATAAAACCGGTTAAACAAAAGTTGAGAAAAATGCATCCTCACATAGCTCTTCTTGTTAAAGCTGAATTAGAAAAGCTCTTACACGCGGGATTCATTCGAGCTATTGACTATGCTGAGTGGATCTCCAATATTGTTCTAGTTTCAAAACATGATGGGTCCATTCACATTTGCACAGACTTCAGAGACCTCAACAAAGCATGCCCAAAGGATGACTTTCCACTCCCAAACATAGACATGATAGTGGATATGACGGCGGGTTATGAGATATATTCTTTAATGGATGGGTTTTTCGGATATAACCAGATAAAAATAGCTCTTGAAGATCAAGAGAAAACAACTTTCACATGTGCATGGGGAACCTATTGTTGGAACATCATGCCATTTGGCCTAAAGAATGCAGGAGCAACATACCAATGAGCTATGACCATAATTTTTCATGATATGATGCATAAGAACATGGAAGATTATGTGGATGATACCTTGGCTAAATCTAGGAAATGGGATACACACCTCGACGATTTGGAAGTGATTCTAGATCACATGGAATAGTTTCAACTTAGATTGAATCCGAAAAAGTGTGCATTTGGAGTTACCTCAGGTAAACTTCTAGGATTCATAATTTCAGCAAAAGGAATAGAGGTTGATCCTGAAAAGGTCCAAGCTATCTTAGATATGCCACCTCCAAAGAACATAAGTCAAATGAGAAGTCTTCAAGGATGACTCCAATCTATACAGAGGTTTATTTCACAACTTGCAGATAGAGCACAACCTTTCAATAAAACATTGCATAAGGGAGTCACATGTGTGTGGAATGAGGATTGCCAAAAGAACCTTGATCAAATAAAACATTATTTGGCTAATCCTCCAATTTTGATGCCTCCTATTCCAGGGAAACCATTGATTTTGTACATTTTAGCAACAAAGTCTTCCTTGGGGGCATTGTTGGCTCAATTAGATGACACTGGGAAAGAAAGGGCCATATACTATATCAGTCATACTCTAGTATCTTATGAGATCAATTATAATAACATTGAGAAGTCTTGTCTTGTAGTAGTGTTTGCTTCCCAAAATTTGCGACACTATATGCTTGCTCATACTATACATTTGGTTGCAAAAATTGATCCTCTTAAGTACTTTCTTAGTAAGGCCACCCTCATGGGTAGACTTGCTAAGTGGATGATGGTTTTATCTGAGTTTGATATAGAGTACATTGAAAGGCCATAAAAGGGCAAACTATTGCTGACCAGTTAGCTGATTTTCTTGTTAAAGATAGTATGCCTATTCAGGTAGAGTTCCTAGATGAACATCTTCTATACATGACCACTCACACTTGGAAGATGTTTTTCGATGGTTCCAACATGCAAAATGGATTAGGTGCGGGAGTATTGTTTGTTTCTCCTCATGGGTATAATATACCAAAATCTTACAAACTTTTATTTCCATGTACAAACAATACTGCAGAATATGAAGCATTAACCAATGGATTGAAACTAGCTATAGAATGGAACATAACAGAGTTGCATGTCTTTGGGGATTTATAGTTAATTATCAACCAAGTCAATGAGGAGTATCAAACCAAGGATGATAAATTGGTACCTTACAAAAAGATGGTTGATTCATTGAGATGTTACTTTACCTTTGTGACATTCCAACAAATCCCTAGAGCAGAGAACAACGCTGCAGATGCTATGGCCATATTAGCTTCACTCCTTTAGGTGGAACAACATGAATCAAGATTTGAATTCCTGGTGGAAGAGCTACACCATCCCATATTTGACTCATCTGAAAGTCATGTCATTTGTACCCTTGTCACTCATGAGTCTTCCCGATATGGTGCTATCTATTTATATCTCCATGATGGCATCATCCCTGACACATTCAACCATTCTGAACATCGAAACCTTGTCTATAATGCCTCTCACCACACCCTTATCTCTGGTGATTTATATAGGAGGGGTTTAGATGGGACACTTCTTAGGTGCTTGGAAAAGGAGGAATCCAACCAAGCGTTAGCAAACATCCACGAGGGCATTTGTGGTGGACATTCCAATGGTCTTGCCATGGCTCGAAGGTTTCTTAGGGTAGGGTATTACTGGCCCACAATGCAAATTAATGCAGTAGCTTTCTCTAAATCTTGTGAGAAATGTCAAAAACATGGAAACCTGATTCACGCACCAGGGAGGGAGATAATTCCTTCTATTTCTCATTGGCCATTTCAGCACTGGGCCTTTGACCTTGTGGGGAAAATTCACCCCAATTCATCAGGTGGACATAAGTTTATCATCACAGCTACTAATTATTTCACAAAATGGGTAGAGGTAGTCCCTCTTTCTGTTGCCTCGGGCAAAATAGTTTCACTCTTTATCCCGAATCATATTATTTTCCGATTTGAAGTGCCTTTTGAGATTATTACTCATAATGGAGGTCAATTCAAGAACAAGGACCTAAAGCATTTATGCAAAAAGTTTAAAATCAAGCAACATTGGTCCTCCATCTACTTCCCACAAGGAAATGGATAGGTAGAAGCCTCTAATAAAACCATTCTTAAGATTCTTCATAGGATAGTGCACAAGAATGGAAGGGATTGGCACTTGCAAATCAATCCAGCACTATGGGCTTACAGAACAAGCATTCGCACACCTACAGGAGCCACACCTTTTTCCCTTACCTATGGCGCTGAAGCGATATTACCTTTAGAAGTAGAGATCCCTTCACTTAGAGTCTCACTCAAAGGTTTGATTACAGATGAAGATTACCATGCCATGAGGTTACAAGAACTAGAACTTCTAGATGAGAAGCGTAAGGCTTCCTTTGATCACATGAGACTCTATCAGAAGCGTATGTCCAAGGCATTTAACAAGAAGGTTCGCCCTAGAGAGTTTCAAATAGGTGATCTTGTTTTGAGAGAGAATCCTAAGAAACAATAGAACAGAGAACAAAAGGGCAAGTTCGAACCCAATTGGCTTGGACCATACATTATCACAGCAACTTTTGGTACAGGTGCATATTTACTGTCAGATGAAGATGGAGAACAGCTCCCTAAGCCCATCAACATTGTGCACGTCAAGAAGTTCTATCCTTGATACCCATTCTATCTGGGGGTATCCTTTGTACATATTTATTGATCTTGAAAAAATACCAAAAAAATTCATATATGATGTTGAAAAAATTCTAAAAAAACATAAAAAGTCCTGAAAAAAAATACAAATTTTTTTTTAAAAAAATGCAAAAAATTCAAAAAAAATAGAAAAAGTGCCTTGGTGAAAACCTAGAAACAAGCGCCTTGGTAGCAAAAATACAAAAAAAAAAATAAAAAATAAAAAAAGATTCCAAGTGGTGAAAATCTAGAAACAGGCGCTACTTGAGGCCTTTGCACCCCTATTTGTTAGGATGCATCCTCGACACTTAGTCACTTTCCATCATGCCTTGACCTTATTTGACTTGGTCTGGAATTGGTCTTTATCTTTGTCTAGGGGGCATAACTACTAGCATAGGTCCTTTGGGTGCATTTGTCTCTTGGGGCATTCCACAATAGGTGTTTTTCAACACCACCCCAAAACAGTGTTTTTCAACACTATCCTTGCGTCGAGTGTTTCTTAACACTTATCAAATGTCTTACCCAATAGTCTAAGTATGATGCGATATTTCTCATTAGCAGATGTGATAACTAGAGTCTGACTCTATGACCAGCACACACACACTTAGACAATCAACTCATTTCAGATATATTGACTTTATTTTTTCTTTGTGTGTTGTCTATGAGGATTTCTTTGATGAGTGGTCTCTCCCTGAGAAGTTTTCGATGATGCATAGCTAGAAGACTAAGGGTATGAGAACATGTTTTCTTTCTTTATCTTCTTGTGGGTATATTTCATTGATCCTAACTATCATGAGCATTTATGCTGGTCCTACTTGACACTAGGGATTGACAAGGTATTATCCTTGACTGTTTTGCGAGTGCATGCTTCTAGTTATCCTGACTTTCATGTGTCTTGATACAAGCATAATCTCACCATATCAAACTTAGGTGATCTCACTGCATTAGTCATCTTGACCTACATGTCTTTGATGCCTAGGTGAGATTCCCACATATCTATCTAATAAAGATCATATTCATATTCACATAGTCATACTAGTGTGCATTGTATGATCTTACGATGCTACCGATAATGCTTGATGATGATAATTAGATGTCTATAAGTGTTGTGACCTTGCCAGTCAACCAATTTCATAGTAGCTTGCATTCTTAGGTTCATAATAGTTTAGTTTTTGCATTTTGCATATGGAGAGAGCTCTCCTTTTTCATCTTATGTGGACCTGTCGGTCAACTGCGCTCACCTTTCCTTTTTCCACTCATGTCTTTCGCTCCTTGTCTTTCACATCATGACCTGTTCCTATCATCACAAGGGGTTAATCATATCATCATATCTTTATCAAAACTATCATTTTCAAAAAACATGAGTCTACATCATACACATGAGAATCAAACAATGCGAAAGAACATACATGCGCATATACATGAACATTTTGAGCAAAATGACAAGACAATACTGATACATCCATCACAAGTGAGACATAAACACATAATATATCAAACATCGAGTAATCTCATATATAAATCAATGCCATGATACAATATACAATACAATATGAGATCCCAAAATCTGGATCAAAAGTCTCATGATATGTCCAAAACATCTAAACCTAAGCCTAACCCTAAGACTTGCTACCACCATCCCGAGGACTGGGTGGTGGAGGGGGTGGTGCCACATCTAGTACCACATCCGATCTACCCACCACTACTAAGTAGGAAGGAGCCCTCTGACCCACTGGTACTACCTATATGTAGAGACCATAATAATATGCAGCTCACGCTGCCTCTCTCTATCTCTCTGCAAGGGCAACCTGTAAGGCTCTCTCTCGCCGCTCTGTCTCTGCCCGCTGATTAGTGAGCTGCTTCTCTCTAACTGCTATAGTGATCCTGAGCTATTGTATCTCTACCTCCAGAGCCTCTATCTAGGCTCTCAGATCCTCTCCTCCTGTAGGTGGGTTCTGCCTGGCCTCTGCTTGTCGGTGAGCTGGTCTCACCTCATCCTCCAGAGTGGCTGATCTCCATCCCTGTGACTATTTCTGACCACCTGATCTAGATCCCTCCACTCTCTCCATCCCTCTCCCTCTCCCTCTCCCTCCATCTCCTCCATCCCCTCTGTCACCCCCGTCATCTCCCTCATCCCCTTGTGCCGCTGGTTGCTGTGCATCTAGGGCTATAAATCTAGGAAATGGAGTCATGCGCCTCTCTGCCCTATACGCTGCATCTACACATGCATCTACCATGTCTAGTAGGTACTCCCATGGCTCTTGGCATATAGTGGTTGTATCCTATACTGCTTGCTGGTAGTCCAGCATCGGTAGCCGACCCTTTCCATCCTCATCTCAGAATCATGCATGTGTCATGGTCTCTATGGACACCCTTTGCTAGCGTCTGAACTACCTCCAGACTCGCGTAATCACAAATCTCTCCACAATTTCTGGGTGATGGCCTACCAATGGTTGACTACATAGTATGTAATCCAACTCTCGCCTGTCACTCCACTGCTCACATGACCTGTATGGTCTCCATGTGAATGAGGCAAGCTCATCCAATACCCTGCGATAATAATAAACGTCCCCGCTATGTGTATGTGGGATGAACCCTGCATATATGTATATATAAGGATACCTATGCTCCCTAGGCTATACTCATGGATGCACTACTGCAATATGCTCCCATGCCCATATCTGAGTGAGTATAGCCCCGCACACCCAAGTCCTACCGTCTCTATAGATGATCTCATGCAGCTCATAGTACATATCGGCTAAGATAGCTGGGCCCCATGCCATCCATTGTGGTTGTGCCACCAAGTCTGCTAGTAATCTCCCCCATCCCAGTGGGAAGCTCTTTTGACTCCTGTCAGGGATAAGGGCCTGTCCAATAAATGATGCCACAATGCATGGCACCGGAAAGTCTCTACCAAAGTCCTCCATCAACCTATCCCAGCTGACGTGCCGATCTAAGATCATGACATCCTGGAACATCCCCTGGATAATATTTCAACCTACCATCACATCCTGATCATAGTATACCTGTGGCACCAAAAAATCATGTCAATTTCTCTCATATGGAAACTTTACAACTATGCTTATCTATAAAAATGATTATACTTACAGGCTCTCCATGGCACGAAACCTGTAGAATCTGATAGACATCCTCTAATGTGATAGATGCCTCTCCCATCAGTAGATGAAAAGTGTTGTGCTCACTATGCCATCTCTCAGCAAGAGTAGTCAATAATCCATGATCGGCTCGGATATGAGGAAACTGTAGTAGATAGTGGAATCCCATGGCTCTGATATCGGCCTTGCCCAGATCATCCAGATCTCGGATAAACTGCAATCCAGTCACCTGGGGTGCTCTGATCTGAAGCTCAGGGAAGACCTCCTGTATGTCATGAAACCATACCAGATGTCAGAACATATCATGAAGGATGTATCAGTACAAAACATCTTAAAATCAAACATTGTCAGGACTCATGTCATTTTGGCTCGAAAATGTTAAAACATGTCAAAATTTTATCCTAGGCGACACTATTTTTTGACTGTCATGTGACACTTTCTCTTAAGCAGTGTGACACTATTTGTTCGAGTGACACTTCACATAGTGTCCTGTGACATTTCACCCTGTGTCGTGCTACACTAGTTTCCATGTTCGTGTGACACTATTTTTACCCATGAAGTGTCGTATGACATTTTCCTTCAAAGGGCGTGACATATGTAAAGTGTCACGTGACTTGTCACCCTAGTCTAAAAATTTGACATGTTTAAATGTATTTAATGCAATAAATGACTCTAATAACGGCTAGTTTTCGGATACATACCGAGGCACCATAATGTGGAGGCCGGTTGTGCAATCGGGAGCGCTCAAATCGGTCTCTATGGATGGGAACTCCTGTTGGTTGAGCCATCACTATCTCTTAGAGCTCTAGAATCTCAAATAGTGAAAATTCAAATGATTTTGAAAATGACACATTTTCACCCCTTATATAGCATTTTGACTTTTTGACCAATTTTTAAAACACCTCAGAATTGCGCAAAAATTGCACCCCTAGCTAATTTCAACGTCTTGGATCTATTTTCAGACTCGAAATCAAAATCTAAGGTCATCTTGGTAGTCAAAATCATATTTCAATTTTTCTTCCCTTCTTCTACGCAATTGATTGACTTTTTGAGGCATAATTTGATTTTCGGTGGAATTTCTTCTTTTCCATGTCTCTCAAATTTTCTAGTCTTTCATTCGCCCTCCTTCTTTTCTTTTCTTTCATCACTGGGGCATATTTCACCGCCTAATGGTTATCCTATTGACCTTCTTCTCAATTTTGATTTATTATGATTTGATCAACCTTATCGATTTTGCTGTTCCTCTTCATCTGATTTCAATTTTGATTCTGAGGGGGCAGTATTTATGGGATTCTCATCCCTGATTCCTTGATTTTTCTGATTCAGATATCTTTTGTGAGCTTTTGATCAAATTTGATATTCTTATCTCTTACTTTGAATGTGATCCCGAATCGACCTCATGTTCAAAGGCCTTTGTTTATGCTTTATCCGAATGTGATCCCGAATCGACCTCATATCTAAGTTGTTTTGTGATCCCAAATCGATCTCACATTTCAACTTCATTCTTTGACTACATGTGTTCCCAAATTGATCACACATTAGTCAAAGAGGGGAAAATGTATGCACCAAAAAATGGTCGCCTAGACTTTGGGCCCCATTTATTTGATTTATCAATCCTGAATCAGTTTTATCAATAATCAATATTTTTCAACACTATTAATTTCTTGATCAAATCTTAGTTTTGATCATATATTAGATTTTTATCCTTGGATTAACCATTTTATCCTAAGTTTTTATTTACTTAAAAGGAATATTTCCTCCCCTTTTAATTAAATAAAAAGCTCCACCTTTTCCTCTTATCCTAAGTTGCACAAATAAAGCATCATTCTTATTTTATAAAAAGAGAAAAAGTATTTTTTGTCTCATATGGACACTAAAATCAACTCCTATTTTCCTATTGGAGGATATTTGTGCACAAGAATCAAGCTTCCATTTTTCTCCACCATTGATTAATTCTTTTGCCTCTTAATCTCAATGGTCCATTTTCATCTCATTTCTTATAAAAGGAGAGTTCTCTTCTTCATTTGGATCCATCATCTTTATGCTATTGTTATGCTGCAGGTTTTCTAGGTCACTTGGAGCTCTTTGAAGAAATTGTTGTTGCATTACATTCTAGTTGCATATTTTCTTTCTTAGTTGCATAATCATGGCATGTTAGCTTAGTTTCTTTTTATGCAATAGATTAATCTCACATAGCTTAATAGGAGGATTTGTAACACTTGTATTTTCCTTTTATAGCTTGCATCTTTCATTCTTATAGATTATTTTGCATTGCATTGCATCCATATTGATTTCATTGGAGATATTGGCATTGTTGCCCTTGTCTTTGATTTGGAATCTCTCATTGTGTGGTTGACTAGCAAGGTCATGAGTTTATAGCTCTAGCTGAGAGCAATTTTACAAATCTTGCAACTCCATGCATAGAGAGCTATGGATCGATTTGTGAGGGCTCATTGTTGAGTTTTCTTGCATGTAAGGATTCATAGAAGTGTGGTCACATTTTCACCATACAAGGGTAATTGTAGCGCCTAACAAGGAAAACTCATTTATTGCAATAGTGAGCTTGTGGGTTTCATACCCACCATGTTTTTCTCTCTCTAACCAAGGGTTTCCATGAAAAAAATATTTGTGTCATGTGTGATGAGTTTTTGGATGCTTGATATTGTTTTCTTTTATTTTCTTACAATGATTATATGCTTTGTGATTTGGATAATAGTGTAGTTATTCAAATAAGTGGTTGAATTTGTTCATTACTTGTTTGTACTGATTCACCCCCCCTCAGTACCTAAGAGTTCTAATGGATGATGTGTCCCCTTTTTGGTTTCAAGTGGGCAAGGTGACGTAAACATTCAAGCACATTAGACACATCAAAAAGTCTACTCATGTGGGAGCCTTAATCCTTTCATACACAAAAAATTATGGCCAAAAGGTTCAAATATAGGCTTTACAAGATAAAATAGTGGAATCCTCTATATACCACAAGGGTATGTTGAGGTCTAAATATGTGAAATGAAAGAGAATAATGACAAATAGAAAGGAGGGAAGGGTAACCCATCCTCCACCTTCACTTCTCTAAGGTATAAAGCTCTTAGAGGCTTAGCCCAAAATAATAAGATCCCACTTCTAAGAGGCATGTCTTTCAATTCACCCTCACTATTTATACTCTACTAGAACATACAAGTTGAGGTCATCCCCTAGAGTGATCACTTCTCTAGGTAGGTCCCCTAAAAATAAAAATCAAGATCCCTTATTTATGTTACCCTCAAGCTCCTTGCTGGGATGTAAGAGGAGAGCATACATAAGGAAATTTTAGGGATTAAAAGACAAGGAGGTTCATTTTAAGCCCAAATTCAAATGTGTATAATAAATTTTTAAACCCATTTTCTATATGTGGAAGACATGCCAAGCAAGTTGATCGAAAGAATGAAATTATTTTATTGTGAATAAAAAATACCAATGATTACTTATAAAATGTAAATGAAAGGGTTTAGAATAAGTGCACCCAACCTTAACACTTTCCAATTTTGTTTGATGCTCCTTTGATCTACTATGATAAACTCCAATCTAGCTTCACAACCTCAAATCAAGTGTGTGAAATAATGACAAATATGATAATCCAAAAAAAATGTGTTGCACAAATTGATTCCACATGACATTAGAACTCATAATAAAACCCTTTCAAAATGGATAAAATAATCTTATGATGTGATAAAAATATATGTGCCAATAAAATGTATGTTCATCATAAAATTATAATTTTATTCAATGTCGAGATATTTCCACAATCCATCAAATAATATGAATGTTGTTTTTAGATTCACTTGTGTGTGATATTTTAGCATCAACATTTGGGATCACACTCATTGATCCATCATCATGATGAAAGAGAGTATAAGGAGATAAAAGATGGCAAGATGCAGAACCATGACTCAATAAAAACAAGAGAGAAAGGAAGGGAGAAGATAAGAGAGATTCAATAGGATGAAAAAGGATGACAAGACATGCAAAGAACAAGATTAAGAAACATATAAAACTCAAAATAATAAATATAAAAAATTAAACAAAATAATCTAAATATATGACTACACATAAATAAATCTAAATAAATCAAAAGCTAAGACTCACGATATCTCCCCCAAATCTAGTTGCCATCTTCTTCACCCACCATGAATAAAGGTAGAAATTTTATATTATGCAAGAATTATTCAAACACATTTCATGTGTGCAATGATTTTTGTAAAGCCTTGATTCTTATGGAAAATCTTATGGATGACCTCGGGTTTGTTTTGCCTTGGAGGCTTTTGTGCATGTGGCTATAGAGGAAAATTGCTCCTTGGCCCCTAATCCTCCACCTCCTTTGGTCATATCTAGATTTTCCCCACCCATATTTTTGGGTGATACAAAGGTTGTTTTGGAGCCTAGACCTATGGAGTTTCATATCTCAAATGATGGCTTGGGTGTTGTTTCATCACCATTGGAATCCAAGGGTTTGATTTTTAGGGCAGAAGGGAAGAGGCCATTTGTGGAGGAGTTATTTGCATGGTGCAAAGATAGTTGGGCTTATTTTTGGTCCCATTAGGTGGAATTTCTTGATCATGGCTTTTTTCTTGTTATCTTTCAAAATGTGGATGACTGCATGTTTGTTTAGGACAATGGGCCTTGGTTCTTTTGTAGATCTAGTTTGTTTATAGATTCTTGGGCTCCTTTCTTTGACCTTGCAAATGCTCTAATCACATCCATTATGATCTAAATTTGGATTTATAACTTACCATTGGTTTTGCACTCAAAATGGCTTATTGAATCTATGATTAACCAAGTGGGATCTTTCATCAAAATGGAGGAGGCTTCCTCTATGTATTTGCAATTGTTTTCTAGATTTTGTGCCATGGCTGATATTTCCAAACCTTTGCCTCACATAATTTGTATCAACTATTCTTTGGGTTTATGGTTTCAATATTTATATTATAAAGGGCTTCCATTTTGTTTATTTGGATGCAATCACTTAGGGAATAGGCTCACTAGCTGCTATGAGAAAACTGTTTATGTCTTTCATGCTCTAAATCGTAGGAGGTGGGTTTGCAAGGTGGGCAGTCCTAATGCTAATTTTATTTGGAGAAATAATGGAGTGTTTATGGATCACAATTATTATGGCCTTGTTGTGGGTAAGTTGGATGGCATTTCCCCTAAAAGTCCTATTCTTAGGGTTGTGCCCCTCAGGTTGTTGTGGGGGTGGTGGATGCTCAAATGCTTCCATTAGTGACACATCAATAGGAAACTTTTTTGGCTTCAAAGAATAAGGAGCAAGGACTTCCTCTAAATAATATTTTATTTAGTCTAATGAGATTTCTAATGGATTTTCTGACTTTGAAGGTTCTTATCCAATTATGGAGGACCTAGATGAGGAATTTGTTAATTATATTGATGATTTGGTTGTCCCTGTTAAAAATTGTTCCATCTCTCAAACTGCTAGTGTCATATCTAAACCAAACTTCCCAAAGAAGAAGAAAGGACACAAATCTAAAGTTGAGAAGCTTCGTATTGAAGGTTGTGATGTGGTTGATGATGGCACTCAATGAAATATGTATGCCTTCCTAACTAGAAGTAGGAGGAAGGGGCTGACAAATAAGGCATGATGATTTTTGTGTTTGGTGATTGATCTACTTGGATCGACATTTTCTTTGTTCTTAAGATTTCTTTGTACTTTATTTCCTAGTAGTTTCTTGATCTCTCTATAGGATTTTTTGAGAGATTTCCATAGGTTCCTTTGTGATTTATGTCTCTCTATGCTCCACATTCTTGGCTCTAAAGCTTTCTTTTGTTATTTGTATGTTATATAATTGGAGTGAACCCTAATCCCATAATTTACCTAACAAAAAAATTAAAATAAAGAAATATATTACTATAAAAATTAATAAATATAGAAATAGAAATATGTATTAATTTATATATATAAATAAATAAATTACACACACACATATAATTTTATTTTATTTTTTGTTTTTGACTTAGTCAACAAGATTTGATTTTTTGCAATAATTTATACCTTAAAAATAGAAATGTAAAGAAGATAACCCTGCTAAAATTTAGAGTGCTTTCCAAAAATTTAAGAAATTTTTAAAAAATCATTAATTTGTTCCATAGGGAGGCAATTTATTAAAAATGACTTTTTTCAAATATTTTATCTTTTGCTAATTATGTTTTGTCAAAACTAAAAAGTCAAAGAGTAGATTCCCTCCATAATTCTAAGAGCTTTCTAAGTTTGTAATTTTTTAAAATATGTTGATTTGTGACCAAAATCATTTTTTTTTGGAAAAATCATTAAAAAAAAATTATACTGCGCTCAAAACTAAAGATAAAAATCTGAATTTGGGGTTGAAATCTCCTTATACAATCCCCAACTTGAAATAAAATTTTCATAAAAAATTCTAGTCCATTTGAAAGATATGATGAAATCTTTGAAAACCCGATGGTTTCATCTTCAACCCAACCTAGAAAAGGTTAATCTTGATAAATTTGAATAAAATAACACTATAAGGTTAAAAAACCTCAAAATTATATATTTAAAATTGATATGTCCCAATAGGTGTGCCAAATTAATAATGATGGAAATGAAATACCTATTTGCAAAGCTAATCAAGCCCAACTACAAGCACTCTAGATCTATAACTAAATCCAACATCATATCAATGAAGCACTTCTCCATAAATGCAAAACATAAAATAAATCGAATATACCATCACATTCACAAAACACTTGACTCTATTATTATCCTATCCTTCAAGGATCTTGTATGGAATAATATTTTGTCTCAGCTATTTAGCACATACACAAGATGGCATTGTAAGAATGGAGTCTAGTTGAGTGATGTTGATGCAAAGATAATGATAATGATATGATAGAAAGATCTCAAGAGTTCTCCAAAATTGCAAGATAGATACATTCACCTTAGATTCAAATGAGGAAGAGAGATCTTTTATAGAAGACCTCATGAAAATCACAGGTTGAGATTAGGAGGTATGAATGGTTCAAATTAGAGGATAGGTAAGGATAATGTGAGGAATAATCAGAATAAAGGAGATTAAGAGGTTAATGTAAATTAAGGGATGAGATTAAGTGGAAGATAAAATTTAATTAATTCTCAACAATACATCGCAAGAAATAAAAAGATAATGAATTAATTAAATGAATAAAAGCATCTATTTAATTAATAGATGAAAAGATCAAATAAAGAGACAAGTATCATTTTTCATATGCCTACAAATTTAGAGTTGATCCACATGAGTGAAATTTTTTTGGTTGAAATTAGAAAACAAGGATCATGAATTAATTAAATAAATAAAAATATTTAATTAATTAATAGTAGAAAGGAGGTAGAAAATGGATAATTTTATAAATAAATATTTATTTAATCATGGGATAGAAAAACATTGAATTAAAAAAATAAATAAACTTGAACATTATCTAAATAATAGAGGAAGAGGCCAAGGAATTTATTAAATAAATTGAAAATATCTATATAATTAATATAGGAATAATGTGAGAATAGGTAATCAAATAAATAATGAATATTTATTTAATTATAGGATAGAAAAGGTTAAAAATTTAATTAAATAAATAAATTTATTTATTTGAATAATAGAAGAAAAGATCGATGAATTAATTAAATAAATAATATCTATTTATTTAATAAAGGTATTAAGGTAAAATAATTAAATAAATAAAATATTTATTTGATTGAGCACAATTTTAGGTGTCTATAGAATGAGCAAAGAATGATGAACCCTATAGTATCCCATGCACTCTACCTAGTTGTGTATGTATCATCTTGGCAAAAAATGCTCAATAATGTATATAGTACAACCTACTAAAAATCACAGTGACCAAGAATATGATAAATGCCCTCTCTCCTCCTGTCAATCCTCACAATCCAACCAAGGTTTCCATATGAATGTGTCTAGATCATCATTTAAAATCTCCTATAATAACACATGTTACTCAGACCATGATGAGAAACAACACCATTATACATGTACAACTAGGGTTGTCCTCTAGCCCTAGCCTTGTCTCTTATCTGTCGAGTTTTACTATATTCTCCCATGCCCATACATGGATTAGTGTCACCCTAGCCACCACATTGATGAATCCATGGTACACCACCTCATGGTCTCTATTTAGGTAAGCCAAAATACACAGACCTTGTGCATACATTATCCCATCTAGGACAATCCCTCTAAAACCTCTTTGCATCCAATTGAGAAGCTTTGAGATCTCATGTCTAACAATAAGATCCCACAAAATAATACTAACAACTACTAGTGGGTATGGCTCATACTATGTGATGGCTAACTACAAATAAAAATCAGTCCCAACAATTTCAATCTCATCCTTGAATACATGCTTCATGGCCATCAATCTTTTATTTGTGTCATACACTACTCGATGTCCATGCATCAAGACCTAAGGAATCTGGTAAACATCCTATAAATTTGCAATCATCTCCCTAGTAAACAAGTGGAAGCTACTTGTCTTATTGTGTCATCTCTCTACCAACACAATGATCATAATCAAAATGACCCAGATGTTAGGCATCTACGTCATATGTCATAACTAAACTACATGTAGCACAATGTGCTCCTCCATAAATTGAGACATCAACTCCTATATGGAGAGAATTATCTCTCTTTATAGAAATAAATTTAGATTCTCTTGTAATTATATAGTCATCCTAATCAAACTATATGGTCAACTTACATCAAACCCTAGCATAAACACATGCACAAGTCCTTTCCATAAGCATAACACCTTTAAAAAGGTGCATATCATATCCAATTGTGCAATTATCCTTAGTACGGATGCTCATGTGCACTTCAATAGTGTAAGTACCCTTAATAGATATCCAAGTCCTTGACAATTATGCATGTATAGCATGAAAATATGCAGGTCCAGTCTCACAATTCCTAGTTTGACCTAAAAACTTTGAAAAACATGCATAATTTGATTGAACATCTTAAAGAATCAGAAGGAAAAGATTGATAACTCATTGGTAGTCCATAATTTTTTGGTCCTTCAAATTCCCTCACCGTCTCTATGTAAAGATCTACCATGGTAACACTTTCCATCACTCTCAAAGCCCACAAATGCCTTGTGGAGGTGTAAAGTGAAAGGTGAAAATAACATTAATGGATCCCTCCCCTTTCCTTTTATACCCCTCCTATCGACCTAACTTTTCTTATTGAGCTCTTAGGTCTTGTCGATACTCCTTTGCTTTGTCCATTCTATCCTTTTCACTTCATCCTCATTGCTTGAGCCTATTTTTCTAGCCTAGTTTTGTATTCAATAAATTGATCTCGTTTGAAAAAATATGTTGCTCAATTTCTTTAGGGGCTATAGAGTTGAAAATTACATACCCCCTTTGAAATTTTTCCTACACTTTTTTAGCCACTTTAGTATTCATTCCCCTAGTATTTTTGTAGGTCTATTTCAGCCCTTGCATCAGCCTTTTCCCTCTTAAGATGATCAAGGTCCTTTTCAACAACTATCTTCCAACATCATCATTTTAGTAACCACGTATTTCCTTTTCTACTTGTCATTTTTCAGCATGATTCACCTAGACAATAGTGCATCGTGTAGACGTTCACACACCCTCCATGCTCTCTACAACATCTTAATGTTCAAATGTCATTTATTTGTGTTTCAACACTTGTCACATGTCTTGGCTGATGGAACATATTAAAATCTTGTAGAATGGTCTGGAAGCCTCTTTTTCCCTCCTATGTTCTCTTTTAAATCATATTTTTCCATTTATTTGATCTCTCTTGGTTACTCTCTTAATTGTTGCTCACAAAATCTCTTATATTGTCTTGTCTTTCATAAATTTCTCTTGCACTCTCCCACTCTCTAAATTTCTACAATAATCTCTTATAGTGATATTCATAGCTCTCGTAGCTTTCTCAAACATATTCAATGATATCTTTCTATCTTTCTTGTATCTTTGAGCATCTTGGGATTTATCAAATCCCTTATCTATCATTTTATCTCACATAATAGGGGTTTTCCTCCAGTAAGTGGGGCTTCTTTCTATTATGTCATTATTTATTTATCTATTTATCTTTTTGATTTATCTATCTACCTAGTTGTTGTGAAGGTGGAATCACCAAAATAGGGACTTGACTAAGACAAGTCTCCAAATAGCCCCAAACATTTTTCCTCTCTTGTTATTGTGTAGGTTTATTGGAGACATTAAACTATATAGAGGTTTTCTTGCATTTAGTTATTTAATTTATTTTTATCCATGTTATATATTAGTTGTTGCTATATTTCTAATTCTAGGTTTTGTAAGTTATTTGAAATACAAACCCGAGCTTTTGCCAGATTTTGGTTATTTTCTATTTTAGTTCATAAAGGAATACAACATGTTGCATAGACATATGTGCATTATGCAAGTGTCCTTGTCCAAGGTGCTCAAATTTGGTTCAAAAACTCTCTATCATTTGCATTTTCCATTTCTGTAACTAGAATATTCATCTTCTTTATTTTTAATTAGATATCTTCACTAGTTTGACTACTTGGAGATATCAAAATGTATGTTGTAAACATTCTAAGATTCAAAGTCAATATACAATCGCATTCACGCAACATACAAGCATCTTCATAGACATCACAATCTCAATATTTGTTTATGAAGGTATACATATTTACAAGGTAGATCTAATATTTACCTTACATTTACATACTTTCCTTTTATGCAATTTCATTTCTATTTCAAGGCTAATTCCTCAACTGGGGTTTTACCAAGGAAAACTCCATTCAATTCATAATTTTCCCTATTTTTTGAGTGTAAGAACATGTGGCAAACAAATCATTTTAGATCTAAAAAGTATAGCATCTGACAAATTGTTTACAACTGAGTTCACTCAAAAGTGATAAGAATAGGATGCCTTTTTCACCCTCTTCCCAGGAACATGATGCACTGGGAAACCTCTTCCTTGCAAAACAAATTGAAACTAAAATCAAAGGTTAGTGGTGCTATTTGGTTACTGATTTTTGTAGTTATAGGTTGCTATCTATTTTCTATCATTTTATGTAATATGAGAGGTTATTTTTCATATTTTTCCTTCTATCTTACATTATTCAATCACATTCCCCCTAATCAATTTGTACATTCCATGAAAAGGTGAAGGATAATTGCACCTACTTATTTCTTAAGTCCCACTTGAGCCTAGTGTGTCATCTTCCTTCTGATTTTGCAATAATAAAGAATTGGTTAGGCATTGCACTAGGGAACTATTCTAGAACCCCTTATTATTTTCCTAACCACACTTTTCTTATTGTACATTTTGGTGAGCCCGACCTATAATATTTCCATTTTGATTTTGGTGTTCGATTTACACTTTTGATTTTATGGCTATATGTTCTATTCTTTAGGTTTCATGTGCAACTCCATTTATGTTTCATAAATTTAATGGGTGTTTACATATATATCTCAAATCTTTTACTTACATTTGTTAAACATAACTCTATTTCTTGTGCACAAGTGTCATAACATTGAGTCCTACCTATAGCATTCCAATTAGGAGAAGTTGTTGATTTATGCATTCTTTTGATCCTGAGTCCTCTATGTGATGAACTACAACTGATTGAGAACTTGATTGAAGAACTTCAAGTGATTAGAGATCACCAAGCACTGAACTGTTATGTAAGATAATTGAATCAATTTTATGTTGTCATTGATGTCAACTAGTTTTAACAGTACTTATCATGGAGTTGCAAACATCTAATACATTTGTAGAAGAGAAGAAAAAGATGAAGAACCAAGATATCTACATGGAGGAAGATGGTTATGACAGATGAGGATAAGGATTACTCTTGGTAACTTATTGATGAGTCTATGACTTCATATTGTTGACTTGATTATGTTGCATTAATCTATTATGAAGTTGGGAGCAAATTATTACAAAGTAGTGTTGTCGATTAATGAAGCATTCTAGTATACACTGAGCAGTGTAGTGTATACTGAGCATAGTATAAACCAAGCTTGTGTTCACCGACATATTTCTTTGTTAATCGAGAATGAACAAAAGAACTAAATGATTAGTTTAGCCCACAAAAGTTGATGAGTTGTAAAGTGTATGATCACAAGGTGAACATATAAAGTTTGTTATAAGATTGACAGAAAGCAAAATTCAAGGAAGATCTAAAGGATAGATTTGAAATGTGTTACTGACACATTAGCCGAGGAAGGTTAAAGCAGCAAAATCAGTGAAGGAGATTAAGCAGCAAAATCTGATGGATGAAAGAAAAATGGTTTACTTGTCTATTTAAGAGACTAGGGGTTCATTATGAAACTTATGATAGAAGAAAGAATACTGCAGAGATATAGCATGAACAAGCTTCATGCATGCCTGATCAAACTAGTTAAAGAGAACTAAATTGCAGAGATTACTGAGCGTCAGAGAGTTTTTACCGAGGGATAGTAAGTTACTGAATGTTGATGAATTGAATAGAAATATTGATTAGAGGATTTTTATGAGCTTAAGAATAGATCTGAACATCTACAATAGAAGTTGTATTATATTCAAATCAACTATTGTTACAGTTTAACCATTTTAATCAGATAAATCTCTTAACCAAGTAGACTTGAAAGTCTTGTAATGTTATTCATAGAATGCACATTTGTTATCCTATTGTAGACACCGAAAAATCCTTCAGAAAATAAATTATTTTTGTTTTCTGAAAATCCTTGATGACATCATCATTTATTAATTAATTAATTATTTAATTAATTTATTTATTTTTATGGCATTAAATCCCTCTCTCTTAATTAAAAATCTTTAATTAAGGAATCTAGCCTAAAAATGTCATTTGGACATTATCTCTAATTTATTAATTATTTAATTAATAAATTGACCAAAAACTTCAAAAATAAATTAATTTATTTTTAATTTATTTTTTATCCCAAACTTGGCCAATTTCCTTAAGACCACTAACCTCTTCCAAAATCTTCTAATCCCTTCTTAATTTTGATTAAAAGGCTAATCCCATCTTTTCTAACCCTAATCCCAAGGTTAAATATTTAATTAAGGTTAAATATTTAATTTTCATATTTATTGAAAATATTTTAATAAATATTCCTAAAACTTAAGCTTTTGGAATGAATAACTTTTATTCCATGAAACTAAGGAGAAATCTAGACTCTTCTAGAATCTTCTCAAATCCACCCTCTTCACCCATCCTAATCCTATTTTTGTCCTAATCTAATCCTAATCCTACCCTTAAACCTTTGTGCAATCCTAACCAAGCTTAAGACTTTCCTAAACCAAAGCAAAGTCTTTCCTTCCAAATATCTCAACCACAAAGCATTTATTGCTTCCCCAAAGTCTTCAAAGCCTCTTAAAGCCCATTCATTGCTCTTACAAGCATTTATTTGGAGAGTTATGAGCTTGGAGCCCCCTTTGTTGACTCCTCTTTGCCCTTCTCTTCATCCACTCACCTTGTGACATGTGTCACCTCCTGATTGGCTGAGAACTAGCACAATCCATGTGCTTCCCTTTGAGTGAATCTTGGCCTCTCTTAAAGATTTCAATCCTGGCCATTCATTCCTCCTACCCCAAGCCTTTAGAAATCCTATAAATACCCTCACTTCCTAAGGCAAATCATCTCTCAACTCTCAAACTCAATAGCAAAGTTATAATGTCATTTTCATTCTAGCATAAGCATAAACTCATTATTTTAGATCATTTTCAAGCTTAAATCACATCTAAATTAGCTTAAATGGATTAACATAGATTCATTTCTTGTTTTAATCTTAGTTCTTTCATTTAGCTTTGCATATTTGTGTGTTCTTGAGGCCTTTGAGGCAAAATAGGTTCCTCATACCTATTTTGTGTCATTTTGGGTCTTCATTAACCTCAAATCATCATTTATCTTGCATGCTCCAAGTGCTTGAGTTTGCACACCCACATCCATTTATATCCAAGCATATCAAACGGTGCATGGGCGCATCCGTTTTAGGCTTAAACTGAGGTGGCTTTGATTTTAGTTTGTTTACCATTAAATTTGATTTGATTATATGCTATGACGTTTGTTTATCTTTGGCTTTCAAAATAGGTTTAGGTGCACTCTCAAATCCTAGTCTACATTCTGGCACGCCCGGTGGGACTCAAACCACAATCATTTTGATGAAATTATACTTTATATGCTTGTATTTTGCAGGAAATAAAAGAAATGTCGCCTTCATGAAAAGAAATGACGCCTACAGCAATTAAATGTCACCTCCAAACAAAGAAATGTCGCCTTCATCAAAAGAAATGTCGCCTACAAACAATCTAGTCATGCCTTCATGCAATTAAATGACGCCTTTGAGGAAAGAAATGACGCCTATGAGCTCTGTTTTCACACCTGCATAACTGAGATTTTCCTGTGATCGATAACTTCTGTTACGTCCCAGAATTCTCTTCTGTCGCCTTCTTGTAATGAAATCATGTCTGTGACGAAAGAAATCACGCCTCTGCATTTTTATTTGTCACCTTTTGAGGTACAGAATGTCGCCTGTAAGAATAAAATGTCGCCTCTGAACTTTCCAGCGTCGCCTATAAGCTGGACAGTGTCGCTTTTTGGTTTTTTGTCTTGAGTTGCCTGGGACTGGTTTTTCATTTCTTTTATTACAGCAAAGGTCAAAACAAAATCTTGAATGACGTTAAGGAAATGAACTTAGGTCCTAGAATGTCATCGTCATTTTGAAAAGCTAACTCAATCTTGAATGCACTAAAGGAAACAAACAACTCTATTCCCTATCTCCTTTCAAATTTCAAAGCAAGCAAACAAATTCAATCTTGAGTGATCTAAGGGATAAAACAAAGCTTTTTCAAAGTTCTAACTCAACTCGCTAATTAAATCTTGAATGCACAAAAGGAAAGAACTTGCAAACGTTCAAAACATTTACATTTTGAGGAAAAGAACAAATCAAAATCTAATCACGAGTGTCTTCATTTCAAAGTTCAAACATCACTTAATCAAATTTGGGAAAATGAACAAAATCTGCTTGATGTGCATGTAGGAGTTTTTCAATTCTTGCATAAACCTTGTTAGAGTAAGCAACGTGGAACATTTGAACTTGGACAAGTTCACCTGTTCTGCTTTTAGCGAGGCCTGTCCAAGGAGAAGCGCTTCCTCCTCGGAGAACGACCTCAAACCGGTATCCCCCCCGGCCGGTATACAAATAAGCGAATACCAAAAGAATCGCTTACATCTCCTAATCACCGGGTGTTCGTTCCAAACACGTGTCTGGGGATGGTAAACATTCCTCTCCCCCAGCATAATTGGCAAGGCTCTTAAGTGAGTCACGGATGATCAGCATAACTGGGTATGGAGACACCACAGAACTATTAAAAACTTGATAAACTAGAGGCTACCCTATCTACATCCGAAAGTATCAAAATCCTTGTGCAAGGACCGATTCCAAGGGGTTTACCGGGTCGCCTCAAGATTACTCACCATTTGTATTCCCTTCTTGGGGATACCAAGCTGTGGGCAAGTGATTTTGATACTCACCTTCTTTAGGTAGATCTGTTTGAAGTGCTTGATAGTCAAAGACTTCGTGAAAACACTTGTTGAAACATACACTTTCAAAGCTTTGTCAGAGTCAGTTGCCTTTGTTTGTATCCCGCAGGGTTGCTTTGTCCCTTGCGGGGATTGCTTTGACTTTAACCTTTTCCATTGGAAATCTTTGCCTCAAAATCAAAAGCCTCTTTTCCAAAGTGATGCCCAGCAAGAACAAACATCCTAAAGCAAAGCTGCCCAAATCCCAAGCCTATCAAGAGCGAAAAGTTATCAAGAAGAACACCAAGACCTATCAATCCACTATCCAAGCAACCAAAGCTGAAGAAAAGTCCCAAACCAGACTTGAGAACATTGCCCATAACGCCCACATCAAACAGTTTGCCTTCCATTTCCGAGTTAACCATCACTTTGTCAACCTTGAGCCAGAAAATTAGCCAAATCCTTGTTCATGTCTTGTTCCATCTTCAGATCTTGAAATCTTGTCTCAAACAGACCTTCATCCTAGTTTCATTCTAGCTTTCACTTTTGCATCAGCATCAAAATCCTTAGTTGCATTTCAAAACATCATAAAAGTTGCATATGCATTCATCTTCTTACCAGCATTCTAAGAATCAATCCTTGTCATTTGCATTATCCCTTTAGATAGAGCATTGTCCCTTCACCCTTCAATACTTTTTTCACCAGCATCCCCCCATCAACTTTCCATATCTTTCCAGCAGATCCATCATCTTTTGCTCCAAATCCAGAGATCCACCAACACTTAGTGTTCGACCTTTTGAGTTGTTCCTATCCTATATCCAAGATCAGAGACCATCATCTTCTTTTTTGGCACAACGTGTTGTCATAAAGAAATCAAACCTTGTCCTTGCATAGCCATCATCTCTAGCAAGAGATTGGAGTGTATTGATAAGAAACTTGTTGACCGAAGATCACCAGTCTATCCTAGGTTAACCCCATCATATCTCTGATCCTCCATTTGGGAAAAATAGCAGCTCATTTGTTGACCACTCAGTAATCTTTCACCAGCTTTCCACCAGCAACCTATCTTTCCTCCACCGTCTTGATCCATATCTGTTCCATCCAGCTTCCATCATCGCCATCTTGATCCCTGTCTTTGCATTTGCATCTTAAAAGTCATCATCTTTAGAAGTTCATCAACTTTGCATCCATCAGCATCTTTTAGCCAAACATCTTGCATACATTTAGCACTTGCATCTCCATGCCTGTTGAGACCAGATCTCGGAAAAGAAGGAGCATGAATCCTTATCCACCAACAACCTCATCCAATCCCAACCTTTTCACCAATGCCATGATGACCTACAATCCCCAGATCCAAGCCAGTAACCCATGTGACGATCCAAACATCCTTTCATCCCCCTTGGCAAACCAAGCATTTGTAAATCCTCCAGAAAGCCCACCAGCAACCAATGCCCTTGTACCGCAACATCAGCAAAGCACATTTGCCCACTATCTCCTAGAAAGTACCTCCATCCCACCATCTCTCTATCCACGCATCCCCATCAAAATAATCCAAGTTCCAGCACAAGCATATTCTCCGTTTGTCCAATCATTCCCCGATCCTATCATGCAAACACCCCAAGAGCTTTCCACCATTCCCCTTTTCTTGCAAGGAAGCCTCGCCAGTCCCGCAACACAAGCTACAGTGCCATCCGCTCCATCTCATACCCCTTTTGCTTCATCATCTGCTATGGTTGCCCAAGCCCAAAACCAACACTTAAACCAAAGTCAGCTTCCACCTCTCACGCAAGCTTTTACACCAAAAGCTTCACCACCATCAACAAGTCAAGCAACGCCTTTCACCATCAAAGGAGCACCGTCACCCTTCACTCCCCAAGCACCCGTACCTTCTTCTTTGGCGTTAGCGCAATCACTCCCCATTCCAACTTCATCTTTCTCTTGGGTGTTTCCTTCATTTTCCTCCTCACAAGCATCCGCTCAACCACAACCTCAATAAGCTCCTTTATCTCAACCATCATTCATGTCCCAAGCTCCCATTGCTCCTACCATTCCATCATCCGCTGCAGTGCACCCTAACACAAGCTCTCAGTGGGGCCTTACACAAGAAGAAATGAAGGCATGGGGGATCCCATCTCAATCCCCTACATCTATGGTTGCAAGTCAACAAACCATCTTCACCCAAGCAGCACAGCAGCAACTACCCCAACCACTGCCGACTTCAAGCTATTCATCCCAAATCCCAAATACCTTCCAGCAAGTTCCACCAGCACCTCAACAGCCAACTTTCCCCAGTTATCCTACCCCATCACCCTTTGCTTCTAGCTTCCCCACATTTGTTCCACCTCTAAGTAATGCAGGCATGCACCCAGCTTATATCAGCCAAACCCAAAGCCAACCTCAGCAACTACCACCATCATACCCGCAAGCAGCACCGTTCCAACAGCCTCCCCCACAGCAACCACATGTCCCCTTTCAGCAAACACCCATCGTTCCTCAACAACAGCAAGTCCCTTGCTAGCAGCCTCAGCAACAAATCCCTATCATCCCCCAACAATAACAAGTTCTCACCCATCAGTTACAACAACAAGTTCCTAATGTGCAGTATCAGCAAGCAGTCCCACAACAACCACCAGTTCAACAACAGCAAGTAGCCCAACAACATCAAACAGTTCCATATCATTTACCACAATATCCCCCTATGCCACACCAGCAATATCCCCAGCAACCATTGCCCCAGAATCAGTTCCAACCCATTTATCCTCAGGAAGCGCCATATCCAGTTCCACAGCTTCCATCACAAGTAGAAGTCCCAGTTCCCTCGCCACTCAATGCTGAGTGGGAAGCAATGAAAAATGCTCTAAAGGAGCTACAAAGCGGAACAGAGAATAAGACATACAAGTTCGAAGAGGTGTGCTCATATCCCTTCGATCGGTCTATAGCAACTATCCCTTTTCCCAAGCACTTTGAGATGCCCAAGTTTGACAAGTATCGGGGGAAAGGAGATCCAGTAAACCATATCAAAGAGTTCTACATGGCATGCCAAGAAGTGGCTTACAGTGATAACTATCTCCTGCACCTGTTTCCCAAAAGCTTGGGAGGAACTGCTGTTGAGTGGTTTTACAAAATACCACATGGGACAATAAAAACCTTTGCTAAACTCTCTGAGAAGTTCATCACACACTATGCCCATAATGTGGAGAATGAGTTGTCCTTGCTAGACCTATGCAACTCAAAACAAAAAGATGGAGAAAGCCTTGCAGAATACTTGCAAAGATGGTAGAATCTTACAACCAGGTTATCATATCAGCCGCCAGAGAAGCATCTAACAAAGATCTTCATTGATAACCTGCATACAAAGCTATCCCATCACATGTGAATGAACTGTCTCCAGACATACCAAGACATCAAGAGCAAAGGCATAGGCATCGAGAAAGCTCTCCTAGACGAAGGCACTATTCGTCACTTCAAGGATGATTCCAAGAACAAACCCAACAATGATAAATCCCATTACTGGAATCGTAACAAGAATGTTGTTACAGATGGAGCCACTGACACTAAAAATGTACAATTCATTGTGGCTAGTCCTACAATAGCTCAAACATACCAACCGCCACAAGCGCCCATCTATCAGCAACCCCCAGCTCCCGCATATCAAGCACCTATTTATCAGCAGCCTCCTCAAGCTCATCAACCACCTGTGCAACAGTATCAGCAGCAATACCAACAGCTACAGCCAGCACGTCAAGGCAATCCTGTTAACACAGTTAACGTTTCCCCAAGGCAGAACAAGCCCAACAATCAGAACAATCCAAAGAGGACTTTCACACCTTTGGGTGAGCCTCTGGATCAGATCTTTTATCGGCTAGCCAAGGCAAATATGATCACATATCCACCCATCCCACAGAAGGATGACAACACACCAAAGTCTGATTGGTATAAAGAAAATGAATACTGTGATTACCATCGTGTGAAGGGCCACACAACATTGAAGTGCATGCGGCTTAAGAACTACATCCAGGATCTCATTGATCGCAAGGAGATCCAGGTTGATGCACCAGCTCAGGCTTCACCCAACGCTGGTTTGCAAATATATCAAAATGTGTTCCCTCAACATGATACCGGGAAGAATCCAGCCAACACCAATCAGCCCCAAAATCGTGGCAAAGGAAAGTAAGAAGATCACACAGCGGCCTACATCAACTATGACAAGTATGTCAGATGCATAACTCAAGTTGAGCCCATCCAAGATGAGCCCACCATCAATACCATCCATGTCAGAGGGCCGGATCGACAATGTGCTGCAACTACCCGCAGTGGTAGGATAACTGTTGCCGGTGCTCCTCCGAGGTAAGCTGCTCCTCCAAGGCCAACATCTACTACATCCACAGCACAGTCTAACACCAGGCCAGCATCAAATGCATGCGCAACACAGCATAATGTACCAAGAGCACAATACAATATCATAGAGCATCTTGGGAACATGCCAGCCCAAATATCTATCTTGGATTTGCTCCGCACATCACCCATCCATCAGGAGATCCTGGACAAAGCTCTAAAAGAAGGCCATGTCCCCACAGACATTAACACAACTCAGTTTGAAACTCTTGTGGGACACCTATCAGCAGCATGTGCCTTGTCCTTCAAAGAATCTGATATACCAGATGTCACTCCTGACCATACTCTCCCTCTCCGCATTGCTGTCATGGTCAGAGATTTCACCATCCAACGGGTCTTAATAAATAATGGCTCAGCCCTCAACTTGTGCACATTAAAATTCATCAAGAAGATCGGGTTCACGAAGGCCGACATACAACATGAGATGATCACTATTAAAGCATATGATAACTTGGAGCGTACCTCTGAAGGTACTATAACTTTGCCTATCCAGCTAGGCCCAGCAACGCAAGATACTCTCTGCCATGTTGTTGATCTTGACCTACCGTTCAATATCCTCCTTGGTCATCCATGGATCCATTTCATTAAGGCCGTACCATCTACTTACCATCAGTGCATCAAGTTTCCACATCAAGGCACTGAGGTTACCATCCACGCTGACCCTAACCCCTTCACATATTGCCTTGCGATGGAAGCATCTTTCCCTCATTCTACTCATTGTCTTGGAACCGATATTGGTACTTCTATTGCTAGCTCATCCTGATCCTATCGCGATCCAGAGACCATCCTTTCTTCCACCTTATCATCCGTCAAGATCAACAACCAGGGTTGTGGCGAATACAGCCTCAGTGATGCATTTGCTGTAGGGGCTCTTCCACATGATCCACATACTCAAGGGTGCCCAAGTTGTCAAAACAAGCCTGTTAAGGAACATTATAAGCTCAAGCAAATCGGAAACATGACTTTTGAGTCTCATGGTACCATCAACAGCAAAGAAATGGATCCAGATATTAACAAATGGTTATACAAAGATCCCCCATCACGTGACACACAACTTCTTGAGTACTTCAAAGAGAAATATTCAATCCCCTACAAAAATGTCACAGAACACTATAACTATCAAGGTGGTGGTCTAGGACCACAAGAGGATCGAAATTTGTTTCCTATCATACCATCCCAAAATCCAGAACAGCAAGGACTTGGCTTTAATATCCCTCGCCTGCTTGAACAAGAGCCCAATATCACAACTGTAGGCACTAACATGACCAACGTAAACTTTTTGAATAGCCAGGATGACCTTGTGGAAATCGAAGACATCCCCGAAGAGAAAGACATCCGATCCTACGACGATATCTTTGCTGACGACACCCTCCTGGGGACTTCTGTCCTCCAACAACTCTCCATCAACCTCATAGATCTTCCCCTCACAAACCCCGACCTCATAGATTGGGACCAACCAAGCATCACACACATCGATGAGTTCCAAAGCGCACAAGCACTCCTAGAATTCATGGGGGCATCAGGTCCAGCAAGTAATCAAGATCCAACATCAACCTCTGTCTATCAGCTTCACCCAGAAGGATATTTTGGAGAAGAGGCAAGCTTTAGTCGCAAAAATGAAATAGCAAAAGAACATCATGAGTCTTTATGTGAAAACCCCCTTGGGGCACATTCTGATTCTAAAATAGTAAAAATAAAGGGCGTATCTTCTAGCGAAAACCTGGCAATTCAGGCGCTAGAAGATGAAGCCTTGCCTCTTCCCCCTATCCAAGATTATAGACCAGAGCAATCACCGATCATCATAGAAGAGACCAAGCCAATCAACTTGGGAACAGAAGAATGTCCAAAGATCACCTACATTGCAGTCAACCTAACAGAAAGAGAAGAAATGGCTCTCAGCGCCTTGCTCAAGGAATCCATTATCAACTTTGCATGGTCATACGCCCACATGCCTGGGCTTGATCCAAACCTTGTTGTTCATCATCTATCAGTAGATCCAAACGTCAAGCCAGTGAAGCAGAAGCTAAGGAAAATGCATCCAAAGGTAGCATTGCTCGTCAAAGTAGAGCTTGAGAAGCTCCTCCAAGCTAAGATTATCAGAGCAATTGACTATTCAGAGTGGATCTCTAACATGGTGCCAGTCACAAAGCCGTCTGGCGACATCAGAATCTGTACTGATTTCAGGGACTTGAACAAGGCATGCCCTAAGGATGATTTCCCATTGCCAAACATAGACATGCTTGTAGACCTCACAACGGGTCATGAGATGTTATCATTAATGGATGGCTTTTCAAGCTACAACCAAATTCATATAGCGGAAGCAGATCAACATAAAACAACATTCACAACCCCATGGGGTACCTTTTGCTACAACATGATGCCATTTGGGCTAAAGAATGCAGGGGCCACATATCAGAGAGCAATGATAGCCATTTTCCATGACATGATCCACAAAATCCTTGAGGACTATGTGGACGATATCCTTGCAAAATCCAAAACAAGAGATGAGCACCTCAACATCCTAGAGCGTGTATTTGATCGTCTGAATCATTATGGCTTAAAGTTAAATCCTAAGAAATGTGTCTTTGGTGTTACATCTGGCAAGCTTCTAGGCTTCATCATCTCTAGACGAGGCATAGAGATAGATCCTAAAAAGGTAAAAGCAATAACGAAGATGCCTCCACCAAGAAATCTCAAACAGGTCAGAAGCCTACAGGGCAAGCTTCAATCAGTACGACGATTCATCTCTCAGCTAGCAGATAAGTGCCAACCTTTTACGCATCTCTTATGCAAAGACACCAACTTCAAATGGGATCCCATATGTCAAAGAAGCTTTGATAAGCTCAAAGAGTATCTAGCTAATGCTCCAATCTTAGTACCACCAGTTCCAGGATGCCCACTCATCCTTTACATCTCAACAACAGCTACAGCACTAGGGGCACTCCTAGCACAGCATGATGATGAAAATAGAGAACGAGTTGTCTACTACATCAGTCGCACTCTTGTGGGCTATGAGCTTAACTATTCACCCATGGAGAAAGCATGCCTAGCAGTGGTCTTTGCCACTCAAAAACTTAGACATTACATGCTTAGCCACACAATCAAGCTCATATCAAAGGTGGACCCTCTTAAGTATCTATTATCAAGAACAACCCTCACAGGCCGTATGGCAAAATGGGTCATGTTACTCAGTGAATTTGACATTCAATATGTAGATCGCAAAGAAATCAAAGGGCAAGTCATTGCTGATCAACTAGCAGAAGCACCACTGGTGGATGCCTATCCACTAATCATGGAATTCCCCGATGAACACTTATGCATGATTGAAGAGCAGCCCATGTGGAAACTATACTTTGATGGTTCCAACACGTCCCATAGCTCTGGGGCAGGAATCCTATTCGTCACACCTCAAGGTGACTATATTCTAAAATCATTCAAGTTGGGATTCCCCTGTACCAACAACATTGCAGAATATGAGGCACTCATCTTAGGTCTCAAAATAGCTATCCAATGGAACATCACAGAACTACAAGTCTTTGGAGATTCATAGCTTATTATCAAGCAAGTCCTTGATGAGTATCAGACAAAGGATGACAAATTGCTACCCTACAAGCAACTGGTGGATAAACTGAAAGAGCATTTCCTACATCTACAATTCAATCAGATCCCAAGGCTTCAAAACAAAGCAGCAGATGCAATGGCAACCATCGGATCTTTATTGGAAATCCCACGTGATGCAACACAGTATGAATTTCTAGTCGAGCAGCTACATTCACCAGCTTATGAGAACGCCGATGCAGACATGGTGTGTGTCTTGGTTGGTCCCCAATCCCCATGGTACCACGAAATCCATGCATATCTAAAAAATGGTATCATATCTCCCCATCTCACCAATAACCAATGCCAAAACCTTATTCGTAGAGCTTCCCGCTACACTCTTGTAGCCAACACCCTATATCGTCGCGGGTATCACAATGTCCTATCTAGATATTTAGATTCAAACGAGGCCGTCCTGGCCTTACAAGAAGTTCATGCTGGAATTTGTGGTGCCCACACAAGTGGCATGGTTCTAGCAAAGCAGCTGCTTAGAGTTGGATATTATTGGCCAACAATGGAACATGATGCATGTGAATTTGTCAAGAAATGTCTCCCATGTCAACAGCATGCCAATTTGATACATGCACCAGCACAGGATCTATAGCCTTTTGCACCACCGTGGCCTTTTTCATGTTGGGGCCTCGACCTCGTTGGCTTGATCACCCCCCTCTCTTCGGATGGACACAAGTATATCATAACAGCCACAGAGTACTTTACCAAATGGGTTGAAGCGATTCCGCTCACCCTAACTACTGGCATCCAAATATCCAAGTTCATCCTTTACCATATCATTTGCCGCTTCGGCATACCATCTACCATCTTCACAGACCATGGCACACCTTTTGAAAACCAGCATGTGGATGATCTATGTGCCAGACTCCACATCCATCACCATTTCTCCAGTCCATATTTCCCTCAAGGAAATGGCCAAGCTGAGGCAACCAACAAAACTATCTTGAAAATCCTCAAGAAGGTTGTCAATGATTTTGGTCGTGACTGGCACCTCCAAATCAATCCTACCCTTTGGGCCTACCGTACTTCTTATCGCACTCCCACAGGCACCACCCCATACTCCCTTGTATATGGTGCTGAAGCCGTTCTGCACATCGAGGTTGAGCTCCCATCCTTGCGCGTCTCCATGAAGAATTACATAAATGATGAAGACTATCATGTGGCCCGGCTCACACAGCTAGATCTGCTAGATGAAAAGAGACAGCAAGCCTACGATCACCTAGTTTCATACCAGAATCGACTCAAAAGGAGTTATAACAAAAAGGTCCATCCTAAACAATTCCAGGTCGGTGACATGGTCCTTAAAGAAAATCAGAAGGTCCTAGCAAATAGAGAAAAGAAAGGCAAGTTTGAGCCTACTTGGTTGGGCCCCTATGTTGTCACCGCATCCTTTGGCTCTGAAGCCTATCAGCTATCAACACCAGAAGGCGAGCCCTTGAATGATCCTATCAACATCATCCATCTGAAGAGGTTCTATGCCTGAACCTGATCCTGCATATATCAGAAAATCCAAAAAAATTCAAAAAAGCAAAAAAAGCAAAAAAATTCAAAAAAGCAAAAAAATCAAAAAAGCAAAAAAGCAAAAAAGCAAAAAAGCAAAAAAAAGCAAAAAAGCTAAAAAAGAAAAGAGAAAGAGAAAATTACTAATTCGCATTGAAATTTTTGCATATTGTGTCCCTTCGAGCTCTTCGATGATGTCCTTTATAGGATTTAGAGAGTGATGACTAGGGGCATAATCTTTTCTTTGTCTTTTGTTTGTATGTGAAAATCTAACAACTTTGGAAATTCCAGATTGAAATGGTGTCCGACTATAAGAGCCTCTATCTCGAATTGGATGGCCATGCGTACCTCGACCATTGATACCCAGACAATTCAAGGAATTTTGATCTAACTATTTTCTTTTTGAGTAAGTTCTTTCTCCTACTGTGGAATGTGATCTTGCCTAAGGATGTGAACGATAAAGGGTCACTACGGGTAATTCACATTGGATTTAGAATGATCTCTTGACTCTTTGATGTGTTTGCAATGCAAGGCGTATTCAGGTCATCACGACGTTCATGTTTTGATGCTTATACAAATTGCTATATCAAAATAGACATGATATTCAGGTCATCCTGGCGTTTATGCCTTGGTACTTATATCTAATCCGACATTCCAAAAATAAAATCAATATTCATATGTCCATGGTTGTTTGACCAGTGGGGGTTGTATTGATTCTTGCGCATACAAATCAATATTCATATGTCTATGGTTTTTTTTAGCTAGTGGGCATTGTATTGATTTATCTGGTTACCTAAAAGTTCAATGATGATAACAAATCGACATGTGATCAGTGACTAGGTCCTAGGTCTTAGGTTGCATTTCATTTTGCATGTCTCTTTGCATTTTGCATGTTGCATGATCTCACAATGGCTAAACGAACTTCAAAGCTTAAACAATTTGTCATATCAATTCTTCAAATCTAACAAGAGTTGAATCTCACACGAAGGTTCCTCCAACGAAGCAGCAAGTAGAATCCTTTTTCGGGATCAAAATCAAAATCTGAGATCATTCATATTATTAACTGCTTGCATAATCAAACCTTCTATCATCACACAAATCTAGTATTCAACTTAACTGATTATCTAACATCAAACTATCAAAATTTCAACTTGGTCAAATATGGTCAACTCATGGTTTGACCTAGTCAAACTTGGTCTTTTGGGACCTTCCAACGATGCACAATGCGTTCACCGAACATGTATAACCACTTTTCCCATCAATCAACATGCTTCTGAGCTCTCAACGCTAACTTTTCTTGTCAGATTTCAATTTTAATCCCGAAGGGGGCATGGTATTGCACATCAATTCAAAGTCTGTAAATCAAAATTCTATCGATCTAGTCTATCAATATCTTTCATCAGTAATCAAGACAAACAATCACGTCTAGTTACTGATTCATCAAAAAAAGACCTCATCGCTCGAGGCAAATCTATCATCACTTGGGGCATATCAGATTCATCAAGATCCATATCAATCTAGTATTCTCCTAATCTTGTAAACTGTATCATTTTTTGCAACCATCAGATCATGGTGTTCTTTCCTTGGTTCTTTGGCAACTGAAGGATTCGGATGTGATACCTACTAGTTCTGCTAAGACAATCGAGTCTAGAACGGGTCACTCACTTCTTTGCAATCATATGGTTTGGAATCAAGCATTTTGACACTTTTTCGTAATCATAGGTTCATTTGCTGTTATAGTAAACATTATCTTTGGTCATTCAGGACCTATTATCTCCATATCAAATCAATATCAATCAGCTTCTGTCTCAATTTCAAACATCAGTTTCATATCTCTATCAAACACAGACTATCTTTGAACCATTACACTTCGCACAGTAATTCAAAGAGGGGCAAAATGTAATACCCCAAAAATGGGCTATAAGTTCATTAATCTCCAACATCTTCAATTCGAACGAAATCGACATCAAAGTCCTAATCTAAGGCACATCTAAACATCATCGAATCATAATTGATTATCTTAAATTCTACATCGGTGAATATTCCTAGTAATATTCCTAATCATCATAATTATCTTTAATTTTATAATTATTTGGCAATAAATCACATTTATCCTAAAATTTGATTAATTAAATATTTTGCATATTTAATTAATTAGATTTAATATTTGCCACTTAATTGTTTAATTAAATTTAATTCTATCTATTATTAATTGTATTATTTAATTTTGACAATAAATCCAATATCCTATGAATAATTGATTAAATTCTTATTTAATTAATTAAAGCAAGTTGTCATTATTTAATAATACAATTTTTAATAAAAGTTTGGTAAAATAGTTAATTAACCCATAAATTAATTATTTTATTTCAAAAAGCAGTTAAGTTGAGAATAAATCACTTTATTTATTTATTAAATCATAATTATCCATGTGCACATTCAAGGACCAGTTAAACTCAAAATTGGAAAATCAATGCAAGTTGTTAGCTTTTTGAAACTCAACATCTTTTTGAGTTTTAAAGTGGATCTAAACTTCTAATTCGAGTTGAACTGTGCTTTTGCATGATTTTTGTGACTTAATTATCTGTTATTTAAAAATAACTCAAAAATCAACCTAAGTTATTTGAGTGATTTATGGCTTTCTTTCACAACCTCCAAAGCCTTGGATTTCTATAAAAACAAGGCTCAGCTCTTCATAATTCATCTCTCAAATTTGCATCCAAGCATCTCATATTTTTGCACAATCACGCTGGAGAATTAGAATTGGGAGAATCAAAGCTTATTGCGAATCAAGGCTATTGTGAGATCAATTTGTTTTTTTTTTTTACATTCATTTAGATTCTTTTTCATATCATTGTTAGATCATTTTAGCATATCAATTTCCATATTAGCATAGATTCATATCATTTTTTCATTATTATTGCATAGAAAATTTTAAAAATATAGATTAATTGCATTCAATTCATATCTAGATCAATTGCATTCAAATCCTTCGTTTAGGTGTCGTCTAGGTCACTGATCTCGATAACAATCTGAGAACATTAATCTCTCACCTACTAGAAGGCAGTAAATCGCTTGGTTAAATTAGATTTCAATTTTGCATGATTTTTATTATAGCTAACCTCTAATGTTTTACTGAAGTGTTGTGTCTACAGATCAGGTACAATTTTCACACACACAGTCTCCTCAAAAGTGTGCAATCACACTCTCCATACTAGATCAAAGCAAAAGAATATATACATCAACTTATGACTCGCCATCGATATATAGAGCTTAGACTAATTCTCCCCCTTTCTCTACTCACTCATCTCCTTCTAATCTACTTCTCCATATACTCTTCCTATACACATTCTCCCCCTTTGACAATAATGCCAAAGGTACATAACTAAAATAGGTACAATGATAAAAATCTTACTTACATCCTATCAAAGATCATCTTGAAATTTATCTTTGCTAACTCCAAGGATGTCTCCCATGACTTCTGCAAGTGTCCCAAAGAAATAATATACTCATTCAAGCTAGAAGTTATCTCATCCTTGTTGTCAAGAGTACTTATGTTTGGTAAGGCAAGTATACCTTTTTCCTTCTTCACATTTTTTTACATGAACTCCACTATAGGTGATAAATATAATAGTAGCTCAAGTAGGTTAAGCATCTTGTTGTCTTGCTCATGTTGAATCTGCTTCACTTTGTGTGAAATTTGTTTCACCTAACCACTGTAAGTAGTGGCTAAGCTTGAAATAGGATCAAGCTGACCGATAAAGCTCTCCAACTCCTTTTGAGCTTCAAATTTTTTTTGTTCCAAATCTTTGACAAAATCAGAATATTTTGATACTTTGGTAAACAACTGACCTTCCTCATTAAATGTAGACTTGACTTCCTTCACCATATCTATCAATTTGTTCCAATCTACAGTAATATTTTCCACCAACTTACCTATTGTCTTCTTCTCCAAGTTCTCTTCTGCAATTTTCACAACAGTTGATTGCAAATCTGGCCCTTGATCTAAAATTTCCTTGATTAGAGTATCCATCTCATCAATCAGAGAATATTCTTCAGCATACTCTACCTTAGGTACTAACTCAACTAGAATGTATCTAGCTTGCCTCAAAACTCTTGCCTTCTTCTTAGATCTCAGCTTGTCTCTTTCATCCTTCTTCATCAATTGCTCTAAGTATTTCATCAATTCCTTAGGCTTCAATTTGGTTACATCTACTAGTGTGGTAAATGTTTCTTCCTCTTCTACTTCATCTTCTTCTTCTTCTTTACCAACTGGCACCGACTTCTACCTCTTCTTCTCTCTTAACTCACCAAGACTCAATTTTATTTTTATATTAAATTCTTATGTACAATCCATATGAGATGGTGAGGGAGATTCCTCTTTACCAATGATGTCTTCTATCTCAACCTCAGCTCCACTGGTTTGTTCTATCTCTACTTCTACTCCACTAGTTTTTGATAACTCAACATTTTGTTCCTCGATTTTATGCACTTGTTTAGGAACATCAAGAACAACATCCCCAATTATTTGTTCTATTGAAAAAGTATCATCTACTTGAATAGGTTCATCATATGTTTCTTTATCTTTCTCTTCTTTTGTTGCTTCCTAATTTATTTAAAAAATCTTCTTCCATACCTCAATAATCTCATTGTGTGTGTTTTGTGTGTCATCAATCATAATCCTAACTGCCCTGATCTTTATTATGAATTGCTTCTTGTGAGAGTCTACCATTATTTTGGCATCTTCATAACATAGCTCTGGTTGCACTTGCATCAGTTCTCTCTCCATGATTTATATGTTCAACTACAAGGTTGTATTTCATCTAGCATCTATAAACTAATATAATTCATCAGGAATGAATGAATGTATCTCCAAAGGTGTTCTACAAAATTTTTGTAAATGATACATGATAGGATCCTCTAACTTCTTCTTGTCTTCACCACTACCCAAGTTATATTTTCTGCCAACTGTAGCTAATCTACTGGTTTCTGTAATACCCCAAAAATGAGCTATAGGTTCATTAATCTCCTATATTGACACATGAACGAAATTGACATCAAAGTCCTAACCTAAGGCACATCGGCACATTATCGAATCTTAATTGATTATCCTAAATTCTGCATCAAGGAATATTCCTAGCAATATTCCTATTTATCCTAATTATCTTTGATTTAATGATTATTTGGTGATAAATCCTATTTATCCTAAAGTTTGATTAATTGAATGTTCTGAATATTTAATTAATTAGATTTAATACTGCCACTTAATTATTTAATTGGATTTAATTATATTTATTCCTAAATTGTATTATTTCATTTTGAAAATAAATCAAATATCCTATGACTAATTGATTAAATTCTTATTTATTTAATTAATTAATGTCAATTGTCAAATTTAATAATATAGTTTTTGAATAAAAGTTTGATTTAATAATTGATTAACCCATAAATCAATTGTTTTATTTTTAGAATCAGTTAAGTTGAGGATAAATCACTTTATTTATTAAATTAATTCATAATTAATTATGCACATCCAAAAAAATAGTTAAACTTTAAATCAGAAAATCAATTCAAGTTGTTTTAAAAATAAACTCAACTCTCTTTTCAGTTGAAAGCTGAGCTCAACTTCTGATTTAAATCAAAAAGTTGATTTGCATGATTTTGTGAGTTAATTTATCTCTTAATTCTTGATAACTCAAAAATCAACCTGAGTTTATCAAGAGTGATTTATGGCTTTTTCCATGCACCTCCAAAGTCTTGGATTTCTATAAATTAAGGCCTCAGCTCTTCATTTTGGATCCATCCATGAATTGCATCCTCACGCTGGCAAATTGGTGATCGAAGAATCAATCTTTGTGAATCCAAGTTGCTGTGAGATTTTCATTGTTTTAAGCATTCATATCATATAGCTTATCATTGTTAGATTAATTGCATGTTATATCAGTTTCTCATATAGAATAGATTCATATCAATTTGTTTCATCTTATTGCATAGAAAATCCAAAAATATAGATTAATTTGCATTCATCTCATATCTAGATTCTGCATTCAAATCCTTTGTTTAGGTGTCGTCAAGGTCACTGATCTCGATTCAATCTGAGAATAACATACTCGCACCTACTAGAAGGCAATAAATCACCTGGTTAGATTAAGTTTCCATTTCATTGCATGATTTTGATTTTAGCTAACCTCTAATGTTTTACTGAAGTGTTGTGTCTATAGCTAGGTACAAAATTCACACACACAGTTTCCACAATATTTTTTGCAACATCATCAATAGTAAGAGTCTTCTTTGTCTTTCCACTCTTTTTCAATTTTGAGGCCCCCTTTTCTAACTTTGTCCTTCCTTCCTCGTCCTTTGCAGTTTCCTTTTGACTACTCTCATCCTCTGTATATTTCATCTTCCTCTTGTATGTCTCCTTCATAGTAGGAGTACTTTTTCCTTTCTTCTTTATCAGTACCTTCTTTGATTTAACTTCCTTTGCAATCAATTTTCTCTATTTTCTCTTCACCTTTGCATATGTAGAAGGAATGTTTACTAATGGGTCTTCAGTTTTAACTATACCAATACTAGATGTACCTACTTCATCACTACCAAAATTTTGTTCTAGATTAGATATCATTCTCCTTGATTTCCTCTCAATGATCAGTTTCTTTAGTTCCATTAGGATTTCAACAAAGGTTTCTTCATATGTACCAAATCTATGTGCTTGTTTATCTAAAGGTTTGACAATAATTCATCTACATGTTGACTGACTAAATCACCCTCTACTTCATACCCCATAGGTTAAAGCCAATATGTTCTAGGCTCAATTGCCTGCATAATGCATGTATCTATTTCTACTAGAAAATAAATGTCAGTTTTGTACTTTTATACTATACTAGTGGGTATCCTTTCATGTTTATGCATCTTGGCTTGGAAATAGTTGAAATATCCCAACATAACATTGCTAAATTTTTCACCCAATTCCTTTATGAATTCACCTATTTGAACAACAATCAGTTTTTCCTTTGACCATGTAACTTTACCTCTACCAGGGAATAAATTTTGGATATAGAAAAACACACATACCGGTAACACACCATACTTAAGTGACTGATTCTTATCTTTCTTTATCCTCTCCATGTTCACCATAAACTGACTTTGATCTTGAATCAAGTGGATTGGTAAATCATTTGTCTATAAGTGCTCCCCTTAAGTAAATAATATGCTTAGTTTGAAGATGAATCCTCCATACCAGAGGATGGCGAATTCCTTTCAGATGACTTGACATCTTCCTATTTCTCTCCTTTATTCATCCAAGTCTTCTTCATCTCACATTTGACTTCATCAACATTTATAATCTCCTTTCCTTTCCTATCCTCTGACCAGTTAGGAGATTGGTTCATGAATCTATAATATCTATCAAGGTGACCAACCCTATGGCATTGTAAACAAGTTATACATATTGACCTCCAAGGTCCAACATTTCCTCTTTGGGTTCTCATTTTGCAATTTACTACTAGGTGACCATAGTTACCACATACTGAGCATGTAACATTGAATTTTTTTTCCCTTCTAACAAGGGTCACCAATTTGATAGGAGATCTAGGTGCATTCACTCTTGACCTGAAATCTCCATCTTTGTGTCCATATTTATTACATGCAAAACAATATCTATCAAAGTTACCATCACTGGATCTACTGCTAGATCTAGATCTAAACTCATAAGGAGTATGACCATACTTATGAAAATTGTAGCAATAACCATCAAAAGAATAAGGTTTATTCACCAATTTTCTCCTACACACATTTACATTATGACCAGGCTTTCCACAGTTATAACAAGTAGGTCAGTTAGGTTTCTTACCTAAATTTCTTGGATCTACCTTCTAATCTTCCTAAGGCTTCTTAGGTTTAGATTTAGATGACTTGCTGATTTTAAATGTTCCTTGACCTGTGTAACCAAGATCGATTGTTTCTTTGTGTCTTCTTTGGCTCTTCAATTATTCGTCAATATTTTGTGAGCTTTCATTGTATTGCTTCATCTTTTCATTTTCTTCTTTCTCAGTTTGCAATTTGTTCTTCAATTTCTAATTCTCCTCTCTAAGCCTTTCATTTTCACTTAGAATTTTTTGGTTCTCCTCAGTTGTGTCATGAATGCACTCATACATGATAGCATTCTCTTGAGATATGCTAAAGAATTTTTCCTCCCTTTCCTCCAATACATCCTCAGTAACTTTCTTGGCATCTTCTGCAATCTTTCTAGCATCTTCAGTTGTTCTTTTTCCTTCAAGGTCTTTACACATCTTGACAGATTGACTTTCAAGATCTCTTTTCAAATTCACCACTTTTTCTTTAAGACTCTTGTTCTTATCCATAAAATCTACAATTTCTTCCTCAAATTCTTTAGATATACTACCTTTAGATAGTTTATCAATGTAGTCATGGCTTTCACATAACTTCTCAGCAAGTTCTCTCCTTATGGCAAGTGACTTCTTCATCTTTTGTTGCAGCTAATTGGTCATCTTGTTTGCATTCTCAAGTTACTTCTCATACTAGTAATTCTCCATAATTGTGGACCTTTTCCTCAAGCTGTTAGACTTATCACCAAGAGGACCAATGCTATGATACCAATTTTTAGAATTCTTAGGTACTGAACAAATTCAACCACCAATATGAATAACTATACTATTAATTTCCAAACCACAAAGCATATAAATGATGTAAGAAAAGAAAAGAAAACAATATTAAGCATCCACAAACTCATCACACATGACACATATTTTTGTCATGGAAACCCCTGGTTAGAGGGAGAAAACCATAGTGGGGATGACACCCACAAGCTCACTACTATAGTAAATGAGTTTTCTATGTTAGGAGATACAATTACCCTTTCTAAGGGTTCACCCTGTTAGGAGTGACTAGTACATTGTTAGGAATACAATGAGATATATTAAGATCTACCTCACTAGAGGATTTAAAACTCTTTATGTGAGTCCACCTGGTTAAGGGATTTTACTTGCTGCAACTATTAGGGAACAACAAGTAATGATATGGATGCAGCATTGCTTGCTTGTCAAATCCAATATGATCTCTTCTCTCTGTAACTGTTCACATCTTTGTCTTTATCAAAAATCACAAAACCCTTATGACAACACTAACATCATCATTTTCAATATGAGTAGCTCCAACTATATACACAACTTGCACCAACATCATACACACCAAAAAATAAATTCAAATGCTTTCCCATGCAATTGCCATGCACCAAAATAAAAATATCGATGTAAAACATGTTTTACCATTCCTGCATTGGCCTAAAATAAGATTTGCAAGTTATATCTCCAAGGTAGTCAAACATGTTTTGACTTCTTGAATGCATCGACCTAAATCCACCTCATATGTTTGCAATGATCCCAAAAATGCCAACTCATCCTTTACATAACCTTTATTCCACATCATCATATTACCAAATATCATCACACTTACTATACCACTCACCAATCTGAGATCTACCAACTGTTTCTCAAGAACACAAGTGTTCTTACTTGTCTCAATGTCTATGGCATCAAAAACTCTCTTATCAATCAACCAAATGAGTTGTGGTCAGAACCACATTGAAACCTGAACAAGTTGATGTTGTACCTATGACTGCTTAAGATAATTCCACTTCTACCAACATCACCACCAAATTATTGTCCTCACTATCTACTGATCTTTTGGACTTAGCTAATTTCCTGCATTACCAATCACGAATCCTTCTTACCAATTGTGTCCTCACTACATCGATTATATTACTTGATTGTTCTAACTTAGTTTCCATCAATGAGAACCAAACAAGTAACTCCCTATGACTACACCCAAACTTCATCACAATGCCAACATCATCCAATATGATCCTTATGATGTTTTATTTTGTATTTCTTTCTTGTGTGTTATCATAAAACTTAAAATCCAAAACAAAAATCATTAAAATCAAAAAGTCAAAAACCCCAAAAAATAAAAAACCAAAACTAGTCACACTTACCACTTCTAGAGCCCAAACAAGAAAATAACTAATGGCTAGTGAAGCACATATATTCCAAGACCTTCGACAAGACATATATGAAAAAAAATCATAAAAAAAAAGAGTCAAAAACCAAAAAAAAAAAAAACCAATTACACTTACCACTTCTAGAGCCCAAACAAGAAAATAACTAATGGCTAGTGAAGCACAAATAGTTAAATACCTCCATCAAGACATATATGAAATGTAAGCACCCAAAAAATCATGAAATAAACCAATGACCACTTTTTAGCAACAACTTCAGGACATGGAGAATGCAAAACTTCAAGAAATTCTAGAACAACTAGACAAGGTAGAACAACAAATGACCAAAAATAAAAAGTCAAACCTAAAACAAAATCACACAAATTATTCACCAAAATAACAAAGAACTTCATCCAAAAACACATACAAACCCAAATGTCCCATGGATAGGAAATTCACAACTTTGGGACAATCTATCAAGTCACCCTTGAGAGAACTCCTTGTGCATAATATTATCACATTACCTAAGGAGAGAACATGGGGATGTCAATGTTTGAGTAACTATTGTGAATATCATAAACATGACAAAATATAACTTTAAATTACATGAAATTGAAACATAAAATCCAAGACCTCATTGATAGTGGTGATATTAATATTGAAGTTGATCCCAATGATGCACCTATTAAACTTAAAAATAGACACTCTTCCCGAGAATGATAAAAAATCATATACCTGTGTCTAGCAATGGGTCACAAGTATCCTTCACCTCTCTCATCATTCCTTAATCTCCCAAACCTTTCCAAGAACAATCCACAACATCTCCATCAAATAATGAATCTAGTTATGACACCTTTTATGTTGACCCTAAAGGGATATCTATAATAGAAATCCAAGATAACCAAGTTCTTGATAAAAGTTCTTCCTATGCTTCAAAAATCTTAGATTCTATGGCATCCTGCACTCTAATTCTAATCATACCTACCCTAGAGATTCCTATTCAAGAATCATTCCTATCATGAAAAAACATGGATTCCCTCCATAAATCCCCCATTCATATCCAAAATCCTATCCCATCCTTAGAAGTGGCTCCATGTCAAGAGGATAGTCCAAAGAATGAAGCAACAAGTCCAAACATAAATTAAGATCAAGATCCCATCTCCCTAGAATATCATGATGATCCTCTCATACCTTTTCATTTCTTCCAATATGACCCGCTTCCATCTCAAGAGAAACATATCCTTCCAAGTCCCATTCCTAATCCACCTGTTAGCTCATTTTCTTGTTGAATCCTAACACAAGCCCTGAATTCTTAAATGGAACTCTGTGATTCCTAAACTCCTGACTCTAGCAAGAAAAAGACTAATTAACAAGGACCAAGTCCTTCTTCACTTTGAGCTCTTGGCTACAAGTGGGTGTACCTATCAAATCTACTTCTTCAAAGCATTACAACATTAGTTTATATCCTTGATACAAACCTAATCTTCTCAGCTCTACAAACATACATGAAAGTAAATGGTTATTTAAGTTTTTGGTGATGATGGAATTCCTACAAATTGAGGATAAACCAGTGCTTTATCCCAAGGTAGAGAGTAAAAAAGAGAACATACATTCGTAGAAAACTTCTAAGTAAAACACATCTAGAACCCAGATGAAATGCCTTACAATTCACCCTCTCTTAAACACACCCAATCATCATATTCTTGCAAAAATCCTGAGCTCTCATAAATTACTCTTTCCTTGAAAGGAACTAGAGACTAATTTCATAGATACCTTGTAAATGGTGCACTAAAACTGCCTTACAGATTCAACACACAAAAGCTTCAGAATTCAGACAAAAAGACAACAAAGATATGCAAGGGAATTCCAATGTATTCAAGTAGAATTTCACTGTATCAATACATTCCAAATTTGACAAACATTCCCAAAACTCAACAATGGAGCCAAAGCCTCTCCTTACTATAAATGTTTCATCATCCCCAACAATGGAGAGAAAAACTAGAGATATAGGAGAAAGAGAGTCAGTTACACCAAACTGATAGCTATCTATTCTAGCCAAAAATATCTCCAATATTCCTCCACACTTGATTTGCATTTGATCTTCATTTGATTCTTCCCCAACTGCTCAACATGCCTGCAATCATTTCTCAAACAAACCTGATTTGATTCAAAATGTCAGCCCATACTACTCTTTCCCACCAATTTGAAACTAAAAATAATCATTGCCACTAGATTGCTTATCTTTTGCCATTTTTGAAAACATATAATATGCCTATATTTGGGTAAAAATTGAATCTCTAGGCATTATTTCCATGGGCATATTCACATTTAAATTTTTGAATTATTGCATATAGTTCAAACTACATCATTTGTTTTAATTCTTTCTATGGATTTTGAATTTAATGCGGGCCCCCCATGTGCCACATGACACCATCAAATTGGCTTGACTGACACCTCATTGCCAACATGACCGCCACATCACCACCCATGCCACTTCTCACCATCCAGTTCGCTACTTCATAACCCTACAACTTTATCTACCAGCTCACTACCTTTCCACATGTCACAATGTCGCAATGCCGCAATGGTAACCATCGAGCACCTTTCCCTTTGTGACTATATGACAGCCATCAAATCTCTGATGCACATCTCAAGGCGACCGACTAACTATCCATTTACTGCTCTATCACTGCCTTGTCACTAATCTTCAACCACGTGTCATGTCCTTGTTTGCTACAATATCCACCTAGGCACCAGACTACAACACTTCACCATGTCACCACACTGCCACGTGTCACTCGGTCGTGATCTCGTGATGGTATCCATTGAGCATCTTCGTCATCGAGGGATCGCGACAACCATTGATCTTTAAGCATGCATCTCAATGCATGTAACCTACACTTCAACACTGCTTTAAAATTCATTTACCTTTCATGTGGGACCGGCTCACCAAGTCATCATCCTTGTCACTACCAACTCAGCACCACATCATTGCCTCGCTCACCAAGTCATCATCCTTGTCACTACCAACTCAGCACCACATCATTGCCTTAGTTTTTGTGCTTGCATAGGATGGCTTCCATCTAGGCATCCTCATTTGGACACACTTCATTACTGTGCATTTTTCCTTATAAACTACTGAAATCTCCTTTCCTGGGCAAATGTGGGACTAAATCCTGCAAGTATTTTTAAATGTTTCATTAACATTTGGTCTAATGCCTAGGTGGCATGCACTTCCAAGCGGGCCCACAAGCTAAGAGGCCACACAACTGCCTCTTTCTTACTTCACTTTATTTCTAAGCCAGTGCCTTTAAATACTTCACAAACCCAAAATGGGGTGCTTGTGGGATAAACCCACATGCATACTCCCTGCATTTTCCTCTATCTCTAGCCATGGCCTATGCGTTTCTCCTCCCACTTAATCTCCTATGCAATGTGAGATCTAAACCAAAACAAAGAAACTTTTGATGTGATTCCTTTAGCAGCCATACCACAAACAACATCCCCAATACTAGGCAACCAGGTTACATTTCCAATAGGTGTGTCTCGGTTGAGGAGCATATCACAGAGAAGTGTTTAGATCCTAAGAATTTTGTTCTCTATCAATTGGGAAACCAATTGCATCTCTATATTAATCTGCAGGCTAAATGTCTACATGAGAAACTCGCAAGCGGACTAAAGAGGAAACAAAATGGCTCTGGGTGAAGTGTGATGACAAACATTTAACCCCCAAAGCCTCTGTGCATTCTGTCTCTTTCTTTTATAAACCTAGGAGAACTTGACGAGAACATGCTGCAAGGAAAAGCCTTGGTATCACACTTCATCCATTGCATGAGTCCCTCAGTCTTTCCTCACACACTCTACTAGACAATCACGCACCAATTCATGACTGGTAATCTCCATCTGGTGTGTGCACACTTTTCAATGTTTTATTGTGTACATACACACCAATAAGCATGCTGAACACTTCAACCTCCAACCTATTTTCTACCACCTGCAATGTTCAATATCATACACACTTTCCTTATGCTTTAAAACACTGGTTCCCTCTACACATTTCATGCGCATCCCACTTTGCATTTTCTATAGATGGCTCTTCACTAACGTGCCATGCTTCCTTTGTTTCATGTGTGAGCCTCCATTTAAATACACCTCCTCCATTCAACTCATTTTATATTGAGCGTGAACCTCTCTAAACTTGGTATGCAGCTCTTCACTTGCCCAAAGTATTCACTTGATTTACCTTGTTGCCTCTTCCAGCCTTTGCATAGACCCCTTGCTTGTTCGTTGTCTACAATGCATGTTTAAAAGAAAGCTCTGCCTACATTTACCATTCACACATAGCCTATTTGTTGATTGGCAGCCTCCTTTGATGTTTGGTATGCAATGTTGGTGTCTTCATGCCCTTCCCTATGTTGGGTACTTTAGTTGCAAGCATCATGTTTGTCTTGGCTCTTGCTTTTAAATTTAAACCTCACACATTTAACTAGAATTTATTTTATTACCATGTAGCCTCCAACATTTGGCTATCCTTCCAATGTGCATTATGCACCATGTGCCTGGAAGCCCCTTGGCATTTTCTTTTCACTAGTACGTGCAACTTATATATGTCTCCTACTTTGCCTTTTGTACTGGTATGTAACACACCAATTAAACCAATGTGCATACTTCACATGTGCAATAATATCCTTTTAAAAAACATTGACCGAGGAGACATGCCAGCAATAAAAACATGCCAACATTAAAGAATAAATGCGCAAACATTTTATTGTATGTTGAAAATTGAAGAAGGCACATCTATTGTACAGAAACAATGGCAAGCTCAAAAAAATAACCACAACTGGGAAGATGCACATCGCCAATGTACAGTGAAGGCACACTCAAATGTCACATTTAGACCATGTATGTATCTCCTTTTATCTTTTGTTTGGTTATCAAATTGAAAGGGTATCAAATCACTTTAGTCTTTTAACTTCTGAGACTTATCTTGATATTAAAAAATTGAACTTCAATTTGATCTGAAAGAGACACTTCTGCAACTGGACTGAAGAAAAATATTTTGCACTCCATTCTACCTCTCGTAATACCAAAATGTAGTCACTTATTGAAGTTAGAACCATGGTGCATCAAAAATTTAATCACATCAGTCAAATCACAATGCCTTAGCAAAACTGGCCAAAAACACTAACTGGCCTCTGGAAATGGCCTCAAAAACTGACTAAGAGACCCCATAGGAACATGCCATCAAGAATACAAGTTTACCTCCAACATATGAGTACGCTTGTCAAAGGAATATGAACCCAGTGTTCTGATCCCAAATATATCATCGATCAAACATGGCCACTCAGAACATTTGATCCTATTCACACTGTCAAACTACATTTTTCACGTTCAGAACTGACTTTGAAAACCTACCAAATGAAACCCTCAAGATCTGCAATCTTGGATATTGATTCACCTCCATATAATGAAAATGAATCAATCATTTTCTCACTCAGAAGATCAAGTGGTGAAAAAAAAATAAACACCAAAGTCAGCCTATTAGAAATATTTAGGATTAAAATAGTGAAATATGCAGAAACTGAGTTTAGAATAGGCTTAGGAAAGTAGCTAAATGGATTGGCAAAGATCTAAAAATCTTCAAGCAAGTACACTTCTAGGTTTAAAATATGTAACAACTCTCAATTATGCTTGACCATGAATAGGGTGCAAACTACAAAGCCTCAAAGTAGGCGTCTTAGAAAACTGGACAATGTACACTCGATAAAACTTAACAATCTACAAATGAAATGGCCTTGGAAAATAGGTCAAACAGACACATGGGGGGCTAAAAATAGACATGGAAACTCTCTCTCATGCCTACAACATGATGCAACAACTCGTATGTTATGACAGTCAACTGGGCAAAAGACGCACTCCTCCGAAGTGGGTTACTTAGTGAAATTCTGAACAGACATAAAATGCAGATTTCCAAGAACACCTCCAAAAGCCTATTCCCTAAATATGTCAGAATTGAAATTTGAAAGTTCAAACCCACTACACATGTCAAATGAAAGGTAATGAACACCCTCCCCTAGTGGCTCATCATGAAAATCAACAGGTCCCTTTTTCAGTGCACTCAAACTAGGCATCTTTTAATGATTTTCAAAGGCACAATTCCGACACTTAGACAAATTTTGCAAAATATGGACTTAAAACATAGCCTAAAATTTTGAGCTCCAACACCACCTCTTAAGAAAGATCATTATATCTTCCATCCTTTCCAATGATCCTATTCAAAATCAAGAGAAAAGCACCCCTTCCATTCAATCTAATGATCCCCTTCCATGTCAAGATCCAAGTATTCCTTTATATCTTTTTTAGAATCCTCTTAGTCCCTTCATGATCCTAATCCTCCTTGAGATCCCATCACCCCTATCCAAGATAATAATGAGCTTCTTATGAAATTGGTTCATCCACTTTCATTTAATTCGATCTACTTAATGATCTTATCACTCCCTACGTGCCATCTCTATTTCAAAATGGACTATTGTTTCAAAAGTAACAAGTATCCCATTGCTAAATTATCTTTTAAAGTATGTACTATCAAGGAACATTGTTAGGAATCCATGAATAAGGAATGTTATATTCCCTTGATGTAAAAGAAAATCCTAATTATCATGGCCTTGGCTACACAACTCACTCTCAAGATGTTGGTATCCCCCCTAAATCCAACATTCCTCATCTAAGAATTAAATATTCTTATACCTTGTTGATTTAACGCTCTTTGAATGTGATCACAAGTGTTGATGCAATAACATGGCTCAACAAAACCTATAAGGAAAATATTGACACATGCTTGCATGAAGGTTATTGAAGCTTTCCACAATGATAGATCGGAAGAAGGTGTTGAATGCTAATTCATTGAGAGATATGATAAAAATGAGTGGGAGGGGGGACAAGAAAATTTATTCTATATCTCTCCCTAGAATTTCAGGGTGTTAATTTCAAAGAAAGCTAGTACATCCTTAAAATTTGGCTCATTCAAGATAACCGTTGCATGGTTTCAATTCAGGGCATGGTTACAGGGAGTGGGGCACCCATGGAAACCTTCTCCCCCCAAGGTAAGCTCAAATTTTTTCATGGGGTTCAGAGTCAATGAGATGCCATAATTTGAGTTAGAATTAATCTGAAATGTTAGGATCATGTATGAGAGGCCATACATGCTAAAATAGGGCCTAAGTGAGCAATACATTGCACAGGGATGCAATTTATCATGCTACAATAGGTTACAAAGTTTTTATACATATAGATTATGTAGCTATCATATATCTCATGAATATGATTATGGTTAGTGGAATATTAATTATTTGGTTACTTTTCATACAAGAATTTGTTATACAAATAATGGATAAACTTGTAAAAGCCAATGTTATATCAATTTTCTTGTCAAGACTAAATACTATAGCATTTGAGCATGTCATTCATGTTCCTTTTCTAGATGAAAATTTATTTTCTTTGATAGTTTAGAAACTATGCTATGTTGATATTGCTAATTATTTAGTATTAGGAAAGATGCATCCACATTTCTCACCAAGAGAGAGGTGTCAACTTAATGACAAAATATTTTCTTTCTCCTAGATACTTGGCTACCAATTCTACATTGGATGATACAATGTTACGAGGATATGTGTGAGTGAGGATGATATTTATGATACAAAGTATGCATGTCATGATGAATCCTATGGAGGGAATTTTCATTTAGAAAATATTTCCTTGAAGATACTCAACATATACTAATATTGGCCTTCCCTCGAAAAATATTTGATCAAATACACTAGGAATTGTCATAGGTGTTAGAGGATTGGTAGAACAACTCGTAGTGAATAAATGCCCTTGTAGACACAATTAATATTATCACCATTTGATAATGGGTTCTTGAATTCATAGGTCATGTAGATACTCCTTGCAACAATAAGGAGTATATACTAGTTTTTGCGGAATATCTTACTATATGGGTAAAAATTTATGCAACAGAATATGCCTATGATAGAAAAAAATTACAAAGAAAATTTTAACCAAGTATGCTATTCCCTAAGAGATTTTCATTGGATCAAGACCCCTATTTTATCTCAATGTTGATACAAGAATTAGTGAATACGTATAAAAGAAGGCATACAATTCCACTCCCTATTATCCCCAATCAAATGGCCAAGTAGAAGTTACAAACATAGAAATTTAGGGCATCTTCACTAAGAAAATCATCCTCCATAGGAAAGATTGGGTAGCTCAACTTATTGAGGTTTAATGGGTCTATATGATGAGTTAGGAAACCACAACTATATATGTTCACAACATATAAAATTATATATGTAAAAAGGTTGTCTTGCCCATTTAATTTGAACATAAGACACTATGCACAACACTAGAATTTATAATTATGCAATCAAATACCCTAGATGAACTAAAAAAGGAAGCACTGCATCATGTTGAATTAATCCAAAATTAAACAATGAAATGGCATGCCCGCTTCATAAAATCCAAACAATTTTAGCAAGGTGGTTGGTCTCTATTATATGACTATTAATATAAATATCATAGGGTTTACAAGGAAAATAACAACTTAATCCTAACATGTGGACCATGGGTGATCTTCATTTAGGAAATGTAAATGTCATGATGCCACATATGTCTTTCTATCATAGTTCAATAGAATATTTAGAAATAATTTAATATCATCACTTGGTGATGGATGAAATTGTGTAGTGGTTAGTCATCTCATAGAAGAGCTCTTGGATCTTGTTCTTGTATGTAGTGACATTTGTTTGAGATCTTGAATTCCATTGATAGGAAATAGTTATTTCATGTGGTTTGGAAATGTTTACATTTTAGTACCATGATAAATATTGTTGTCTTTGGTTGAGGTGTTAGTTTTTCAAATGGATTTTGTTTAATGATGGATGTTATTATTCCATGGTGCATTCTTGATTTCACATTAGAGATAAGCCATGATACATGAAATATTTTCATTTGTGATATATGATCCTCTTTTCAGGAGGTGTAGATCATTCAACATTGTGGTGAGTTCTTAAATTTATAGTTGGATCTTTGATAATGATTTATGATAGTTTAATTGTTGAGTGATGTGATAATATTTTTAATGATATTCTATTTATTTCAGTATTTTATTTAATTTTTGCTTCTATGAGATTATTATTTGTATACCTATACTAGATTTGGGTGAAGATATATCTTGTTCTTTAAGATCATGTATTGAGATGGTTTCTCTTTAATGTCACCAATGGTATCAAGCTGAGCTAGGATCACCTACATAACCAAAATATGCCTTCAATAAGATAGAGAAATGGGAAAATTAATTCTTGAATAGGGGTGCAATAGATTAAATTGAATTAGATACATCACAAAATTTAGATATAATGCCTCTCTTAAATAGGTAAAGTTGATAGATAAGATTAAACAACATCATGGCATGTGTCTTAATCTTATACAATGAGACAACTAACCTAAAAAATTATTAAATGATCTAGGAATCAAGAATTAAATTAAAAAACATAAGATAAGATCTAATTGAGAACTAAGACCTTCTAGAAAGATACGTAGGACTTAAGAAAACTTAACATATGTTCACAATACCTAGTTAAGGTTGCTATACTATCTATTATGATTAATTATTGGTATGGTCTATATATATATATATATATATATATATATAACAGTAAACACATGATAAGAAATGAGAGTGATAGTGATAGTAATGAGGATGAACTTAGATATATATATATATATATATATATATATATATATATATATATATATATATATATATATATATATATATATATATATATATATATATATATATATATATATATATATATAGACCATACCAATAATTAATCATAATAGATAGTATAGCAACCACAACTAGTTGCTAACACATCCAACTAACTATAAATCAAAACCAAGGTATATTCATCATAACATGCCATCAATATATCCAATCCAATCCTTAATTAAAAGTCCATGTATATATAATATTATACATACATAAATTGTATTTATATTGTCAACACTACATAACTTATAATGTGAGCATCTAACAAGTCACATATGCAACCTAGATATCTCAAAACATGGGTAATTTTAAATATGAAAAAAATCAAGAAATCCAAAGAGATGCCAATAACACCAACATAGAATGTGTTGCCAATATCATCGATATAATTTTTCACTAAGAAATCTAAAAATATATGCAAACTTACAAACTAAATTTCTACAACACTAAGTTTTCTCATCACTAGTTTCCATAGCTCTCTCAAGTTCTCCACACTCAAAAAATAGAATATATTAAAGATCATCCACATTGTTATAAAAAAATGAAGTACAAGAATAATATGAGTTACATAAGCTAATAAATAGAATAGCTTCACATAAACCTTAACTCTCATGTTGTGGTTGTTGTCATAACTGATGCAAAGATTGTTGAGTGTTGTGTGGTATAGGTCTGATGACAAGAAGATCAGCTATTGTGTTCTCATTGATGTCAACTTAGTGTTGTGTTGGTTGAAAATGTTCTTGATGTGTCACTAAGTATACAGTATTATGGAAGGAATTGTAGTGTATGATTCATATGGGAGACTTAGAGTTGTCTCTAGATGTTGTATTTTGGATCACAGAGGTTGGAAACATGAATGGAGAGAGTTATGATCAATTGAAGGTTGATAGAGAAGCAAGAAGAAAAGACAGAAAGAAATGATGAATGATTTGAGTGTTCTAACAAATCGGTGTGGATTCATGTGTTACAATTCAATCATAATTATCTTAACTAAGCTATGAGATTGATATCACAACCACAAGATAATTGGAGTACCACAAGGCATATTTTTAATAACCAAAAGATCAATATGTGTAGAATGGAAAAGTTTTTGGAACAATTGGTGTTAGAACCTCAACCAGTGATGATGCGGTTGGTTGTGGTAAATATTTTTGTGTTCTAGGTGTCATGGTGATGTGGTCAATTTGATTTATAATGATGACTTGATCTCACATTGTTTAAGGTGATTGAATTTATCAATCTTTTAAAAGCGTGTTGGAAAAGTCAAGGAGTTTGACTATTCTTGATCAAATCGATGTGTGGGTGCATTTGTAGGTCGACGTGGATTTGTAAATGAATTTTATTGTTTGGAAATACATTTTGGTGGACTAGGGTGAAGCACGAATATTTAAATGGTGAAATTTAAATGTAATATGTTTTTTTTAAGGCAGTGGTTGCCCTAGTGAGTGAAAAATATATTTATATTCAGATTGATGAATTGTGAAGTTGTAGATTGTGGATGTCATGGTGCGGTTGAGAGAAGGGTGAAGATAGCCTAAAAGAAGTAGAAGTTGGAGCTTAATTGGACTAGTACTAGAAAAGGAGGAGTTCTATTCTCATATCATTGTACTTGCTAAACTCTAACAAGTTCTCCAAGAAAATCTTTTAATCGGGTAGATCCTAACAGGTCTTGAATTGAAATCCTTTAACTAGGTGGCTCTTTAATTAAGGTTCTAAATCCATTAACTAGGTTACTTTTAACAAGGATAGAGGTAAATTCATTATCTAGGTGACTCCTAACTGGGTAAAGCTCCTAACAGGGATAGAGGTAAATCTCTTAACTAGGTGACTCATAAGAGGGTCTCTCTCCTAACATGGCATTTGTAAAGCTCCTAACAGGGCTAATACTTTAACAATGTGTACTTTATAAGAGTGAAAATATTTATGGATACTAATTCCTACTGTGGTTTTTTACTCTTTCCATGAGAAAAATGTTGGTGCTCTTGTGTCACATATTTGGATGGTTTCACTTGTTTCATTGTCTATTGTTGCACAAGTTATTAGTAGATGAATTTTGTTCAATGGTTGATGAATAAATTTGGAATTGGTAGATTACTTATTCACCCCCTCCCTCTCAGTAATATTGGACCTTATAATACTAACAATTGGTATTAGAGCTTTGGTCCTCTTTCTAATAAGATTAACAACTTGGGGAAAAGATCCAATGATGAAGAAGGAAGGTCCTAAGTTCACAAGAGACACCATATGGAGTGACTAGATGAAGATTTATCTAAAAGGTATAGGGAAACAATTCTGGAATCATGTTGAGCGTAAATATGTAATCCCTACTAAAACTCTTTCTACAGATCAATTGAAGGAGTAGCATGAAAATATGTAAGTATTGGAAGCTATTGTAAGTACTCTCTCTGATACTGAATACATTGATATACATGGACTAGAGACTTCTTCTGAGGTTTGGGAAAAATTGAAATTGATCTATGGTGGAGACAAACATGTACAAACAACCAAGGTAGACACTCTGGAGGGAAAATATGATGACATGATAATGGTGGAAGGTGAGAACATTGCTCAGTATGGCCAAAGGATAAAGGAAGTAGTTGGTGTTATGAGAAGTGTTGGATGTAGCATCAAAGAAGAAGATGTGGTAAGAAAAATGTTTAGATCCTTATTACTAGCTTATGCCATTAGAGTTTATGTCATTCAAGAGTTGAGAACAATAGATAATGTCTCTATTGATAGATTGATTGGTAAGCTTACTTCCTTTGAATTAAGTAACTATGACAATAGTATTCCTAAAGTTGAAGCAACTTTCAAGGCCTCTTTGTTTATGGCTTCAGTGAAGAAGGGTAAAGAGATAAGTCACGAATCAGCCAGTATGTCAAGTTATTCTAGGGAACTTGAATCCATTTTGGATGAAGAAAGAAAGAAAGAAAGACTAGAAGAATTACTTACAAAGAGACTATTTAGAGGTACCAGTAAGTAAAAAGGAGAGTTACCTTTGAAATGTTTCTCATGCAACAAGATATGACATATTGTTGCTAGGTGTCCTAATGGTGAGTAGAAGGAAAAGATCAGAAGATTCAAGGAAATAGGAAAGAAATAATGCTATATTGTAGTGGATGAAGGTGTGATTGATGAAGAGTCTAAAGATAATGAAGAAGAAGAAATAGTATTTGTTATGGTAAAAGAATACACCTAAGAAGGTGAAAAGGCACTAGTATCATACATGGAACATAGTCATGAGTGGGTTATTGAGATTGGGTGATCACATCACATGATCGGTGATAGAAGAAAGTTCATAAAGATAGAATAATTTGATGGTGGTTTGGCCGTCAGGTTTGGAAACAACAAACCCTTCTTGGTAAAAGGTAAAGGTTCAATTTCTTTGAATGGAAAAAGCAATGTTGATGATTTCTATTTGGTAGAAGGTTTGAGACATAACTTGTTAAGTGTTGGTTAGTTGAATGACAAAGGTTATCACCTAGAGTTCAAAGGAGGTATATGCGGGATACTTGGAAGCTCAAGAGATCTAATTGCTACCAGGAGGGAAACTAAAGGTAATTTATTCTATATGAATACTACTACTAATAGTTGTTTGGTTGCCAAAGTTGAAGACAATTGGGTATGGCATAGAAGGTTCGATCATGTAAATTTTGATAGCTCGATCAAGGTTAGTAAGTCAAATGCATTTAGGGGATTGCCACAACTAATTAAGCCAGATAATGTAATGTGAAAAGAATGTCAGTTGGGTAAATTAATAGGTTCTACTTGCAATAGTAAGGCATTTTCATTTGAGAATATATTGGACTTGGTACATATTGATTTTTGTGGTCCTATGAGAACAAAGAGTTATCATGCTGATAAATATTTTATGTTATTTATTGGTGACTATTCAAGGATGATATGGGTGACTTTATTAAAGGATAAATTTGAAGCTTTCTACAAGTTCAAAGTATTTAGGGAACTTGTTGAGAATGAAATGGGCAAAATATTGAAGTGCTTAAGGTCAGACAAAGGAGGATAGTTTACTTCATGGGAGTTTATTGAATATCATGAGGAGAGTAGAATCAAATACAAATGTCATCTCTAATAACTTCACAATAGAATGGTATTGTAGAAAGGAGGAACATAACTATAGTAGATGCAGCTAGGACAATGATGATTCAAGGTGGTGTAGCTAATATGTATTGGAGAGAATCCATTAGCATTGTAGTATAAACATTGAACATAGTACAAGTGAAGAAATGAACTAATAAGACACCTTATAAATTGTGGTATGGTCATACACCTAGTGTTGAGTATTTCAAAGTCTTTGGTAGTAGATGATATATCAAGAGAGATGAGTTTGCATGAAAATTTGATCCTAAGAGTGATGAAGGTATTTTCTTGGGATACTCTACTAAAAGAAAGGATTACAAGTATTTCAAAAAAAGGACAAACAAGGTGATTGAAAGTATAAATGTGAAGGTGGATGAATATCTTGAAAAATTTGATGAATCTAGCAAGAAAGAATCAGAGAATCTCTAGGAGATTGTGTATGTAAAACTTGAAGTGCAAGATATAGTTGAACAAAACAATGACAAAAAATTGATTGAATCAGAAGAAGCTCCTAGACCTGAACCAGTTATTCCAAGGTATGTAAAGTTGAATCATTCTACTGAACAAATCATAGGTGATAAAGATGCAGGTGTGCAAACAAGAAGAAAAATTAGATAAAGTACATGTCTGATTTCAAAGTTTGAGCCTAAGATTGTGAATGAAGCTTTGAAGAATGATGATTGGATAAAATCCATGGAAGAGGAACTTGATCAAATTGAAAAGAATGAAACATGGATACTTGTTCCTAGACTAGTAGACAAGAATTTGATTGGTACAAAATGGGTCTTCAAAAATAAACTAAATGAAGATGGGGAAGTGATCCACAACAAGGAAAGACTTGTATGTAAGGGCTATGCACAAGAGGAAGGATTAGACTATGGAGAGACCTTTTCTCCAATTGAAAGACTTCAAGGGGTAAGAATCTTCCTTGCTTATGTAGCTTATAAAAGGCTTAAGGTTTTCCAAATAGATGTTAAATCTACTTTTCTAAATGGAATTATTAAAGAAGAGGTATACATAGAAGAACCAGATGGTTTTGCATTGACAAAGATAAAGGATATTGTGTGCAAGATACAAAAGTCATTGTATGGACTGAAACAAGCACCTAGAGCATGGTATTGAAGGCTACACTCTTATCTTTTTGAGATTGGTTTCAGAAGAACAAATGAAGATAGTAATGTATACTTGAAGGTTGAAGGTGACAAGTTTGTTAGCTGAAGTATTTGTAGATGACATAATATTTGGTGGAAATGATGAAATAAGTTTGGCATTTCAAGAAGAGATGAAGAAAGAATTTGAAATGTCAATGATTGGAAAAATTAAGTTCTTCATTAGATTTCATATTTCATAGCTAAAGGATGGTATTTATGTCAGCCAGTCTAAGTATATAAAGGAAGTGCTCAAAACCTTTGGAATGGAAGACTCTAAGCTAGTTGGATCCTCCATGGTGACTAGATGCAAGCTATCTAAGGATAATGAGTCAAGTATAGTGGATGAAAACTTATAGAGGTCTATGATAGGCAAGTTGCAATATGTTGTTCATAGAAAACCAAACATTACTCAAGTAGTTGGGATAGTGGCTAGATTTCAAAAAAATCCTAAGGAATCCCACATGGTGGCGGTGAAGAGAATATTCAGCTACTTGAAAGGGACTAAAGCTTATGGTTTATGGTATACACATAAAGGTGATTTCACCTTGAGTATGTTTACTAATGTAGATTGGTTTATGATATGCACATAAAGGTGATTTCTACTGCAGAAGATGGTATGTGGCAACTGCTATCAACTATACATAGATTACATGGATGAAGCAAACCCTAGAAGGAATCAAAGAGAAGGTACTTGAACTAGTAACTATTTAATATGACAATACAAGTGTAATTAACATTTCAAAGAATCCAGTAATGCATTCTAAGACAAAACACATTGCCATCATTTTTTGAGAGAGAAAGTGCAGGAGAAAGAAGTTAAGTTGGAATATGTACCAACCAAGGAACATACTATAGACATATTTACTAAGCCACAACCCAATGATACTTTTGAGCATCTAAGAGGTAAGCTAGGGGTTATACCCCTACCTGAACAAAACTAAGATGTTGTTGTAGCATCAATCTTGTGGATTCATTGAATATTTTTTACTATGGATTGATGTTAAGGGGACTACTCCTTAGGGGGAGCGATCACAAGAGGAGAAGATTGTTGTTGTAGAAGGTGACCTATGTTGTGCGGCGCCTTTGGCATTGTTTTCAAAGGGGGAGAATACTTGGGCGATGACTACTAGAAGAAGATTAAAGGGGAGAAGAAGACAAAGAGTTATTAGGAGAAAAGCATTAGGTAGGGGGGAGTAATTGTCATCAAGAAGTTTGTGATGTTGCCATGATTACATTGTGGTGTTGTCATCAATGCCAAATAGGGAGATTTTTGGCATAACTGATGCAGAGATTATTGAGTGTTGTGTGGTACATGTTTGATGACAAGGATATTAGTTATTGTGTTGTCATTGATGTCAACTTAGTGTTGTGTTGGTTGACAGTGTTCCTGATGTGTTGCTAAGTATCTAGTATTGATGATGGAATTGGAGTGTTTGGTTTTTATGGGAGACTTAGAGCCATCTATAGATGTTGTATGTTGGATCACAGAGGTTGAAAATATGAATAGAGAGAGTTATGATCGATTGAAGGTTTACTGAGTAGCTTGAAGAATAGACAGTGACAAACGATGAATGATTTGAGTGTTATATAAAATTAGTGTGGATTCAAGTGTTGTGGTTCAGTCAAAATTATCTTAACCAAGCTATGAGATTGATATCACAAGCACAAGATGATTCTAGTATAGTAAGGCATAGTTTTAATAATCAAAAGATCACTCTGTGCAGAATGGAAAAGTTTTGGAACAATTGGTGTTAGATCCTCAACCGGTGATGATGCAGTTGGTTGTGGTAAATATTTTCAAGTTCCAAGTGTCATGGTGACGTGGTATATTTGATTTGTAATGATGAGATGATCTCACATTGTTCAAGGTGATCAAATTTATCATGCTTTTGAAAGCATGTTGGAAAAGTCAAGGAATTTGATTGTTCTTGATCAAATTGATGTGTGGGTACATTTGAAGGCCAACATGGATAGCCTGCAAGAAGAAAAAGTTGGAGCTTAATTGGATTTGTATTGGCAAAGGAGGAGTGATATTCTCAAATCATTGTACTTTCTGAATCCTAACAGGTTCTCCAAGAAAATCCCTTAACCAGGTAGATCCTAACATGTATTGAATTGAAATCCTCTAACCAAGTGGTTCTTTAATTAGGATTCTAAATCTATTAACTCGGTTACTCCTAGTAGTGTAAAGCTCCTAGTAGGGCATTTGTAAAGCTTCTAACATGGCTAAGCCTTTAATAGTGTGTACTTCAAAAGAGTTCAAATATTTGTGAGTATTAATTCCCATCATGGTTTTCCCCTCTAACAAAGGATTTTTATGAGAAAAATATTGTTGTTCTTGTGTTGCATGTTTGGATGGTTTCATTGTTTATTGTTGCACAAGTTATTAGTAGATGAATGTTGTTGAATGCTTGATGACAAATTTGGAATTGGTAGATTTTTTAATGTTGTTTAATGTGATAATACAAGTGCAATTAATATTTCAAAGAATCTAGTGATGCATTCTAAGACAAAACACATTGCAATCATTTTCAGGAAAAAGAATTTAAGTTAGAATATGTACCAACCAAGGAACATATAGCAGACATATTTACTAAGCCACTACCCAAGGATACTTTTGAGCATCTAAGAGGTAAGTTAGGGGTTATACCCCTACCTAAACAAAACTAAGATGTTGTTGTAGCATCAATCCTATAGATTCATTGAATATTTTTTTACTATAGATTGATGTTAAGGGGATTACTCCTTAGGAGGAGCAGTCAGAGGAGATGAAGACTGTTGCAACAAAAGGTGACCTATGTTGTGTGGTGCCTTTGGCATTATTTTCAAAGGGGGAGAAGACTTGGGTGATGACTACCAAAAGAAAATTAAAGGTGAGAAGAAGATAGATAGATACCAATAGAAAAGCATTAGCTAAGGGGGAGTAATTATCATCAGGAAGTTTGTGATGTTGCCATCATTATATTGTGGTATTTCCATCAATGTCAAAGGGGAAGATTGTTGGCATAACTGATGCATAGATTGTTGAGTGCTATGTGGTACAAGTTTGATGACAAGAAGATTAGTTATTGTGTTGTCATTGATGTCAACTTAGTGACATTGTGTTGGTTGACAATGTTCATGATGTGATGCTAAGTATCTAGTATTGTGGAAGGAATTAGAGTGTGTGGTTCTTATGGGAGACTTAGAGCCATCTCTAGATGTTGTATGTTGGATCACAGAGGATGGAAACATGAATAGAGAGAGTTATGATTGATTGAGGGTTGAAAGAGCAACCAAAAGATTAGACAGTGATAGACGATGAATGATTTGAGTGTTCTATCAAATTGGTGTGGATTCGAGTGTTGTGGTTTAGTCAAAAGTATCTTAACTAAGATATGAGATTGATATCACAACTGCAAGATGATTGGAGTATCGTAAGGCATAGTTTTAATAACCAGTAGATCACTTAGTGCAGAATGGAAATTGTTTTAGAATAGTTGGTGTTAGATCCTCAACTGGTGATGATGCGGGTGGTTGTGGTAAATATTTTCATGTTCCAAGTGTCATGGTGACATGGTAGATTTGATTTTTAATGATGAGATGATCTCACATTGTTCAAGGTGATCAAATTTATCAAGCTTTTGAAAGTCTATTTGGAAAATTCAAGGAGTTTGACTATTCTTGATTAAATCGACGCGCAGGTGCATTTGGAGGCCAACACAGATTTGTAAATGCATTTTATTGTTTGGCAATATGTTTTGGCAAACTAGGGTGAAGCGCGAAATATTTAAAAGGTGAAATTTAAATGTAATACATTTTTTTAAAGGTGGTGGTTGCCCTAGTGAGTGAAAAATATATTTATATTCATATTGATGAATTGTAAATTCATAGATCATGGATGTTGTGGTGTGGTTGAGAGAAGGGTGAAGATAGCCTGTAAGAAGAAAAATTTTGAGCTTAATTGGATCTGTACTGGCAAAGGAGGAGTGCTATTCTTAGATCATTGTACTTTTTAAATCCTATCAAGTTCTCTAAGAAAATCCCTTGACCAGGTAGATCCTAATAGGTCTTGAATTGAAATCCTCTAACTAGGTGATTCCTTAATTAGGGTTCTAAATCCATTAACCGGGTTACTCCTAATAGGGAAAATCTCCTAATAGGGAATTTGTACAGATCCTAACAGTGTTAAGCCTTTAATAGGGCGTACTTCAGAAGAGTGCAAATATTTATGGGTACTAATTCCTGCCATGGTTTTTCCCTCTAACCAAGGGTTTCCACGAGAAAAATATTGGTGTTCTTATGTTGTGCATTTGGATGGTTTCACTTGTTTCATGTTTATTTCTGCACAAGTTATTAGTAGATGAATATTGTTGAATGGTTGATGAAAAATTTGGAATTGGTAGATTACTGATTCACCCCCCCAGTAATCTTGGACCTTATAATACTAACAGTGACATGAAGCTCTAAGAAGAAGCACAAGACCAAAGAGAGAAATTTCAAATCAAAACATATATTATGTCCTACCAAAACCTCTAGGTACTCAAGCTATAACAAGTACGATCTCTTTTACACAATCCCAAATAGAAAAGCCTTATCATAATCCAACCATTTCCATGATAATACAAAGAGAAAAAAAATCTATGTCAAGTTATCCTCAAATAATCCCTCCAAATCTAACATACACATCTCAAAACTCATTCTCATGAGGAAATAAAGAATGAAACAAAATGAAATTAAAAATAAAGTGGCTAATATCTATCAGATGATTCACTATTGAGGGGACAAGGTTGGGTAGTTTGATTACTCCTCCAAAATATACCAAACTACAATGATTCACTAAAAGAATAATCTCCTCAACAAGTCGATGTTGAACTCACAACCAACCTAGGTATAAGATTCTTGATCTTCGTATTGAAACCTCATAAAAGAGTAATTATCTTAACACATGATCCCTTTGAACAAGAGTTAGCTAGCATTGTCAAATATAAAATAGGTGTACAATTAATAATCTCATTCTGATTGAAGACCAACACACCATTAAAATAACTAGAATCTCACAAGAAAAATGATCATACCATTGATCAATTAGTTTATCATAAATTATCACTAATATCACAACATGGTACTTAGAATGAGCTTTTATCAATACAAAGTAATGGCTTAGGGCTTCAAAAAGAAATAGTGGTGTCTAGTTGAAATGCCCTCGGTGGTTGGCTCATGGTGGTAACACATGGGATGTAAGAGGAGGTGACACGACCTATGATAAGGTGAAGGTGGTTCACAAACTAGGATATGACGGCTTTGTCCAAAGACTTGATACCTAAGTGACTTTGTGGGCAACTCTCACAAAAGAATTGATTGATGCCTAAGTGACTTTGTGACCAAATCTCACAAAAGAATTTCTTAAATCCTTTGTAGCTTGAAAAAACTAGGGGCTTAGCCTCCTTATTAATGCCTCCAAGTTCTCTAACTACAACTCATTTTTAAAGTATTGTACAAAACATATTACATAAGAATCAATGTAAGTATACTCATTTTAATCATTATGATTTGAATTATTAAGTCAAGAGGCTTCCTAAAGTGGTAGCAAAAGTACTGGTGAAAATTTAGAATTTTGAGTAAAATTTGACATTTATTAAACTCTCATGAAAAAATTGGTTGGCATATGAGATGTGAAGAATAAACAAACGATAGTAGAAATGATGGGCATGAATAACTAAAATAAAGAAAGAATGAAACAGGTTGTGCCTAGCAGTTACATAGGCATGGCAATGAGTCGATCAAGAGTGAAAGAGTCATAGAGGACGAAAGTGAAAGTTGGATGGTAGTGGAAGACTAAGCAATTTGAGTTACCTAATTTGTGCTTATATCGTTGACATCTTGAAACAACATTTGTTCTATCTTTTGGCAAATGGCATTTGTTTTCTTGTGGGTATTTGGTTATGTAGCTAATCATAATTGAAGAGTAGTCACAACTGCTCGATGGAAGCAATTTCATTTGTCCCTTAGTCTTGAATAGATCTTGATCCCTTATCTTCTAGATTTACTTGGTATTGCTTCAATTCATTTACTTCTTTAAAATGGCAAAAAAAAAAACTTATCAAGTACCCATGACTTCAAACTCACTTCCATTGTTTTTTTTAACCAAAAGCTTTTGGTTGGAGCTTCAAGTTCATATTAATCATAATAGAATGACTAAGTGGTGGTTCAAACAATAGGTCTCTTGCATAATCTATATGTTAACCAAAAGCTTTAGCTGAAGCTTCTATTGTTTTTACTTCCACATTTTATCATAGGCAGGGAGGACATCTCTTTCCTTATTTTATATATATTATAAAATATATATAAGCTGTTTATAAATATTTAAATTACAATATCCCTCTTGAAATGAAAATTTTAATTAATGGACTTGTATTAATGTAAATTCAACTCGAACAATATATGTATTATTTACACACCATGCCTCCTAAAATCTAATTTTAAAGGAGTTAGGATAGGGTTCCATGGAAGGAGGCTTCCTAAAAAAAAATCATGAGTATTCCTAAATTGGCGGCACATTTTATGGGCCGACAATTTCACTTGTGGAGGATTTGTTATATTTTAGGAAAAGATTCCAAAGAATTGTATAACACACACACACACACACACACACACAAAATGCTGCCTCTTGCTCAACAAAACTAATCTCAAATCTCCTCATAAATCATTATGCTTAGGGTAAGGTCGTATGAAAGGGGGTTGTTTTGAAGTTTTTAGGAATTTTAAAGTTGGTGGTCTCATAAATTTAGGAGTGAGTACAACTTAAGTTCTAAAATGTAGAGTAAAAAATTAATATATAAACATCATTTTTCTTCTATTTCTATTTTGATGGGAATCTAAAATAGTAACTAATTGACAAGTGACAAAAACAAATTCCTACACTTGTGAGACAATTTCCAACCCCACCTCAATTTCAATGTAGTCCTAAAAAATAAGAATCACTATTTTTTTAAAAAATACTTAAAATAATCCCATAACACATTTTTTATTTTTTTTATAAGACCTCTTATTCTTTAAAAAAAATAATAATCTTGAAACCCCCTATAAGAACTTACCCTCACTATACAAGTAATTCTAAAACCTACATTTACCACATCCATGCAAAGAAACAATATATGACCTTCACCACCTTCCTTAATGCATAGTGAAACCTTCAAAAATATCTTTAAATTCATGCTATTTGATGATGGGTCATAACAATTTAATCTTAATAAATCAAAGTGGCTATTAACAAATTTAAAAATAATTTGAAGTGTAGTTGGTGTTTGTGTGACGTTTTCCCCTTACAAAAAAAACAATATATTGCATTATCAAAGTTCAAAGAATAGTGATGGGCACCAACTACTGAAATTTTTTATATGGATCGGATTTTCTTCAACGCATGAAGTCCCGAAGATATTTGCCTCCACTCCCGATGGAATAAACGAAATGGGAAGAATTTCCGTTATCTGCGCTCTAAATACAGCCATTATCTGAGAAAATCATGGTCAGTCGTTGAGCACCGTCTTCGAAACCGCGTTTGGTTGTCCCAACGCGCTTATATTAAATAAAACCAGCTGATCTTCGGAGCCCATCATCGATAAACGAGCGCTGAACACAGAATATGAGACCACAAATTTACCGTTACTGGCGGAACGATTATGAATGCCAGTCAAACAAAAAATTGTACTTTCAATGTGGCACATAAAAACATCACTGTTCCAGCTAATTTCGAGCTGACAGCCGGGAAATAAAACCAAAATAATTGATCCAGAGTTGGATAAATGCTGACGGTTCACGGGCATATCTGAACCAGCAGTAAATCATTCACGAGACTCAACTCAGTAATTAATCCAGTCCAATGCCTGTTTCGCTAACAGGGAATCCATGAATCCCGTTTCACCTGTTATTAGGTTGTGCTACGTCATACCTGCACATGTTGTGTTGGATTGATTGTTCCGAGAATAAAATTATAGGCCAAATTTGCATGTGTGTGGGATCCTCTGTAATCGTGTAGTTTGGAGCGGGACCCATATGATACAAGCCCTTTCTTCAACGGCTATTTCCTCCCATTGAAATACCCCTGTTTGGACCCTGTCAATTCATTGCTCGGACAGGAGAAGCTCCAAGAGTTGTAGGATCAGAGCACGGTCTGTTCCTGCTACACAAGAGGTATGTGTCATCTGTGCCATTTTTTTCATCACATTCAGCTTTGTTAATGGGTGGTTGAGTATGTACTATGTGGCTACAGATGCATTTCAGAAATGCTGAAATTTCTGCTTGCTCTTAAGGGATGGTTAACATATATACAATGTATATGTATTTTAAGGGAATGCCGTGATAGTTGCGGTCTTTAGATGTCGATGGAGACACCACCAGAAGTATACATTTGTTTTACAGTCTGTAGATTTCATAAGATTGTTTACAACTTTATAGAATCAAATATCAATGTTTTTTAATCAAGCTTTGGTTGATTTTGAAAACCATCTTTTATGATATTGCAATTTCGTGTTTAGTTTGAGGCTTGCTTGCGGACAGCACTGCATCTTTTAAGCTAGTTTCCTCCTGGATCGGACCCAAAAAACACTTCCAGTTGCATTTGTGCCCCCGGTTTTGTTTCGGTTGCATTTGTGCTCCCATTAGGCTTTTTCAATGGCATTTTAATCACTGGTGCATTCAAGTAAACCAAAGGAATCAGAAAAATTCAATCGAAATCTTGATAGTATTCAAAAGATTGCTTCTCTAATCAATTAGATATGTTTTTGAATCAGTGTTTAGACTCACATAGAGTGATCCATGATCAGTCTCTTTTTTTTCAGTGATCAATGCATGCGATCTGAAATGTTGATTCAAAAACATATACTCTTAAATTTAGAAAACAATCCTGAAAATAAATTTTTTATGATACTATAATTTTGTGTTCAATTTGAGGTTTGCTTATGGACTGCACTGCATCTTTTGAGCTAGTTTCCTCCTGCATGATCGGACCTAAGAAAACACTTCTGGCTGCGTTTCTGCTCCCTTTGGGCTTTTCCAATAGCATTTTAACCATTGATGCATTGAAGTTGAAACCAAAGGGATCTGGAAACCTCACAATGAATGCTTCTGTAATCAACTGTATATAGTTTTGAATCTTTGAATCCATGATTGCTGACCTCTTTCTGATGATGGATGAATGATTGTTGATTCCAAAACATATACAGTTGAGCTTCTGAAAACAAGAATTTTGTGGTGCTGTACTTTTGCGTTCAATTTGAGGGTTGCTTACTGACAGCCTTGCATATTTCAAGCTAGTGCGCCCTGCTTGACTGGACCAAAAGAACTTCTGATTGCATTTAAGCCCCAATTTTGTATCCAGGCATTATAATCATCGATGCATTGAAGTTGAATCCGAAGGTGTCTGAAAAACCCACAATGGAAATCTCGATTTTATTCAATGTTTTTGAAGAGGTTTTCTAAGATACTCAAATACTAAATTGATTTTACCTCTGGTGGATGCAGAGACAAAAATGGAGCCCAAACAGAGAAGCAACATGATTTACTTATTATGTTTACTATTATGTGTGGGCATTGCGCATTGCCAAACCAACACCTCTGCTCCCACCACGGCTCCAACCTCCGCCCCTGTGGCGCCATCGCCGTCCAAATCAGCACCAGTAGCGGCTCCTCAAGCGGCGGCGCCTGTGGAATCTCCATCCAAATCACCTCCTGCAAAGGCCCCTTCTGTGGCACCAGTAGCAGCGCCGACAAAAGCCCCTCCATCGAAGTCCCCTGCAACTTCTCCATCAGAATCCCCTGCAACTACCCCGTCTGCAGAATCTCCGGCAACGCCTACACCGGAATCTGCACCAGTCGCCGCTCCTACGGTGGAATCCCCTCCGCCGACTGAAGTTCCTCCAGAGGCTTCTCCACCCGCAGAAGTTCCTCCGGTCTCTTCACCGCCCAAAAAGGCTCCGGCACCAGCACCGCACAAGAAGGCACCTGCACCTGCACCGCACAAGAAGGCACCTGCACCGCCCCCGAAAAAGGGGAAAAAGAAATCGCATGCACCTGCCCCGAGTCCCGCTGCTCTGGGCCCCCCTGCGCCTCCATTGGCTCTTCAGCCTTCTTCGTCAAACGATGCCTTTGCACCCGCAACCGCACCTGCAACTGATTCATCGGTAATTTACTCTTTCCTTCACATTCATCAAAAAAACTCCCTTTTAGGGTATTCATGGTAATACCCTTTTTTAGGGTTTTAGGGCTTTCATGAGAATATCCATTTTTAATGCTTTTCTGATCTCGACTGATGTTTTCTCTTGGAATTGCAGAATGGAGAAATGAAAACATTCGGAGCAGGGGCCATTCTGGCAAATCTCGTGCTTGGATTTTACCTTCTTTTCCTTGTGTAGATGCAGCTTGCTGAGCGCTGATTATTTGTAGTTAATTAAAGCTCTGGCTGATTATTTGAAGTTCTTTTAAGATCTGGCTGATTATTTGAATTTCTTTTAAGATCTGGCTGTATGGAGTTACAGTGAATTTTTTGGTTCGCCGTAGATCATCTCATTATTGTTATTCGTTTTATCGGAGGGGATGCTCCGATCCTGGATTACTCCTGTCATTTCAATAAAAAATAAACATTTTTGTCTTCTCAGGCGTAATTAAGCGTCTTTGTTTGGTTTTCCAATCTCAGAACTCGAAAGATAATAAAATATTTTCATATTGGAAACATTTTTTATTTGGTTAATGTGTTTGTTGTGATGTTATCTAATATGTTTTTCATTTGGAACTGATCGATTCAGTACATTTCTACAATTCATAAGTTATTCAGTATGTTTTTGGATTCAATTATATAAGAGTTTATAGTATTAATGTTTTGGATCATATTTTATGATCTATTATTAAGATGATGATAGAAAGCAAGAGAAAAAATGTCAAGTTAAGCTGATTGATAGATGTCTTTAAAACTATTTAACAAAAGAAACTAAGTAAATTTCTAAAAAATTACAACTCAAGTTATATAAAAGTTTTTGTTGCTAGTGCTTCTGAATTTGATTGTGTTGAGGTTTTGCATCAATGTTTCTGATCTCAGTAATTTGATTGTAATGTGTTTGTTTTAAAGTAAACTTTACATTCATTTTCTATCATGACTGTGTACAAATAAAAAGTCAAAAGGAGGTGAAATTGTTGTTATCTAACATGTCTCTGATAGACAGATGTCTTCACAATTCATAAGTTAATCAGTGTGTGTTTCTGAATTTGATTGTATAAGAATTTTTAGTATCAATGTTTTGGATCACACTACGTGATTTATGATAGAGATGTGATAAAGAGCAAGAGAAAAAATGCGAAATTAAGTTATAGATATCTTTGAAACTATTCAATATAAAAAACTAAGTTAATTTCTTGAAAATCGCACATCAAGTTGTCTAAAGGTTCTTACTGAAAATAAAATTATAATTATTTTATTTCATTTGACTCCTTTTTATCTAAGTGTCTTTTATTGAAGATGAATCTTTTAAGGATTATGATTCCCAAGCTTCATTACACCTCTACTCTACTCAGTTGCAACATAATAATTTCTGTAGAAATCAATAACTTGAGATAACATTTCAAAGTGTTTAATAATTTTTTACTATGCTCAACTGCAACAAAATAATTTCTAAGTAGAAATCAAAAACTTTGGAAAACATTTCAAAGTGTTTATTAAAATTTAAACATTAAAGTTACTCGTCATTTCAATAAAAAAAGAAACAATTTTTTTTCTTCTCAGACATAATTGAATGTCTTTATTTGGTTTTCCAATGTCAGAAGAAAGATAATAAAAAATATTTATATTGGAAACATTTTTAATTTGGTTAATGTTTCTGTTGTGATGAGCAGACTTTATAAGTGTTTCCTATCTTTTTAAAAATTAGTTTTATCTTGGTTGGGTAATGTGTTCGTTTCAGAATAAACTTTACATTTATTTTCTATTGTGAAGTTGTGTGGAAATAAAGTAAAAAAGAGGCGCCGTTGTTGTTATCTAACATGTATTTGATAGAAGTCTTTGGAATTGGTCAAATTGAGTAGATTTCCACAATTTAAAAATTTCAATTATTTCTCTCCAACAACAAAGTCTAAATAGAAACAATTAAAAATCCTTCACACTTATGAGTTTAACTGAAATGTGGTACATTAATGGAGAATCCCGACAGGCTAAAATGAGAGAGATAAAGCCTTTTTTGCAAAATGGAGTGGAGATGGTAGATTAGATGCAAAAATCATAAATTGGTGGTTGAAAGTCTTTGAAGGAAAGGTAAGTATACACAACCTCCCTAACCATTATTTTTTGAAAGAATAGATCGATGCTAGATCAAAACTAGAACTCTTGTATGGGAAACCAATTTTCTATGAGGGAGCAATTTTTCATCGTCTTAATTGAAGACCAAACTTTGATCCTTGAATCGTCGGATTGAGAAATATCCAATATGGGTTAGATTGGATATACCAATGAAATTTTGGGGTATGGATGCTTTGATCAAAATAGGAGATGCTTTGGGAACCCTATTGGGAATCGATGAGGAGTTCCTTAGTGGCAAGAATGAGAATGCAAATATAATTGTGGAAGTGGAATCAATAAGAGACTTTACAAACATTTTTGAAGTTGTCATAGAATTTGGAAAATGGCAATAGAGGATTGTAAAAAATCATAGAAACCTTATTTGTAAATGCCTTTTTAGACAAGACATGGGCTCGAGTTGTTGAGAAGGTTTCAATTCTTTCGGGCCAAACATCAATCCCTCTACACAAGGAAATGAATATAGAAGAGAGAGGATGAGGAATATTTTTAGACTCTCTACATAGGAGATTTAGCATAAAAAGAGAAAACTAGTAGATGATTTTGAAATGACAATGAACAAGGACACATCTCCTATAACTAAGGAAATAACAGGGACAACTCTCTAAACCTTAAAATGACACAAAATATTGAAGGAAAATCTCCAAATAACACAAAAAGGGATGAAGTTTTCTTAGATATAGATGCCCAATTTGAGGAGAATGATAACCGAGAAAGTTGTCAGGAATCACATATTGAAGGATTCACAATGGAAGACAACCTCTAGTTGGCATTATTAGAAGAACAATGTTGGAGGGAGAGGTGAAAATCATAGATAAAACCCCTCTACAAGTAGATAAGAATGAATGAGAGTGTGGGGAGATGCAGGGTCTTATAATTAGCCTGAGTAAAGCCAAGAAAACAAAGTCAGACTGTGGGAAAGGTAGATATAGAGGTAGGAAATTTCTCAAGGAGAAGAGGCTAGAGAATGGAGAGACTAAAGGGTAGAGGAATATAACATGGCTACTAAGATCTGGGAAGGGGAAACCCTTCCAAGGAGCCATGATAATACTCTCATGGAATGTTAGGGGCTTAAATGCCCCTAGCAAACAATGTGTGGTCACAAGAGAAATGATAAAATCAAGAACATATATTTTCACAATCCAAGAAATGAAATTGACTGCTGCTGAGTTAGATATTTTTACTAAGAAAATAATGAAATCTTGGATCCTTATTGGAGTGCAAGCTAGGGGAGCATCATGAGGACTAGCAGTATTTTGAAAACCACAAATAGTTTGTGTGGAATAGATTGATTCTAGTTCTAATTGGACTGATTGCAGAGTTAAAAGCCTTTCGATGAGCCCAAAATTTATCCTAATAAATGTTTATGGGCCAAATTACACAATTATTAAAATAAACATTTATGGGCAAACCTAGATAGTTTCTTGAGATGACATAATGATTTGATCATGTTTCTAGGAGGAGACTTTAATGCTATTTTGGAGAGTACTAACAAAAAAGGGTGTAGATGATTTATCTCTCATGTTTAGAAGGTTTTTAAAGCTTGCATGGATGACAACCAAATCGTGAATATTGGATTTATAAATGACACTTCCACATGGACCAATAGGAGAGCATGCTTTAGTAATATTGTAGAGAACTTGGATAGATTTTTATGCTTGGGAGACTTGGGAACTTTTGAATATACCTTTAAAACTTCCATCCAAGCTTTTAACGGTATAGACCACTTTCCTATTTTCATAGAAATTAAAGGGTATAAGAGTCCTTATAGAAACCCCTTAAAATTTGAGAACATGTATTATAAGACACCCAATTTATTTGATTTAGTGGAGACTTGGTGGATAGAAGGTAGGCGAAAAGGCTCGAAGATGTTTTGTTTTGCAATCGAGCTAAAAATTCTAAAATAAAATTTAATAGAATGCAATTGGAGACAATTCAGAGATATATTTGAAGGAAAACTTGTCCTAGAATCATAATTAAAGGCTATCAATGAAGTAGTCTTTAATTAGGGGATCAAGATCTAACCTGCTTCCTTAAAGGAAAGGAACTCATGAGAAAGTATGAGGACAAAATTACAAAGGGGAGATATTTTGGAAACAAAAGTATAGGGAGACTTAGATTGCTAAAGGGGATAGGAACACTAATTTTTTCCACAATAGCACGAAACAAAAAAGATTTGATAATAAAATTTCATCCCTCAACCTCTCGAATGGAGACACAACTAAGAACCCAAAGGAGATCTATGGAATCATTATCAGATTCTTTAATGACCTTCTCAATAATAGGGAAGTCTCTTATTTGAAGGCTTAATAGAATCTACTAACAAATACTCCTAATCTAATCTCAAATGTACAACATAAGATGTTGAATGAGAAGATGAGAATATAAGAAATCAAAGATGCTCTCTTTCAGATGCATCTTGACAATGCCCTGAGTCTTGATAGTTTCCTTGCAGGGTTTTATCAGAAGTATTGATACATCATTGGGTTTCAGATATGGTAGAAGTTATCAATTCTACTTGGATAGCAGGTAATGAGCTTAAAGATATTAAAATAAGACTTTCATTTCTCTCATCCCAAATAAGAAGGATGCTTCCTCTATGGATGAATATCACCCTATTTATCTATGTAATACCATCTACAAAGTGATCTCAAAAATTATGGCTAATAAGTTGAAATGAGTAATGGAGGATATTATATTCGATGAAAAAAATAGTTTTATCCTTGGTAGGTCCATTCTTGATGGGGGCATCATTTATCAAGAAGTAGTACACTCTGTCCAGATCAATACAAGGAAGATTATGATGATTAAGCTTGACATTAAGAAACCCTATGAAAAATTTCATTGGAGATTTTTGATCAAGGTAATGGAAGCCTTTGGTTTTAGTTGCAAGTGGCTGAATTGGGTGTATCATTGTATCTCCACTCCAAGTTTTTCAATATTGATTAATGGAACTCTAGAAGGATATTTTGAAGCCTCTATAGGTTTGAGGAAATGAGATCCCTTGTCTATAATCTTTTTCATCAATATGGCAGAAGCACTAGAGAGATCCATTAAAAACGTTCTCTTTGGAGGTATGGAAGGATTGGAGGTAACCAGTGCTATCTTCCTATTTCTCATCGACAATTTGTTGATGATATTATGATTTTTTGGAAGGCTAACAAAAGAGAAGTTAGGAAGATGAAGAACATTCTTAAAGTATATTCTTTGGCCTTAGGGAAAAAAGTCAATCAAGTGAAACCCAAAGTATCCCTTTTTAATACTTCAATGAAAAAAAGGTGGAAATTCTTAATATACTAGGATATAAGAAAGGTTCTCTCCCTTGCACCTGTTTGGGTCTACCCCTAGCCAAAGAGTTAATATTGAATAGATTATGGGATACCTCCAAAGAAAGAATATCTTCCAAAATGCCTTCTTGGAAAGGATGGTGGCTTTCATGGCCAGGTAGGTTGTTGGTCTTCAAATTAGTCCTATCAGTGATCCCTATTTACTTGATTCCATGTTTGTTCTTGCCTTCAGGGGTCTAGGGCATAACATCAATCAACTTCTTATGATTTTTTTGGGAAAGAAGAAGAGGAAAAAGATAAATTAGCCTTGATAGCTTTGGGTAAAGTCTGCAAAGCAAAGGAGGTCAAGGGTGCTAGAAATAGGAACCTATTTGCTCAAAGTAACACATTGGGAGAAAAATTAGTATGGAGGATGTATAGAGAACCACATAGAATGTAGGATAAAATATTGCAACACAAATATTTGGACTCAACAAATCCAACAAACATCTTGGTTACACATACTACAATAATCCCTGTCATTAGCACCTAAAATAGTGTTGACTTTTAGTATTATTTTGGCCCTAAAATCAACCTTTCAATTGGCACAAAATTCGGCGCCCAAATGCTCCAATCTTGTGGCACCATATTTAGCATTGTAGTTAATGCCATTTTTTGAGATGTCTCTTTTGTTGAGGGTTTCCCAACAAAATCTTTTACACTGGCTACAGAAGTGAAAAACTACATCATCTTTGGCCCCTAGTATTGCGTTGCATATTGTGTTAGATTTAGCTTCTATGTTCGCTCCTTCTATTGCTTCTAGTTTTTCTTCCAACCTTGCTTTTGGTTTTGCTTCTTGTTATACTTCAAATTTTACTTCTACTATAGCATCCTTTGTTGCTTTTGGTTTGGCTGCCCATGTTGCTTCTGCTATAGTGTCCTTGTTTTCTTCTTGTTTGGCTTCCCATTTTGCTCCATGTTTTTCTTTCCATTTTTCTTCTGGTTTTGCTTCCCATTATGTTTATGTTTTTCGCTTCTACTTTAACGTTGTCTATTGCTTCTAGTTTTACTCTATAGTCTACTTCTATTTTTGCTTCTATTTCGGCTTCTAGTTTTTCTTCCTTGTTTTCTTCCCATTTTGCTTCTACTTTAACGTTGTTTGTTGCTTCTATTTTTACTCCAGCGTTTGCTTCTATTTTTGCTCCCATTTTGGCTTCTAGTTTTGCTTCCATTTTTTCTTCTTGTGTTGCTTCCGATTTTGCTTCCATTATAACACCATTTTTCACTTCTAATTTTCTTCTTGTGTTGCTCCTAGTTTGACGACTATTTTTATGCCACTTGTTTCTTCCAATTTTGCTTCCAGTTTTGCTCCCTTTTTGCTTCCAGTTTTGCTCCCTTTTTTTCTTCCATTTAGTGCTCCCAATTTTTCTTCTGATATGGCTTTCAATTTTTCTTCTTGTGTTGCTTCCATTTTGACGTCTTTTGTTGCTTTGATTATTTCATCTTTTGTTAATTCTAAAATTGCTTCTATTTTTGCTTTCTAGATATCACCAAGTTTGGCTTCTAGTGTTGGCTTCCATTGTTGCTTCCTTTTTTACTTCTAAAAATACTACTTATTTTACTTCTATTTCTTATTAATTTAATATGTTTTATTCCAATCATGAAACCCATGTTGACACCAAAAAGGCACACATAAAAATGTGTATAATTTAATTGATTTGACAACATCCATCCTGAGTAGCAAACTAAAATCATCATATGTAATCAATATTCATCCAAAAATTATTGACCATTTTCAATATATATAAATTGACAAGTCAATACTGATAAGATCATTATATATAATTAAAAGAATTAAAAGTATAAAATGCTAGCAAAGTAAAAACATGTCAAAATGATACATGTCCATTAGTCAACATAAGTTAAAATGATACATGGAAAAAAGAAGAAGGGGTTTCACCAAATTGAGATCAAGACCCACCATTAGCATGAGCAGTGCCAATTTCATATCCTTGAGTTGTAGGGGCAAAGCCAAAGCTAGCAAGAGTTTTGCCACCATCAATAGAAATTTTAGTTCTATACTATTAGGATTTTAATGCAGATGCATATTTAGTTCCATTAATTAGGGATCCAACGTCAGTGGAAGAAACACCCCTTCCTACCCCAGTTAATTCAATTTACCTTGATGCACGAAACCACAAATAAGAACCCTCTCACCAAAGAAAGATGCTTGTCCAAATCCTTTTACAAATGATATAAGTAAAAATGATAAATTATGTAACTGAAAATGATACAAGTCAAGATGATACACGTCCAAATGATATAAGTGAAAATGATACATGTCAGAATGTATCAACTTAATAATATGGTACTACATGCCGTGAAAATATAAAAACAATATATTAGCAATATTGAACCATAATGTAGTCTATATGATCACGAATGTTAATGGCTACTAGAAGCAACTATCTCATCATCATCATCACCACCGTGGTCATCATCACCATTGTATTCATTGTCGTTATCATCATCATCATCCTTTCCTTTGCCCTATGATTTGGATTAGAACCAACATATTTTGGATCTGTATCTTGAGGACCATCTTCCTCTTCTGGAAGACCCGAGTTCTGCCCAAAAATAAAATTATTTTAATGAAAAGTTATTCTTTATTTAATGTAATAAAATATTTTTGTGTTATATATCTAATATTATAACATATGAAACAAAACCATAATCATATTACATGAATAAAAAACTAAAGTGGATTGAAACAGAATAATAAATGAAGTTCTTAGCAAACAAATACATGACGTTACTTTGTTATGCTTTGGATATAGGAACATTCACATAACAAAGTTCCAATGGCATCGGGAATAGTCACAAAACAAAGTTCTTGTTGAACCACAAAATTACAGGTCATTTTTTTGTTATCCTGAGTCATGTATTAATGTCGACTTGTCTCTCAAGAGTAGGAAACAAAAAAAAACATACCAATTACCAATCGGCACTAAATCCACTTAAGAGTGTTTTTTTAGGTGGAACTCATACATCTACTTAAATAAAATAAAATAAATTTGTCCAATCCTTGTTTCATCCAAAATGCTCAAAAAAAGAATTAGAGGGAAAAAAAAATCCATGCTATTTAAAACAAAATGGGGAAAATAAAAGCAAAAGAAATCTTTAAAATTTGCAAATGCTTAAAAAGACTTCCATTGTTGAATCTAGTAGTTAATTTGTAATGTCTTAATTGGGTTTTAGGGTTTTGAGATATGTTACCATTAAAAGAAATGGAGATTGAGTAAGTATAGTCCACTTCGAAGAAGCTACAAATTGCAACACATATGCACATAAAATACCCATGTCTCAAGGTTTGTAACTTTCATCTCTCTCTACTTCCATTATAATCTAGAACTATTTATGACTTTATACTTTTTCAAAAGTTTATGAAATACTATTCATGGTTTCCTACACAACGGGCATTAAAGGACTTGCATTCTTTGTTCTTTCAATTTTTATGAAGAAGATTGATTTTGAAAGAGTCAATTTGTATCAATATTATTCAATGTTGCCTAGGCAGAGGGCTTCAAAGGCAATTTATTTTTGTTTTACTGATGTTGGGTACATATATTCTATGAAGAATGTCCAAAAGCTAAGGATTATATCAATATTGTGTAGGGTTACTCGATGTAGACACCTAAAAATTCATTCATATTAATTAAATTTATTTAATTAAAAATCCCTGAGATATTGTGATTAAATTTAATCAATTAATCATGGTTATTATGTTCATCTACCCATTTAATTATAATTATTTATTTAAGTTGGGTTCACCACCTAAGGTATTTGAATTTTATTTAAATACCCCCTCCCTAATGTATTAAATCTATTTTAATGAATATATCCTCCATAAATCCGTTTTTGAATAAATATCTATTATTTAAATTCCTCCACATCCTATTCTCCTAAGCCTGGATTAATATAAATCTAATGTAAATTAATCTAAATCCCTACCTAAAGCCTAGCCTACACCCATCACCTCATTTTCTAAACCTACTCTCCCACCTAATCACTCCTCTAATCTCACTTAGCTAGTGATTCCTAACCTTATTAGTGCTAATGGGTTGCTCACACATGTGTGAGAAACTCTTCCCAAGGAAGTCACCCACCTTCCTTAAATGCTCTTACAACATTGTCCCCTTCACTCTTCCCCAAAGTTGCTCACACATGTGTGAGCAACCTTTAGGCACTCAACCTTAAATGCCCATCTTGTCTCAACTTGACCTTTGAAAAATAGCCCTTCCCTCTTGCCCACGTGTCTCCAATGTGGCTCCTATGTGGATGCCACATAGGTGCCACCTCATCCAACCCTCTCTCTCTCCTCCCAAAACTCTATTAATAGAGGCCTCTCCAAGAGCAATTCATCTTTCAATTTCATGCATTTTTATTATGCTAGTTTAGCTTTAGAATCTCATAGCATTTTCTTAGCATGTTAGTTTCCTTTCTTGTTTTCAATTCTTAGATCACATAGCATAATTTAAATTGTGAATGAATCTTAGTTTCTTTCAAATAATTGTATTTTCCTTTCAAGACTCAATCACATTTCAATTCTTAATGGTTAAAGAACATCAATCTTTCATTTCATAACATTCCTAGCTTAATCTTCATCATTTGCACTCTTGGGAATCCTTGGGGAAAAACTAGTTCTCAATACTAGTTTGTGTGCCATTTTGGGATCTCCTTGGATTTCAATTAGTCTAAATCATCTTATAATTCCATTGGGGATCCTCTCATTGAGTTTGGAGAGCACATCCACAATCTCCTAAAAATAGCAAATCAAACAGGGCTTGGGTGCTCCCGTTTTGGCTCAATCAGAGGTGGTGTGACTTGATTTTCTTGTTATACATTTCTTGTATGCTTTTAACTAATTTTTGACTATCTACGCATGCTCCTGACATGTTAGGTCAAGCACATCTACACTCGAAAACATGGGTTTCATAGTTTTTATTCTTTCATCATTTCAAAAATTGTGTGCAATTTGTAATGATATTAGGAGTAGAAAAGAAAATAACTAAAGTATATAATTCTTTGAGCACTTCTAGGGTTTTAAGGTTTATAATACTTAATTATTTGAACTTATTATGCTTAGTTATTTTTGTTCTCTTTTATGGATTTGAAATGCTATATAGATCGTCACAATCTTTCAAACACTTCAAATGGTTCATCAATTGAACACCCGGTTTGAAAGTTATGGCCTCCAGAAGTTGGGTCTCCAGACATAGGGAATGTAAAAAACACATTGAACACATAAAATAAGTTTTTAAAGGGTGTTACACGTGTTGGTATGTGTATTGAAACATAATAGGACATATTTGATTGGAGATAAGATGGGTGCCTCTTTTGGGGTTGTTTTATCCCATGGTTTTGAAATATCATTTGACGGTTTCTTGTATTGTATCTCTTATATATTAGGCACCAAAGATGGAGGGTATGCGAAAGAGTCTTATAGCTTTTTAGTTACCTCTAGATCTCTAGTTGTTGATACTCCTGAGAGAAGCTTTCTTTGCAAGTATATTGTTATCTATTATTTATTGCTCAATAATATATTGGGCTACTTTTGGAGTGTGGGGTTTTTCTCATGAAAGGGTTTTCCCCATGTAAATTCATGTGTTATTGTATGCACATTATTTGTGACTATCAAGATGACTCCATTTATGGAATTTTATGGGTATGAAGTCCCAAACTTCACAAATTTACTCTTTGGGGACAATAGGGTGCCTAAGAAAAAATATTTATCGCAGGAGAGTGGGGACATCTTGAGGGCATTGAAGGAGAACATCCAATAGGCACAAAACTAGTAGAAGTTATATGTTGATCAACATAGGGTTGAGCTCAACTTTGAGATTGGTGATATGGTTTATCTCAGATTCTATCCTTACATACAGTCTTCTCTAAAGAAGAATGGTGTTGAGAAACTAAAGTCATGATTTTATGGTCCATTTAGAGTCACTCAACACATTGGGGATGTGGCCTACGAGCTAGGGTTGCTAGCCAATAGTAAGGTGCATAATGTATTTCATATCTCTAGACTCAAAAAATCTTTAGGCCACAATGTAATACCATAGTAGAGTTGCCACACTTGGATGAGGAGGGGAAACTGATAAATGTTGAAACTATTGGACTTGCTAGTCCTTCTCATGTAAAGTTTTTACATATATTTAATATAATGCACACAACCTATGATTGAATTTTACAAAATAAAATAAAATATGTAAACATCATTATTAAACATGACCTTAAAATCTTATAAATAGAATCTTTGACTCTACTCCTATGACAAGAATGAAGTTGGAATAATATATAGATAAAAATAATATGTAAAAGGTTGCATCATTTATGACATTAATTATTTAATTAAAAATTAGAAGAAAAAAAATAAAATAATGCATCCTTGGATTTTTTAAACAATCGTCTTATAAATTCTATATATTATTATTGATTTCTGAAGACAATTTGACATTGGATCTCAAAATAAGTCTACTAATTCTTAAATTTATGGGTATGTGCAGGATCATGGTATGCCAAAAAGTGGCGATGTGAAAAAAATCTCCTTTTCACTCATCCAAAAATGCGCTAAAAAGCATGTTGACTTTTTAGTAGGCCTAGGTGTCAGTACACATGGCCAAAGCTAATTACGATGCACAAGCCTAATCAGGTATCTGATTGCAAATCGAATACCCTATTGCAAATCAGATACCCAATTTGCTCTCGCCTAGATTTTTCTTTTCATTTGAAATTTCAACATTTTCAATTCTCAATATTTTTATTTGAATGCTATTTTCAATTTTCATTTTGGTTTTTAATTTTTGTTTTAGATTTATTTTTTATAATATTAATATTATGATATCAGTATTAATATTAATAAATTAGTATTATATTATATTAATATTAGTATTATTATTATTTATATTAGTATTATATTGTATTATATATATTAGTATTGTGTTATATAAATTAGTATTATATTTATTATTATCTATATTATTATTTGTATATGTATTTTAGGAGAGAGAGAAAGAGAGGGAGAGAATGTATCATTAAATATAATATATTATATATTATATAAATATATATCATTAAATATAATATATTATATAATATATCACATAATCTAAAAGGGAATACCCAATAACATATATTTTTTAAATTTTGTACATTATTTAAATAATTTTATAAAGATAATATTTTAATTAAAAAATATTATAAATAAAATAATAAATAAATTGAAATACACTTATGAACAAATACAAATAAAAAAATCATAAATTCAATCCCTATAAATCAATTAATGAAAATTTCAAATAAAAAACAATCCAAATGATGTTGGTGGGAAACATGAAAGTTAAATTCAAACATGTCCAAATCGGGTATCTGATTATATTTTAGATACCCAATTTGGTTTCAGATACCCGATTTGGTTTTGGATACCCAATTAGGCTTGAGATTTGCCTTAGGTTTTGGCTTTGGAATGCCAAACGTGGATAGTTAACCCAAAAAATGTATTTACCATATTTCCTCTGATCTCCACACTTCGACCGTGTAGTTGATGACTTTTTTCACCTAAATTTGATGAAATGAAAAGGGTTTCTTAAAGAGATTATCAACTTTCCATCAAAATAATTGTTGTCAAATTTTGAGTTCAGTAAGTAATTATTACTTATTTTCCAATTGAGTTACCTCTAAAGTCCAGATTGACAGACTGATTGAAAAATAACTTTAACTTTCAAATGGTTTAACCTTTTTGAAATCCAAAATATGTGTCACATTCTTTGTTTTATCTACTATAAGAAAAAAAATAAGTTTTAAATTTTGTAAAGTTTAGAATTAGTTAAGGTGGTCAGACAAGAGAGTTTCTTTATTTTGAAAAAGTTGTAGCAGAAAATTCATAATTAATTATTTAGTTGGAAAAAAATTACACAAAAACATGCATCACATCCGGGCATCTATAATCTTGTGGAAAATATCATGATTTGATTATGACTAAGGTGGTTGGGCATACACACACATTTTATCTTTTTCTTGAAATTTTTGTATTATTGCATTGAAATCTAAAATTTTCAACAATTAGATTAATTTTTTTTCAGAAGAGAGCTAGTAGTTTAGAAACTACATTCAATTTCATATAGATTTTATTCTTACAAATTTTTGACATAAGATTGATAAGATGTTCAACTTTTTATGTCAAGTTGAGTAACCTTATTTTTTTATTTTTCATTGCCACTTAAGGTCATAGCTTGGTATACCATGATCCTGCACACACCCTTATGTCGAAGGCATTTTTTATATAAAATGAACCAATTCACTTGAGATATCAACAACACCGAGTCTTCAAAAGGGGTTGGAAGACAATGAACACCATCCCAACCATTTGATTTTAGCCATTTTTCATTCGCCAATTTTTTTGTTTTGCATATTCTGCCTTATCTTCTTTTTTTTGATCACTTACGTCATGGAAATTTCATGGCTTTATCGACCCTTTCACCTTTTTCCTAACAAGAAGCTCTGTAGATTCTTTCTGTTATGGGGCAAAATTCATTATCAAAGAGAAATATCATTTGTTTTTATTTTGCTATTACATATGTTGATGGTTTCAACAACTGACAATTTTATGACTGTGAAACAAATTCTTCCATAGTAGATAGTGATAGGAAATGTGAATCAATAATCCCTAATTCTAAATACATAAAAAAATTTCTCTGATTAACTCAGCAGCAGCTCGGTAAAACAAACTTCAATGTTTATCGACAACAGTAAATAAAATTTAACAATTAGTAAATCATTCACATAAATCATGCATCAAATGTAACACCAATATTTAACATGGAAACCCAACTTTGGGAAAAACCACTATGGGACTTGTCACCCACTAAGAAAATAATCTTCTGAAGTACTCCCAATTAAGAGCCAATTTGGTTAAAAATTACAATGCACACTATTAGGTGTGACCCGATTAAGGGATTTACCTCAAATCTGTTAGGATCTTCACCCTGTTAGGAGTGGCCTTGTTAGAAGGCTTCAAACACTCTTTAGAATGCTACCTTTTCCAAGGATTTTACATAAGACAATTAAGTCCACTATGTTAAGAGATTTCTCTATTACAAATGCTAGTAAGAAATAGTAAATAAATTGACCTGTAGGTTTGCAACTATCTTTCCTCAATTAGGTCCTTGTGCACTCTTCAATCTTCATTTCATTTCTTCATTATCCATTGGCTTCAACACTTCATCAAATCTTTCTTTTCCACTCAAAATCTCTCTATTCCTTCTTCACTGCAACAGTCAGTGACCTTTCAACTATTCAATTTGCCAGCCATTTGTTCATACAAATCCATCCTTTATATAGATAATGTTTTCCTCTTAATCTCCTTTATTATGTTTCCTTTAAAATCAATCTTAACCATCCAATTCATTATACCTTGAATCTGGATCTCGGTAACATGTTTTCTTTTCACCTAGGAACTTGAAATTTTCTTGAAACTTGTTCCACCTCTTTGACCGTTTAGATCTTTATGTAGATCTTCACCTTGAATTTTCCTGTCCATAGATCTCTTGTAATTAACTCTCCTTGTCATCATGATCATGCAGCTCATCATAGATAGTCATTAAATGTCGATTCAATCTTTATTTAATATTTTCTCCTCACTCGGTGTCCTCCATTTGAATTTTGGTCAACTTCTCTCGATGCCTAACCTTTCCTTGTTGTTCAGTGCCTTCAGTTCCTTTGCCTTAACTCAGTTACTTCCTTTTTCCTTTTTTCCTTTACTGAGTGACATTTCCTACTCGGTAGCCAAAACACCTTAACTTATCGAATTGTCAAATCTCTATCACCATGCTTTACCAACTTAACACAATCATATGTTAGGTAGAAAATAATTATATCAACATAATCTAATCATTTTCCGATCTGTATCAGTTGCCCATTTAAGTTCTTCAACTTCTCAACATCTCATTTCTTCTTCTTCTTAACTCATTCAACATATATCATTACTGAATGATATGGAAACATAATATAAACCAAAAATTAATTGTTTGACATCAATGGAAAGACAATAATTGATTTAACCTTTCTACTATCATGTATTTCTCTTATCTTGGCTGGTCTTCATCATCATCACCATTAGATAATTAATCTTCAACATTACTATCAGTTATGGTAACAACCTTTGTCTTTGGCATTGATGGAAAAACTAACAATATTCAACATTCAATTGATGATGGTAACACTTCACTGTCAGTCATATTCTCTCTCTGAGCTTTAGCTTTTTCTTTATTGTACTTGATCTTCTTCTATAGTCTTTCTCACTTCACTATTAGTAGTAGTCTTCTTTACTATTCTTCTTTGACAATTTATGTTCTGATCTTCTTCTCTTCAATATTAGTGTATCAAAAACATTCTAATTCTTTGTATTCAACAATCATTAATAGTACTGTCCCTCTTTCATATTTTTTTTCATCATCAATCTTATTCATCATATACTCCCTCTTTGACAACAATACCAAAGAAACATAAAAACTCAAATCATACCTCAAATGTATAGATTTATCATTGTAGTCATAAACTTCTTTTTCACAACTTTAGGCTTCACCTAAAGAGTGAACACTAGCATCAACTCACAAGAAAGATATTCTATTGAGTACTTTAATTGATGCAACATGATCATGCCTTAATGAACATTGGATAGGGGAAGAACCCCTAACTTACCTCAGAGATACTCAAAAGAATCCTTCAGTAGTGGTTTTGTAAATATATATCATCTATTTGTTCTTTAGAATTCACATACTCTAATGTCACAAGCTAATCTTGTACTTTCTCTCTCAAGTAGTGATGCTTGATAGATATATGATTTGTTTTTTAATGCATTACCAGATTTTTTGATATGTTAATAGCATTGGTATTATCACAATAAATTATAACTGGATCAATGATCTCTTCATGCATACCTTCCAGTAATTGATTGATACATACAATGTTAGAAAAATTCATAGCTATAACAACATACTCAGCTTCAACAGTAGATTGTGAAATACAACTTTGTTTCTTGCTTAACCATGTCACTAGTCTTTCTCCTAAAAAGAAAGCTCCGCCACTAGTGCTATTTCTGTCATCAATATTTCCAACCTAGTCAACATCAGTATATACATTGAGATCAAAATCTCCTCCTTTTGTGAATAACAGACCAAAATCTTCAGTCCCTTTCAGATATCTAAAAATCCTTTTAACAAACATATGTGTCTCCTTTGGGTTTGTAGAAAACCTTGCAACTATAACATTAAATGTGCAATATATGGTCAGTTGTGGACACCATACTATAGTTTACCAATCATGGATCGGTAAAGTGTCTCATTTACTTCCTTAGTGTCATCTTCCTTTGATAATTTGCAACCAATAGCCATCGGTGTTCCAACCGGTTTTGATTCTTTCATAGATCTCCTTGATATACTTAGATTGAATTATGTAGATCCCATCCTTTACTTGTTGAATTTGAAGTCCAATAAAGAATTTAATCTCTCCTATCATAGACATCTCAAATTCATTTCTCATTTCTTTAGCAAATGATTTAGACATTATCTCATTTTCACCAAATATAATGTCATCAACAAATATCTCAACAATCAAAATTTTATTAGTACTATCACATTTCAAGTATAAATTATTATTATCACTAGTCCTTTCAAATCAAATTTTGATTAAGTAAGAGTGTAATATTTCATACCATGCTTGGGGTGCTTGCTTCAGTCCATAGAGTGCTTTGTGTAGCTTCGAGACCATATCCTTATCATAATTCTGAACAAATCTTTCAAGTTGTTCAATGTAGACTTCTTCAAGAATCCCATTCAGAAATGCAGACTTAACATCCATCTGATAAAATTTAAATATTTTATATGCAACATATGAAAGTAATATCCTCACATTTTCTAATCTAGTAGCGGGTGCAAAAGTTTCGCCATAATCAATACCTTTTTCCTGTGCATACCCTTTGCAAACTAACCTTGCTTTATTTTTTTATCACATCTCCTTTCTCAAAGTTTATTTTTGAAAATCCATTATGTCCCAATCACATTATTATCCTTATTTCTCGGTACTAGTGACCATGTGTTGTTCTTTTCAAACTAATCTATCTCTTCTTTTCATAGCATTACTCCAATCTTCATTTCCTAGTGCATCCTTCACTAATCTTGGCTTAAATTCAAAAATCAAACATGTGTTATCTTTCAACTTACTTCTTGTCATGACTCATGTGTTATTGTCTCCAATAATTCTTCTTAGTGAGTGCCTTCTCACATATTTTGCTAATACAGGCTCAGTAGACTGTTTATCAGTGTTTTCATCTCTCGGTGGAGGCTCATCTTTCTCATCAGTTCCTCCTTGATGTAGCTTGGTTTCTTCAACCAAATTACTTTCCTGAACATAAATAAATATTTTGTAATCCTCATTTTCCATTTTTCTACCCTCTTCATTCCTTTCTACAAATTCATCAATCCTTACATTTGCACTTTCAACAATTTTGTTCCTAGCCTTGATCAAACATTTATATGCTTTTCTCTTTGATGAATAACCAATAAATATACCTTCATCTCCTTTAGAGTCAAACTTTCCATTTATAGCATCTTTCAATATATAACACCTACTTCCAAAAATTTTAAAGTAACTTACATGATTCGGTGTGTGACCAAACCAGAGTTCATAAGGTGTCTTGTTGGTTCCTTTCTTCAATTGTACTTGATTTAGTGTGTAGACAACAGTGCTTATGGCTTCTCTCCAGAATGTTTGAGAAACTTCTTTATCAATTAATAGTGTTCTAGCACATTCCACTATGGATCTATTCCTTCTCTTAGCTATCCCATTTTTTTGTGGAGTCCTCGGTGTAGATACTTGTCTTTTAATTCCATGCTCATTGCAGAAGACAACAAATCCATCAGAGATAAATTCACCTCCTCTATTTGATCTCAGACACTTCATTTGTTTTCATGTTTCCTTTTCAACTCTTTCTTTATACCACTTAAACATTTAGAATGCATCAGATTTATCTTTTAGAAACACAATAGACATCATCCTTGAATAATCATCAACAAACAAAATAAATTACCAATCTCCATAATAGCTTTGAACTCTCATAGGACCAAAAAGGTCAGTGTGTACTAGTTCTAAAATACCATTAGTAGAGTAATATTTACTTAAGAGACTAGACTTAGTCATCTTACCAATTTGGCATTCTTTGAACATAGCTTTATCAGGTTTGTTTAATCTCGGTAGACCTCTGACTCTATTATTTTTACTCACTTTAATCATGTTATCAAAGTTCACATGACACAGTCTCTTATGCCATAGCCACACATCTTCAACTTTAGTAAATAAGAAATTTTTTGCAGAAGTATCAAGATAAAATAAGTTACCTTTTGATTGTTCACTAGTTTCAATAAGATCTTTATCAATTCCATAAATCCTAAACTTTCTATTTTGAAATTCCAGTCGATGGCCAGTATTGTTTAGTTGTGCAACACTCAACAAATTATAGTTCAGTCCTTTAACCCAATATGCATATCATTACATTTGATCTTCTCATTCAATACAATGGATCCTTTACCTTTCACATGGCATGGAGCATCATTGCCAAATCTGACAAATCCTACATCATACTCTTCTAGATTATCAAACTTGTCAATATCACCGGTCATGTGAACATCCACTATCAATAATCCATGGGTAAGGTTTACTTACATGAGAAATAAGTGCTTTTTCACCTTCATAATTTTCTTCATCAGATTCTTCCTTTACTGCAACACAAATAATTTCATATCCTTCTTTAGTATCATCAAATTTATCATCAATTACTAGCTAGGTAGCAACACTTCTTACCTTTATCCTTTTAATCTATAAATCTTTGGTGTCGGTTATCTCTTTTGTCATTCTTGTCATTCTTATCATTCTTGTCATTGTCAGGACTTCTAGATGCAATATGACCAATATTATTACAATAAAAAATTTCAGAGGTAGTTTGCCTTTGTACTTTCCTTTACCTCCCAATAGTCTTCTAGCCAGTAATGCCTCTAACTCTTCTTGTTATTTTTCCTCATTCAGAATACTATCATATTCATTTCTATATGAACTACTATGAATCTCTTTGTCTTTTCTTGATGTACCAATGCTTAGAGATCACTTGAATGTAGTTTCAGTGGTCGGTAGACTATTATCATAATTACTTAACTCAAATGCAGTCAGCTTATCGATTATGGCTTCAAGGGTAACAACATTGTTTGGTATAGATCTCAATTCATGAATAGAAGATACTCTAATAGAATACTTAGAAGAAAGAGTTCTCAAAATTTTAATTACCACTTCTTCATTAGTCTATATTCCACCAACACCTCTTATGGCACTTAATACTTCCTTGATTCTGATGCTATATTGTGTGATGTTTTCTTCATCCTTCATTCTCATTTCATCATGCTTTCCTCTAAGAATATCAACTTTCACCTTTTGTACATGCTGATCTCCTCCATATATTAGTGTGAGTCTATCTCACATCTCTCTTATAACTGATTTGTGTTCCTGCTTTTCTCTCATTTGATCAACAATCATAGGCATGGGAGGTGGTGGAGTGTAGTCATTAGTCAAAAGATTTAGTGCAGATTCTCCAATCCCAGATTGATACAATCTCATTATGTTTTTCCATGTAGAAAAAATTTCCTTGTTCAACTTAGGTACTTCTCTCCTATACATCTTTGGATCTTTTACTCAAGTCTTCTCAACTTATCTCTTTAGAGTACTTATCTCTGATACCAATTATTGGATTACTAAGAGGGGGGGTGAATCAGTAATCTCTGATTCCAAATACCTAAAAGAATTTCTTTGATTAACTTGGTAGCATCTCAGTAAAACAAAATTCACTATTTATCGACAATAGTAAATAAACTATAACAATCAGTAAATCATTCACACAAATCATGCATCAAATGTAACACTAGTATTTAATGTGGAAGCCTAGCTTTGGGAAAAACCACTGTGAGACTTGTCATCCACTATGAAAATACTCTTCTGAAGCACATTCAGTTAAGAGCCAATCTGGTTAAAGATTACAATGCACACTATTAGGTGTGACCCGGTTAAGGGATTTACCTCAGATCTGTTAGGATCTTCACCCTATTAGGAGTGACCTTATTAGAGGGCTTCAAACACTCTTTAGAATGTTACCTTTTCCAAGGATTTTACAATAAGACTGTTAAGTCCACTCTATTAAGAGATTTATCTATTACAAATGCTAGTAAGCAACAATAAATAAATTGACTTGTAGATTTACAACTATCTTTTCTCAATCATATCCTTGTGCTCTCTTCAATCTTCACTTCAATTCTTCATTATCCACTAGATTCAACACTTCATCAAATCTTTCTTTTCTACTTAGAATCTCTCTGTTTCATCTTCACTACAATAGTCGGTGACCCTTCAACTATTCAATTTTCTAGCCATTTGTTCATACAAATGCATCCTTTATATAGACAATTTTTTCCCTATAATATCCTCTATTACATTTTCCTTTAATCAATTTTAACTATCCAATTCATTATACCTTGAATCTAGATCTCGGTAACATGTTTTATTTTCACCTAGGAACTTAGAATTTTCTTAAAACTTGATCCTTTGATTTAACCATTTAGATCTTGTCATAGATCTTCACCATGAATTTTATTATCTTTAGATCTCTTGTAACTAACTCTCCTTGTCATCATGATCATCCAACTCATCATAGCTAATCATTAAATGTTGAATCAATCCTTATTTAATATTTGTTCCTCGCTTGGTGTCCTCCATTTGAATTTTGGTTAACTTCGCTTGGTGCCTAACCTTTCCTTGTAGTTCGGTGCCTTTGATTCCTTTTCCTTTATTAAGTAACTTCCTTTTTCCTTTTTTCCTTTACCGAGTGACATTTCCTACTTGGTAACCAAAAAAACTTAACTTACCAAATTGACAAATCTCTATCACCATGCTTTACCAACTTAACACTGTATCATCTTAAAATGGAAGCACTTCCATGATAAGAGCATTTATCCCTCCAAGTAAGTGGTTTGGGCTCATGCTAAGTACCTTGATCAGGTCTTTGCATGTATTTGGCTTTCTTCCCACTTTCCACTTCTTCTGGGCACTTGATTTCTTCATTCTAGGTGAAATTAGGGTTAGGATCTCAAGGATTCTCCTTAATTTCCCTCTTCCATGGCTCTTTTTTCTAGGTAGGATTCAGAAATAGGTCCTCCTAGCTTTCATCATAGTCATCATAGGATTTTATGTCTATCCTTGACATTCTATCTTGATCTGATTTCATTTCTAGGTTTTTGGGCATCCCCGGGACCTCCTGATCTGGCTTTGACTGAATCTGGGCCAAGGGTCAAATTCGAGATTGATCTTGACTAGGTTAGGATCAAGCTCAAACCTAACTAGATCAAGATCAAGGTTAAACCTGACTAGGTCAGGTCCAACCTCTATTTTTCCCCCCTCATTCAAATTTCCAGAATCCAGAATTTCTGGGATTCGGGCTTTCGGGATATTTATTTTCCTGCCTCTGGGTTAATCATTTCAGGTTTCAGGATGGTAAATCCTTTAATTTCATTTAATATAGGTATATTTTCTAAAGGTTAGGACCTAATTGGGATTTAATTCTCCAAGGTGGCCCCTCTAGAGGATTGTGCCCTAGATCACTATAAAAGGAGGCCTTCCTCTCTCATTTTCACATCACATCCTCAAGCAATTTCATGAGAAATCTCTCAATGACAAGCAAGTGAATTCAATCAAGCAATTGCAAGTCTTCAAGCATTCAAGTGTTCAAGCATTCATCCATCAAGGAGATCCATTATTAGCTATTGAAGGATTCGATCTCTTTGGAGCCCCCTTTGATGATCCATCCTTCCACATTCATTCAAGCCTTCTCATATGCAAAGATCAAGTCAAGATTGTTGTTGAAGATCAAATGCCATTGATTGGAGACATTCTACATTCATCCTACATCCATTGAAGCACTCCTACTTATGGATTTGAGGATTCGAATCCTCTACAAGGACTTCAACATAAGTGAGGTGATTTGTTTCAATTACTTTATTTATGCACACTATATTTCAATTCAATTTCAAGGTTAATTCCTAAATTGGGGTTTGACCAAGGCAAACCCCCCATACAAAAAATCCCCCCATTTTCTTGCAGGTACAAGTGCAGAATTTCAGATCTGAGAGTGAATTTGGATACCCTTTTCAGCAAACTTCTGAGATTTGTGAATAGAATTCAAATAGGACTTCAAATAAAGAATGCAATATTTGACCTTTTATGAGGGTCAAACCTGACCTGAGCTCATCTTGGAGAAAGATTTTTGGGTTTTCTCTATCTTGGCATTTCTAGTCTATAACAAGTTTTAGAATTTCCTGAAAGTATACACAGACATTAGAATTTAAAATTTTCCAGATCTGCCCTAATTTGAGGTTAGTATTTGTATTTCAATTATTTCATACTCCAAGCATAAATTTCATTCATAGGGAAATATTGGATTTACTCTCTCTCTCTCTCTCTCTCTCTCTTCCATATTCTCCATAAAATTGATTCAATTGTGTATTAGCCTCTTGGTTGATAAAATTAGATCTCTTCTTTGGGAACTTGGGTTTGAGAATAGATCTCATATTTCCCCCTTTCCCTTTACATCTGAATAGTGTTGAATCCATTTTAACCCTATTCATTTTGGTGAACCTGACATACTTACTCTCTTTTCTTTTGTGGAATTGGATGCCTTATTGTGCTTTCATTTTATCTTGTTAGTATTAGATTTTTCCTTTGTGTTAGATCTTGCATGCTAATTACATTTGATATTCATGCTTTATGTGTCTTTAGTTTAGTTCATTTGCATTACATTGGTTTATGAGCTTTACTACCACTAGTCCTACTTATAATATTTTGGTTAGAAGAAGTCATAGACTCATGGGTGCCTTTGATCCTGAATCTTCCTCTCCTTTCCTTAGGATCCCAGATGATAACCTGATTCTTCATGATTCCAATCCTACTATGGAGAAAAACTCTTCTCACTCATCTCATGATGAGGATGATGCTTTAAGAGTTCCTCTTGAGCAAGTCCAAAAACTTTCCATTGAACTTGATAAAGTGGGTAATTGGCTTCTTCAAGAAAACCATAATCAAGCTTCCATTCAAGCTATAGAGGCTCTTAAGTAAGTTCTCCATGATAGTGATCAAGGTGTTAACCTCTTACATGGTATTACTCACCTTGTGCATTCCAATGTTAAACCTTTAGTTCAAGAAGCTCAAGATTTAGGGTTGATTCCTCATATCACAAGTGTCGAACCTGCTTCCAATCCTTTACCTAGTATTCCTATCTATACTCCTCCTTTGGTGATTGTGACGGTTCCCTCTATTCCTATGAGTGTTCCTCCTATGTCCCTTCCAACATCAATACCTTTATATCATAATGTTCCTTTTACTTATTCCAATCCGCTTCCAATTATAGTTCCTAGTGTTCCTCCAGTTGTGTCTTCTATTCTTGTAGCTTCTTACACTTTACCTAGTGTGTCTAATGTTGCTACTAATCCTATTTCCTCTAATGATTCAACAATCATCAGTTTGGCTCAGACTGTGTCATCCTTACAACAACAACTTGCTTCTTTAACTCAAAATAAGTTTAGTATTCCTACATGTGACATGGGAAGTCCCTTGTCCCCAGACATTATTTGTACTCCTGTTCCTCAGCAAGGTGAGATGCCTCATCTTGAGAATTATAATGGAAAAGGAGATCCTGTTCATCATGTTAAAACATTCCAAATCCTTTGTAGTGATTATGCTCATGACCATAGGATTTTAGCCAAACTTTTTTCTAGAACTTTTCATGACAAAGCTTTACAATGGTATTGTTCTTTGCCTCCTTATTCTATTGATTCCTTTCCTCAGCTTTCTAATGCCTTTATTCAAAAATTTCAAAATAATATTGGCCTGCAAGTGTCTTTGACTGATTTGATGCATTGTAAACAAAATGCTAAGGAAAAATTGACTGAATTTATTGGTAGATTTAAGCATTTGCATGCTTAGATTTCCTATCCTGTTCCTAATATTGATATTCAATGTATGTTTATTTCAAATTTTCAAAAGGATATTAGAGATAAGATTTTGCTTACTAAATTTACCTCTTTTCAACAACTTTGTGCAACACTTCATCATTATCAATTACAAGTGAGTCAATTTGAGAGAAACACTCCAATGGCTCCTGTTCCAGTTGATAAGAGTGATGCTGCTCCTAATCCAAACAAGTTTAAAAAATTCAACAATTATGTCAAGACAAACAAACAAGCGAATGCAGTTGCTGATCAAGTTGTTGTTGCATCTCACAATGCCACTTTTGCATCCACTGCTTTTTGATTAAATCATGTGTTTACTCCTCTTTTTGAATCTTTACATGCTATTATGAATAGGTTGTTAGCTGCTAATATGATTACTTTACCTCCTATTCGACCTCTTTTACCTGGTACGATTGCATCTAAATCTTTTGATCAAAATACTTTTTATCAATATCATCATCAGAATGGTCATGATACTAAGAAATGTTATTCTTTAAAACATAAAGTTCAAGATCTAATTGATTCTAAGGCTTTATCTGTTGATAATCTGGATAGTAGTGGGAATAAATCTATCTCTCCTCCTAATTAGAACCTTCAAATTTATACGAACCCTTTACCTACGCATGATACTAATACTATTGCTCAACCATCTGCTATGGAAATTATGTATGATTCAAAGATGGATGATCTCAATCATGTTGTTAATCAAGTGGAGCATGTTGTTCAATCTGTATCTCCACCTCAACCTCAACTTCAACTTCAACCTCAAATTCAAACTCAAGTTCAATCTCAACCTCGACCAAAACCTAAACCTAAAATGAAAACTCAACCTAAACCTCGACAACAATTTAACAATAAAAGACCTTGGGAACTTTTGATTACCTTTGATGACTCTGAGACTATTAAGGCTCTTGATGGTCCCCTTTACATTGCTGCTAGGATTTCTCAGATACCTACTCGTGGTTGTCTTGTTAATCCTACATCCTTAGTCAATGTTATCATTGAAGAAAATATTTTTATGAAAAGCTTACAACTTGACTTTTATGATACATTAGATGTGTGGATTCAAACTTGAAATGGTTTTCTTTATCCATCCTTTGGTTCTATTACTTTACCGGTTGAACTTTGTGGAAAAATTGTGAACACTACCTTTGTTGTTGTTCCTACTTCTGATCAATTTCAAGTTAAGCTAGGTTTGCCTTGGTTATCTGCCATGCACGCTATTGCTTCACCTATCCATAAGTTTCTTAAGTTCATTCATGATGAAGAAGTGAAGATGATTAATCATAGTCTATATCAACCTTCCAGGCCTAGAGATTGTGCTGCTCTGGATTTCTTTTGGCCTTCATTACCTAATTCATGTCCTCCTCAACTTGATAATCTTTTTCGATCATATCAAGCTTATAAAAATCATAAAATTATTGAATTAAGTTCACCTCCTAGGGATCTTAATCATGGTCTTTTACCTAGACCTTCTACACCTCCTTTACCTATGACTTCTAGCTCGGTTAATCAAGTTCCTTCTACTGAACCTATCAAAGATCCTGTGATTGTTTCTCCTATGGTTAATAATCCTATTGATCTTCCTAAATAACCTATGAAGGATCCTATGACTGTTCCTCCTAGTTCTCAACCTATTTCAAATAAATCAAAATGAAACTGATCTACTAATGAATGTTGTAAAAAGTGTCATGCTCATGCTAAAGCTCAGAGATCTTTACCTTCTACCGATAAACCTATGCATAATGTGGTAGAATAGATTGTTACTAATAATGATGTTCGCATGCTTGATTATGATGATTCTATTTTTATCTTAGATCTTATTTTGATTAATTTGGATGAAGAAGATACTCTTGATGATACTGATGATGTTAATGATGAATATGAAAATATTGACATTGACATTGATTTACCTAATATGCTTTCATCTCAATTGACTCTTACACCTAGTGTCGAACATAGTGATTCTCAAGAGGATTCTTGTTTGGAACTGGCTATCATTCCTATTGTGTTGGATATAGTCCCTCTTGCGAGTTACCCACCTTCCCTAAATGATATACAATGAGATGGGGAAAGTAGGCGGCACGCTTGATCAGCTTGTCCTTCGTGGTAGCTTTGTTGTGTGTTTTCCTACTGTACTGTGCTTCTCCCGTAATGTGTTTGCTAAATGTTGTTAGATTATTTTATATGATCCTTGTTACTCAATTGGTACAAGGTGATAAAGGAATCGAAATTGTTGTTCAAATTCTTCTATATGTATCTCTATTCTTCTATGCATTGTTCAATGTTATGTTGTAACTGTGCTATTGTTCGTAAATGTTTCCTTGTGTAATCTTATTGGATTCGAGATATGGTAGCACTAATTCTTTTTGGTCTCCATGTCATGGTTTGAAAAGATTCTCCTTCGTATATCTTATGTGATCTTTCCTCCTTTGTGATTGTAGTTCTACTTTTTATTGGGAATGATGTCAATTCATTTGCAATAATATCATAGATATATTATCTTATGATCATACTAACCCCATGGTAGGTAGATCCCTTCTGTGTTCTTTGTATGTCTCCATGATATTTCCCTTGATTTGTCTTCATTTGGGGGCATCTCGATGTGGAAACGTAGTCAGTGGAGTTGTTTATGTTTCCATTAAAGCCATTGCTCTTGTTAAAGTGTCAGCAATGACTTTAACGTGGGGGCATACGCTCTGCTCACCTATTGCACACACACACTTTTCAATACATACATATTTTTCAAGATACTTTTTCCCTTTTTGGATTAGTAATTAATCCTTAAAGCATGGGTTTATATTTTAGGATCTCTTGATCCCTCCAGTTTCAAATACACATATATTTTGATCCCTTAAGGTCGGAAGTGTCCTTAAGACTGGATCTCTTTTGTTTTATTCTTATGGAATAGAATATTCCTAAGGATGAATCCTTGATGGGTTGACTAGTGAGTAGCCACATTCACTAGGCTATTCAATTCCATCTTTCTAGTTGCGCCATTTTCATGTGTGGTTCACAATGGGACATAAGTTCTCATTGGGCAAGGTAATCACACCTTGTTTCTCTCTCTAGAGATGTCTCTCTTATTGTGATCTAGGAGTCGATGAAGAATTGAGTCCCTGGGGACTTAAGGTTTCTCTTTGTCCCTTGGATTATAATAAGATTATCTTTTCATTTTGATCTCCTTTGCCAAGAGTTTGCATCGAGTCCATACTCTTGCTAAAGTGGGGGCTTAATGTATCATCTTAAAATGGAAGCACTTCCATGATAAGAGAATTTATCCCTCTGAGTAAGTTGTTTGGGGTCATGTTAAGTGCCTTGATCAGGTCTTTTCATGTATTTGGCTTTCTCCCCGCTTTCCACTTCTTCTAGGCACTTGATTTCTTCATTCTAGGTGAAATTAGGGTTAGGATCTTGAGGATTCTCCTTAATTTCCTTCTTCCATGGCTCTTTTTTCTAGGTAGGATTCAGAAATAGGTCCTCCTAGCTTTCATCATGGTCATCATAGGATTTTATGTCTATCCCTGACATTTTTTTCGGATCTGATTTCATTTCTAGGTTTTTGGGCATCCTCGAGACCTCCTGATCTGGCTCTGACTGAATCTAGGCCTAGGGTCAAATTCGAGATTGATCCTAACTAGGTCAGGATCGAGGTCAAACCTGACTAGGTCATGTCCAACCTTGATTTTGGCCCCCTCATTCAAATTTCTAGAATCCAAAATTTTTGGGATTCAGGCTTTTGGGATATTTATTTTCCCGTCTCTGGGTTAATCATTTCGGGTTTCGGGATGGTAAATCCTTTAATTGCATTTAATCTATGTATATTTTCTAAAGGTTAGGACCTAATTCAGATTTAATTCTACAAGGTGGCCCCTCTAGAGGATTGTGCCCTATATCACTATAAAAGGAGGCCTTCCTCTCTCATTTTCACATCACATCCTCAAGCAATTTCATGAGCAAGCTCTCAAGGGAAAGCAAGTGAATTCAATCAAGCAATTGCAAGTCTTCAAGCATTCAAGTGTTCAAGCATTCATCCATCAAGGAGATCCATTGTTAGCTATTGAAGGATTCAATTTCTTTGGGCCCCCTTTGATGATCCATCCTTCCACATTCATTCAAGCCTTCTCATATGCAAAGATCAAGTCAAGATTGTTGTTGCAGATCAAATTCCATTGATTGGAGACATCCTACATTCATCCTACATCCATTGAAGCACTCGTACTTGTGGATTTTAGGATTCAAATCCTCTACAAGGACTTCAACATAAGCGAGGTGATTTGTTTCAATTACTTTATTTATGCACACTATATTTCAATTCAATTTCAAGGTTAATTCCTACATTGGGGTTTGACCAAGGCAAACCCCCCATACAAAAAAAACCCCCATTTTCTTGCATGTATAGGTGCAGAATTTTGGATTTGAGAGTGAATTTGGATACCATTTTGGGAAAACTTTCAAGATTTGTGAATGGAATTCGAATCGGATTTCAAATAAAGAATGTAGTATTTGACCTTTTATGAGGGTCAAACCCGACCTGAGCTCATCTTGGAGAAAGAGTTCTAGATTTTCTTTGTCTTGGCATTTCCAGTCCAGAATAGGTTTCAAAATTTCCTGAAAGTATACACAGACATCAGAATTTAACATTTTCTAGATCTGCCCTAATTTGAGGTTAGTATTTATATTTCAATTATTTCATACTCCAAGCATAAATTTCATTCATAGGGAAATATTGGATTTACTCTCTCTCTCTCTCTCTTCCATATTCTCCATAAAATTGATTCGATTGTGTATTAGCTTCTTGGTTGATCAAATTGGATCTCTTCTGTGGGAATTTGGGTTTGGGAATAGATCTCATATTTCCCCCTTTCCCTTTACATCTGAATAGTGTTGAATCCATTTTAACCCTATTCAAACACAATCATATGTTAGGAAGAAAAAAATTATATCAACATAATCTAATCATTGTCCAATCTGTATCAGTTGCCCATTTAAGCTCTTCAACTTCTCAACATCTCATTTATTCTTCTTCTTAAATCGTTCAACTTATATCATTACCAAATGATATGACAACATAATATAAATTAGAAATCAATTTCTTGACATCAATGACAAGACAATAACTGATCTAACCTTTCTACTATCATGTATTCCTCTTATCTTGGTCACTCTTCATCATCATCACCATTAGATAATCATTCTTCAACATTACTATTAGTTATAGCAATATGATTCTCTCTAGTTGGAATCCCTTCAAATCATTCAAAAGTGGATACAAATATAATTTATCTTGAAGTATTTATCATCACACACAGTTTCACCAATGTGTTCAATCATAGCTTCAAGGTTAGCCCCATTAAAATTGGCTTTGAATCTATTTTACCGATTTTCATTGATGAATTATTATAACAAGAAAGCTTCTGGGTTTTATTAGAAAAAAAAAGACATCGTCAAATTCAGAAACTTTCTTGTTATTAGAATGGGCAAGAAAGCTTCTAGATTTGACTAGGCAACCAAAAATAATATAGTCAAATTCAAAAGATTTCTTGTTATTAGAATGGACTATAAAAATTTAATGAATTTGATGAATTATTATGTTAATTCCTATTTTTTCTTTATAAATGTTGGGTTTTTAAAACTATTACCCAATAAAAACATATTCTGCAATATTTTACAAGTGGAAGCCTAAGATTGCCTAGTTAATGAAGGGTATCCCTATTTGAGGTACTTTTAATGTCAAAAAATATTTTTCCAACTAAGAAGCTCCAAAAAGTCCGCATTTAATTTATGGTCAACTGGTGTAGAAACAATGTACATACTCAATATTGGGAGAATATCATTTGTTTCAAAGATGATTCTAGGCTATCCTGAACCTGGGAGGAAGATAAATATTGTTAGGATTAACAAGACATAAATAATAATTACATGAAAATATAACTAATATCAGTCAACAATAAACCACACAAAAAGATGATGCAGGGGCATTCTAGGGTACTCGGTGAATTTGCATGGGAGGTGTATGTTTGGCCGGTGTTACTCAGTTGCAGCCTTGATCAACGGCCTCAGTCATTGAAGGGAGCTCGGTCGCTAAAGGAATTCAGTAACCTTTGGCACTCGGTGAATTTGTTACTCAGTGATGCCTATGGTGCTCGGTTGACACTGGTGCTCGGCGATGCCTGGCATGCTCAGTTATTTCACTATTGCTCAGTCATTCTGGTTTACCGACTAGAGTTTTGTGTGTTTTGTTGGGTCGACTTGGTGCATTTATTGTTTGTATCTATTGTTATAGGCCGACATGTTAGATTAAATGTTTGTAACACTATTTTGATGCCGACTTGTAATGCATTTAATAATTTTTGGGGGGAGTTAATGGTTTCATCTAGCTGACTTGTGGCTAATGATTATTATTTATAGGATGTTTGGAGTAGATGTTGAAGGAGCATGAGGGGATCATAGAAGTTCATGACTTGGAAGACTTAGTGAATCAGATATGAGGTTCTGAAAGCTAGAGTTGGCGAAGTTGTGGAAAAGATCTTGCATGATCTTGTAGATCAGATTATTATTTGATAGTTTGTAGTTGTAGAGCTAGTGGTTTTCACACTTGGAGACAAGGAGATTTCTTGGAGGCTTGCGAGCTCAAGTTTAGATCTGCCTTAGGTTTTCCATCAGCTTATGATTGTCTTTAGAGTTGAACTAGCTGAGATTGTATTGGATCTATTTGGATCTTGTAGAATTGTTTCTAATTATAATTGGCCCTAACTCGGAAGGCCTTACAGCCGGGCATGTTAATGAAAATTAGAGTTAAACAATTGTTTTGCTATTATGATGTTGAGTATTCTGCTGTGTTGTTCTAAAGCTGCAAGGTTTGGACTATCCTTAATTGGATCCACCATCCTTGACTGCGTTAGGTGGTATCAGAGCTGAGAGTTGATCTTGTGGAGTGAAGGTTGACCTAGCAAGGCTAATCTTGCCAAGTTGATCTTTTTTGTGAAGAGATCATATGATTTGGATTGCAGATCTAGGGCATTGAACTTTTGGATCTTTCCCTAGTTGTTTGTTCAAGGTGGTAGGTTGAGATTTGATTTGCATACAACTTGGAGATTGCCACAAGGTGGATGGTGAGGGTTTTTTGTAGAGGGTTTTTTCATATCTTTAAGGATGCCTCTGAGAAGATTGGACCCTAGAGTTATTTTTGATCTTTGTGATACTATTGAATCTCGGATCACAGAGAAGGTGAAATCAGATTTCAGATTTAAGATGGAGTTGATGAAGAATGACATGGTTGTCGAGATCATGAGAGCTTTTACTGGTATACCTTGAAATGTTGGTACTAAAGATGGTTATGAGGAAGATGCTGAAGACTTTGAACCTACCAGATCTAGTGGTGATGACCATAGTGATAGATCTGGTGAAGACATAACTGCTCGGTTGCCTAGATCTAGAGCTCAGTTAAGTAGTAGTTACTGAATGGAAGTTTCTACTTTCTCTGGTACTTTGAAGCCAGAGAACTTGATTGATTGGATTGGTGAACTTGAAGATTTCTTTGAGCTGGAAGAAATTGAAGATCCTCTTCGAGTGAGATTAGCACAGACAAAGTTGAAAGGACATGCTACTCTTTGGTGGAAAGAACTACAAAGAGATAGAGAAGATGAAGGTGAAATGAAGATCAATCAGTGGAGGTTGATGGTGACTAAGTTGAAAGCTAAGTTCATACCTTCTGACTATGAGCTTGACTTGTTTAAGAAGTTGTAGAATCTAAAATAGAAGGATTTGTCTATTGAAGATTATACCGAGGAGTTCTACAAACTTACTATTGGGTCTGGACACTGAGAGCTTGGTAAGGAAAAGGTAGCTCGGTATGTGAATGGTCTGAGATTCAATATTCAGGATGAGCTTGGTATGCTGAAGATTGATTTTGTTGAAGATGCTTATCAATATTCTCTAAAGGAAGAAGATAAGTTGAAGAGGAAACAACATAGTAATCCCCAAGGGAAGGAAAAGATTGATCACTCGATGAAGGATAAATTGAATGATGCAGAAGATGAATAGAAACCTATGGAACTGAAGAAGAAGACATGTAGAGTTATCTTTAAGGGTACTTGCTATAACTATGGGGAGGAAGGACACTGTTCTTTTGAGTGTACATAGAAGAAGCTTGGTGACCGATGAACTGCTGTGGTGAATGAGAATGAACACCTAAAAACTTACTGCTTTGATGAATATTGCTCGGTACAAAGGAGGAACCTTGTCAGAGGAGTAACTTGTTTAGGACCCAATGCAAGTTTGGAGGTAAACTATGTGATGTTATTATTGATAGTGGTAATACTGATAACCTTGTTGCTGAGGACATGGTTCATAAACTTGGGTTGAATAGAATGAAGCATCCTTGTCCTTATAGGATTGGCTGGTTACAAGATGTTCATGCTCTAGAAGTAAGAGAATAATGCTTTATTGATGTTCAGATTGGCTAGTATAAGGATCTTGTATTATGTGACATCGTGAAGATGAATAGTTGTGATATATTGCTTGGTAGACCTTGGCAATATGATTGCAGAGCTATGTATGACTATGTAAGGAATGTGTTTACTATTGAGAAGGATGACAAGAATTTTTCCCTGATGCCTTTGTTGGATACAATGCTCGGTAGGAGAAGCCTGAGTATTGGTAGCCAAGTTGAGGTTGTGGATCCAGAGAAAATGAATGAGTAGTATGGAGAACCAATCTATGTGTTGTCAAGAAAAGACTTGAAGAGACAAAGAAATTTGAAGTGGAAGAGTATGCAAGCTGAAAAGGTGGAGGACTTGTATGTGAAGAACCAGTTTGAGGTTTATGTGCTGAATCCTAGAAGATGTTCTTCTCACATATAACCATCTTTTTGAACCTGGGGTGTATGATGCAGGGGTATTCTAGGGTACTCAGTGAATCTTCATGGGAGGTGTATGTTTGGCCTATGTTACTCAGTTGCAGCCTTGACCGACAACCTCAGTCATTGAAGGAAGCTCGATCGTTGAAGGAACTCAGTAACCTCTAGTGCTTGGTGAAAGTGTTACTCGGTGATGCCTGTGGTGCTTGGTTGACACTGGTGCTCGATGATGCCTGGCATGCTCGATTATTTCACTATTTCTTGGTCATTCTGGTTTACCAATTGGAGTTCTATGTAATTTGTTGGGCTGACTCGGTGCATTTATTGTTGGTATCTATTGTTACAGGCTGACATGTTAGATTAAATTTTTGTAAGGCTATTTTGATGCCGACTTGTAATGCATTTAATAATTGTTGGGGGTAGTTAATGGTTTCATCCAGCTGACTTGTGGCTGATGATTAGTATTTATAGGATGTTTGGGTTAGATGTTGAAGGGGCATGAGGGGATCGTAGAAGTTCATGACTTGGAAGACTTAGTGAATCAGATCTGAGGTTCTGAAAGCTAGAGTTGGTGAAGTTGTGGAAAAGATCTTGCATTATCTTGAAGATTAGATTGTTATCTGATAGTTTGTGGTTGTAGAGCTAGTGGTTTGCACACTTGGAGACAAGGAGATTGCTTAGAGGCTTGCGAGCTCAAGTTTAGATCTTCCTTAGGGTTTCCATTAGATTCTGATTGTCTTCAAAGCTAAACTAGCTGAGATTGTATTGGATATGTTTGGATCTTGCAGAATTGTTTCTAATTGTAATTGGCCCTAACTTGGAAGGCCTTACAATCGGGCATGTTAATGAAAATTAGAGTTAAATAATTGTTTTGTTGTTGTGTTGTTGAGTATTCCATTGTGTTGTTCTGAAGCTACAAGGTTTGGACTATCCTTAATTGGATCCACCATCCTTGACAATGTCAAAAGAGAACAAAAGACATAAATATTTAACGTGGTTCACCCAATCCCTGGGCTACATCCACCAACAGGGAGTCCAATATTATTATTATTTAGTGATTACAACCTGATTACAATCTGTAATCCATTATAGCTCAACACCGCTGCAAGAAGCTACTAAAACATACATCATCATGAAATCCATAACCCTAAGCCATTTTATAAAAGATTATTTTTCCTCTTTAGGATTAGAATGGGTTACAACATGTCGGCCCAAAAATAGCCAAAAAATAGCCCCCCAAAAATAGCTGAAAAATAGCCCCTCGAACTCCGATGAGGGCAGGGGGAAAAGTGTACAGTACTTCCCTAATCAATCACCACAAGATACCAATCTCCCACTTGGGGATATATTAGGCTCCACACAAAGCAATGATCTCCCACTTGGAGACTGACCCTGTACCTCAACTGCTACTATGTGAAGCTCCCACTGGATCCAACCACCTTGGACTCTGTTTTTCCTTTATTCTATTCAGTCTGGTAGACCAAACAAAGATGAACAAGACTTAAAATTCTCCCTTGTTACTACCTTTGTAAACATATATGCTAGATTATCATTTGTATGCATCTTTTCTAGCTTTAACTACCCATCATCCAAAACTGACCGAATAAAATGGTACTGCAACTGTATGTGTTTTATCTTTGAGTGCAAAGTAGAATGGCACTCTAGCTATCTATATACATATAGTTATCCATATGTGGATGTCCCAATTCTTCCATTAAGAATTGAAGCCATATCATCTCCTTGGCACCTCTATAGCAGCAACATACTCTTCCTCTATAGTGGATAAAGCATTCACCTTTTGTAACCGAGAAATCCAACTCATTGTTGTCCTACCAATAGTAAATACATAGCCTTTAGTACTTCACCTTCTATCTATATCTCCTTCCAAATTTGAGTCAAGATGGCCTTATACAGTAGTAGTAGATCCCCCAAAGTGTAAACACTTACTAGATGTACCTCTCAAATATCTGAGAATCCATTTGACTGCATTCCAATGCTCAATCCTAGGGTGACTCATATACCTTCTAGCAACTCCCACTACATGTGCAATATCTATCCTAGTACATTCCATAGCATACATTAAGCTCCCTACAACTGAAGCATAATGTACCTTGAACATTTTAGCCTCCTCTTTTGGTGTCTTTGGACACATCACCTTAGTCAATTTCAAATCACTAGGCAAAGGTGTGCTGACAGCTTTGGCATTCTCCATAGAGAAATGTTGCAACACCTTCTCAATATAATCAGCTTGAGATAAAGTCAATTTCCTATTTTTCTTATCTCTATAAATTTTCATACCAAGGATTTTTTTTTCTGCCCCCAAATCCTTCATAGAAAATGAGTGTGCTAACTGTTGTTTCAACCCCTTAATGTGATCCATGTTAGACCTAGCTACAAGCATATCATCAAAAAATAAACAAAAAATAATGTAGCTATCATCATCCAACCTCTTAAAATAAACACAATGGCCAGAATGACACTGAGTGTATCCATGCTCATTCATAAAAGTGTCAAATTTAATATACCATTGTTGAGGTGCTTACTTCAAGCCATATAAATGTTTCTGCAATCTACACACTAGATTCTCCTTACCCTTGACCTTAAATCCTTGTGGTTGTACCATATATATTTCTTCATCCAAATCACCATGAATAAAAATTGTTTTAACATCAAGCTTCTCTAAATGCAAATCTTCAATAGCCACAATACTTAAAACAATGTGAATAGAAGTCATTTTAACAACGGGAGAAAATATCTCATCAAAATCAATACCCATTTTCTGTGCAAATCCTTTTATGACTAATCTCTCTTTTAATCTTTTCTTACCTCTATCCTCTTCTTTCAGCCTGTAAACCCATTTATTTTGTAAAGCCCTTTTACCTGCAGGTAACTTACATAAATCCCAAGTTTGATTTTTCAGCAAGGAGTCCATTTCTTCTATCATGGAAGACTCCCATTGAATCTTTGTATCCACTTGTACAACTTCATTATAACATTTAGGTTCACCAGCATCTATTAATAAAATAGAATACAAAGAGGGAGAAAATATTTTTGGAGGTCTACTTAGCCTTGTTGACCGTCTAACATTCACTGGGGTTTGTGGTATTTTTTGTTGTTATTGTTGTTGTTTTTGTTGTTGCGGAGCATAAGGAACTACTGGAACATCATATTTTGGAGTATCATCCAATACTACATAATCATTTTATTTCTTCTCATGTTGCTGCAATAGATCTTTGTACAACACTTTCTCGTTGAATATGACATCCCTACTTCTTACAATTTTATGATTTTTAAAATCCCAAAGCCTATAACCAAATTCATCAATACCATATCCAAAGAATACACATCTCTTTGACTTAGCTTCTAGCTTGGTTTTATTTTCAAAATCTATATGTGCAAATTCTTCACAACCAAAGGTTTTGAGAAAAGAATAACTCACCTTCTTACCAATCCATGCTTCCTCTGGAATACCAAAACCCAAAGGAGTAGAGGGACCTCTATTGATTAAATATAATTTTGTATTAACAACCTCTACCCACATGTTTAAGGGAAGCCCAACATGAAGCCTCATATTCCTTGCACACTCCATTATTGTCCTGTTCATGCATTCAACCACTCCATTTTCTTGTGAAGTCCTTGGTATAGTTTTATGCCTATGAATACCATTAGAGGAACAATAATCTTCAAATTTTGTGATGTAATACTCACCACCATTATCAAATTTGAGACATTTTAGCATTTTACTAGTCTCATTCTCAACCAAGCATTTCCATTTCTTAAAAGTTTGAAATACATCAGATTTCTATCTAAGGAAATAAATCCATAATTTTCTTGTTGCATCATCTATAAATGTAACACAATACAGAGAGCCACCAAGGGAAGATACTTGAGTTGGTCCCCATACATCTGTATGCACAAGCTCTAATTTCTCAATTTTTTTTTCCTTCCCACTCTTCACAAAACTAACTCTCTTTTGTTTTCCATACACACAACTTTCACAGAAATCCATATTGACATATTTCAAACCAGGTAAAACTTTCTTTGAATGAAGTAATTTCATACCTTTTTCACTCATGTGCCCAAGTCTGTTGTGCCAGAGTATTGTGTCAAAATCTACAACAACTGTTTGATGTTCTTCCTGCTCAACTACAACAACTGTTCCTCAACATTCATTTTCCTCTGAAACAATTAAAGTAGAAGGAACAGTATGACATGTACAAAGATATAAGGTGCCTACTTTCACACCTTTTTCTACTACTAAGGAAACTTTTGAAACTTTCAAATTTTGATCATTAAAAGTAACTGTGCAACCATCATCACCCAGTTTCCCTATTGAAATTAAATTCCTACTCAGCCTTGGAACATGTCTTACATCTTGTAGTAGCCAATGATTCCCATTCTGTAACTTAATCTTAATTTGTTCCTTTCCAACAATCTAAAAAGGTTCATTATCTTCCAAATAAACTAGCCCAAAATTCCCTTGGACATAATCAAGAAAACAACCTCTATGGGGTGTAGCATGAAATGAAGCCCCAGAATCTAAAACCCATGAATCATCAACATTTTCTAAAGAAAGAAGCAAAGCATCCTCTTAAGATTTATTACTTACCACATTTTCCTCCTTTTTACCTTCTTGTTTGTCTCCTTTATTATTTTGACATCAGTAATCTTTCTTGTTATGACCTAGTTTTCCATAGTACCAACAATCATTTGGTCCTTTGTATTCAAACCTCTTTTCCTTTAATTTTCCTCTTGATTTCCCACAATTTCCATAATTGTTTCCTCTCTCACTCATTCTACCTCTGCTTTGTGCATTCAAGACACTTCCATATGTAGATCTATTGACAATTTGGCTGAGTTGGTTACATAGATATTGTCATTATGGAAACATATGATCTACATGAAGATCGCATAGGTTAGAGAGCTAGTATGTCAGAGTGCAATGTGAAATTGTCTAAGTATGAGACAATGTTTTTACCAGTGAACCTAGAGACAATTTTTGTTTGCGATGTTGATTGGAGTAAGTTCAGTGCTTGTGCACTTGAACATAGAATCTATGATGACTATTGAAGACTCATCTCAGAGTGCAAGTCAGTACGGCATGCACATAAGAAGTTATGACAATTTTACTAAAGACAGTGTCAAGTCGACAAGACAGAATATGAAGACAGAATTGATAAAGAGTTAAGGGATTATTTTGTTTATCAAAATAATGAATTAACAATATAAAGGGATGAAATCCTAGATGTTAACCCTTGGATAAAGTTATTTGTAATATGATAGCCGACTGGAAAGTTATTAATCCTAATAACTTGTATAAATGTAATGTAATCAAGAAGTGATATGTGTAGCGAGATATATGATGCATATGTAATAGCGATAGTGAAAGAGCAGTGAAGAGATATTGATGCAAGTAGTATAAGGTTATGTACCTTAACCTTCTTTTGTAATTAGTGTATATTGTACATTACTTGTTTGGGTAGTGGGCTCATCTAGTAATCACTTTCTGTACTGCCAACTCCTAATAGGGTTGAGGCTTCTAACAAGGCCTATAGCCCCTTAATCAGGACTGAGACACTATATGCATGTAATAGAATCTTAACAGGGTCAACATCCTTAACATGATACTTTTGATTAGTGGATCTTTGTGGGTACCATCCCCACTGGGGTTTTCCCTTGGCTAGGGTTTCCTCGAGAACAAATAATGTGTTATGAGTTCTTTAGTTTTATTGCTATGCATGTTGTTTAGCTTCTTATGTTAGGCATGTGTTAAGATAATCTGTTATATCCATAATTGGGCAAAAGTAAAAATTTTTGGAATACTGATTCACCCCCCCCTCTCAGTATTCCCTATTTCTAACAATTGGTATCAAAGATTAGTTACTCGGAAAAGAATCATTCAAGGAAAGCCTAGTAGCTTGAGTAAGATCTCTATGGATATGGATCAACTACAGAAGAATCTTGAAGAAGCTCTTGAACAGATTGACTTTCTTACCATTGAAAGAGACACTTTGAAAAGAAAATATGATGATGCAAAGAACCTCATTGAGAAATTGAAAAACAAGTTGGAAGATTTGAGATCTGAAAAGGAATCCAAAGTTTTTATTGAAGATTGTGATGACAATTTAGAAAAAGAAAATGAGATCCTTAAGCATGAACTGAAGATAGAAAATTTGAATCTTAGTCTAAAAGATGGAAATGGTAAGAATGAAGCAAATCTAAAATCTGAGAATGAAAGTCTAAAGACTGAAAATGAAGGACTAAAATCTAAACTCGGTAAAGTAACATCTAAACTTGAGAAAGTCAATTTGTAGTATGCTGAACTTGAGAAATACAATAAAATTGTGAAAGGTGAACTGACTCAATCCAAACAACAACTTGAAAAGCTATATTCAACTAGTGAGAAGATTGATGAAAAAATATCTTACCAAAAACCATTCTATGATAAGACTGGTCTTGGATTCAACACTTTTAAAGCAAATGAAGAAAGCAAGGAACTGGATCTAAAATATCTGAAAGCATAGATGAGAAGAAGTCTGATGAGATTAACAAGTCTAAAGATACACCTAAAGAAGAAGAATCACCTAAGCAAGAGGAATCACCCAAAGGTATGCAAAGAGAATTCAAAGGTAGATGTTTTACTTGTAATACTATTGGTCATATGAAGAGAGATTGCACAGGTAAGAAATTCAAACCTCTTAATGGTTATTGTTATAATTGTCATAGTTTTGGACATAGAGCTATTGAATGCAGGAAACCTAAATTTATTGAGAATAATGATGGTAGTAGAATGTTTAGTAATACTAACAATGTAGATAAGAAACCTACTAAAGATATGAATAGAAGAAATGGAGTAATATGTTATAGATGCAACAAGGTTGGACACAGTGTTAGAAACTATAGATCACAGATCAATCAGCCTGGACCAAGATATGGAAACAATGGAATTGTTTGTCAGATATGCAATAAGATTGGACATACAAAAAGGTTTTGCAGAATGAATAATAGAGTTTTTCATCCTAATCCTAATCCTAGAAATCATACAATAAGAAATGAAGATGCAAGTAATAGTCAGAAAGGATGCTGCAGTAATTCAGATGATGTGAAGTTTATCAAGAGCATAGATCAAGGAGACATTCAACATTAAAGGTAATCAGGAAGGTGAAGCATTAAAAGGTAAGAATGAATCTTTACCTGACCCATCGCAAAGTACTTAATTTATGAAAATTACAGTAAAATAGGAACTTAGATTAGTGTAGAAGTAGATATATGATGAACTGAGTCTTGTGCAGTTAATGCAAGGTAGTATATGATGTTCTAATGCTATGGTTAAGAGTGCAAAGAAAAATATTATGTTTTGCGAGATCACAAGAAGTTTTAAGTTTTGCAAGTTAGCAGAATTAGCTTTTTGGAAAGAAGTGACAAAAGAATTGAATGCGATGTCAAATCTAAGTAAGATTGAATTAATAAAAGGTCATGATCGGTATTATTTGATCATCAAAGAAAATTCAAGTGTTAAGGAGATCAAAGTGCAGTGATTGGAAGCATTTTGCAAGGATTTGGAGAAGAATTTTGTGTCGAATCTACGCAAGCCCTAAAATCATGAAATCGAGGTATTTTACTTGACAGATCTTTAAATCAATGAAGGAATTAGAAGAAATCATGGATGTTTCTTTAATTCACAATGTTAGAGATAAAAATAGACCTAAGTTGAAAAGGGAACTAGTAGAACCCTTGGAAGATGATCCTAGGTTAGCTTTATCATCTGTACCAGACGGAGTTTTACATCTAGAGAATGTTAGAAGTTATCTTGGATGCAAACTAGAGACTATTAGTGATAGTGATTTCACCAAGGACTATCAAAAGATCTACAATCTAGACATGACATTGAAAGAAGGATTTGAACATTTGAAAGATAATGAAATCATTAAGTATGCATTACAGTATGAATTTGACAATGAAGAATGTACTAAGATAATCTTAAGCAGAATTCATAATGGGAAGTTTTGGTTGGAAGATAGAGTGATAGATATCATAGCTGACTTGATTCATGAAGTTACTAGACTATCTAAAACTAGAGCCATTCCTTTAAATGAAAAGAACATGAGGAAAATAGTCATAGACAACACAAATTCATCTTATAATGGTAGAGGAATTGTGATTAGTAAGATTGAACAAGATGATGTTAGATAATTATGCAAGATCCTAACCACTAAGTTTTGTGCAAATTCAAGAGAGGATGACATGGTAGCTGGAATGATACATGCAACTTATCTGATGTGTGTTGACAAAGTACAAGTTGATATGTGTGAGATTATGAGAATTCAACTGTTTGAGAATTTGGAAATGATTAAGAAAACTAAGTATACATAGTTTAGATTCTCATCCTTAATCACCTATATGTTTTTACATCTATTGAGAAGATTTCCTTACACCATTGGAAATGACTAGAATGATGGCCAAACTACAATGGAAAGGATTAACCTAGTGTACAAAAGGCATGTTATTGATAAAGTGAATGAGAGTGCAGTATTGGTAATCAAGATATTTCAGGATATAGTGTCTAGCAAATCAAGGATCCCACAGTCTCTTGTGGAGAAGTATAAAAATGAGATATGTTTCATGGTTGATACTGACTTTACCTACATTGAAGCTGTAGAACCTAGAATAGAGTTCATAGACCCTCTTGGCTATGAGATATCTGAGGTAGAGATAGAAGGATATGTGAGTAGGTTACTTAAGTGAAAGTTGGACACTCACTGTAATAGGTTTGGAACCTTTGAGGAGAACTTCAACTCCACAAAGACCTTACTTGAAGAGAAGCAGTCAAAGAAAAGAGTTGAGAGTACTATCAAGAAAATTCTAAAAGATACAGGGATGACTGAGCATGAATTCTTGATAGCAAAGAAAATAGAAGCAATAATCAGAGATATTAGACAAAAAAAAGTTTTGTCTGTTCCTCCTTTATCATCAATTGCAGCACAGCAAGAAGAAAAACAAGTTAAGGTGAAAGTGGAAGAAATTGAGAAGGATCAAGAAGCAAGGATATCCACCAGATCCACTTCCTCCACACCTAGCAAAAGAGTAAAAGAGAGTGCTACTGGACCGGGTAAGAGACATAAAACATTAGTGAAACCAGTTCCAAGGAAAATTGCAATAATCAAAGATGATGACACTTCTATTAAGAAGAAAACTTGGAAACCTAAAGTTGAGAAGCTTAATGAGCAGATCATTCAAGATGGAGACTTTACAAGAATGAATAATTATTATGAACTCTATGATTATGCAGAGAGATTAAATATAGAAAATGCAATGGTAAAGCATATGATTTTGTCTGATAAGAAGTTTGATACAATTCAAGGTAAGATACCTAATTATTTGTACAATAAAATTGTGAATAGGAAGAAGAGAGCATCACAGGAAGACACATCTATTAGAGAAAAGCTTGTAAGAAAGCTTTGTGTTGTAAAAGATGAAGCACACTTTAGTCAGATCATGAAAGCTTTAAGCACCCATTTGAGAACCAAGAAGAGAACAATTCAGATTATGGGAGGTAGATATGAAGAAATTGATACAGAAAGAGAGCAAGAAATCATCAAGGTTATGTCAAAAAATGCTGGAGAACCATCAGTTGCAGCAAAGCAAGCAGGTGAAATAGAACAAGAGGACATTCCCTCTCCACTAGCCATAAACATTGAAGATGAAGTCATGAATGTAGAAGGACTGAAGATCACCTTGGATATTGATGATAACGTATTCAAGAATCTAGAAAACATTATTGACAATTCGGCTTTTGAAGAGTAGGAGACTACCAAAGGAGAAGAGAAAATAGAGACCACAATTGTAGAGACCTCAGTGACAGAAAAACAAGTACCTTTTCCCACTAAAGAAGATATCGGTCTTACTCCTGAGACTGGAAAGAAGAGTTAGATTGGATCTATGATTGAGCATTTGGGAAAGGAAGTAGATGATGATGATCAAATGGAATTGATCACATCCTTGAACAAGATCATTGGAAAGAACAAGAAAGTAAAAAGTCTTGAAGGATGCCTGAAGGAACTTACTGAGAAGTTACAAGGGGTTGTAACTACACAAATTGTAGAAGCTAACCCTCTGAAGAAAGCAAAGAAAGTGATGAACACTTTTGATAGTGAATTCACAAACTTAACTGATATAGAAAAAGTGAAAGCTCAAGTAGCCTATGAGACCAAAATGCTTTTGAACATTAGCCAGAATATCAGGAATGATATCAACAATCTTGATATCTGAATAAAGGACTTGAGGAAGAATTTGGAAAGAGGAAAATCTTTGTACATCCAGTGTACAAAATCAGTGACCTTGACAACAGAAGAAGATCAGAAGATGGAGATGAAGGAAGCAGAAATTCAGAATGAAACTAACTCCCTTTCAAGCCCTAATGTGAAGATATTTGATGTTGAGAAGAAAATTCATAAGATATATGATGAAATCAGAATTTTGCAAGATGAAAAAGATAGGAAAATGAAAAGATTCACTCTTTTAAGAGAGCACACTTCTATGAAGTTAAGTATCATTGAAGGGAAATTGGAAGAATGTCTTTTAGCTAAGACATCTTTTCAAAAGTTTAACTTTGAGAATCTCCAAGCATGTGAGATAGTATCTTATGGATTATGTGCAGTACTTAGTGCGGTAGATTCTATTAAGAAATCATGGGAGAAGGAGTTAGAGGCTATAAAGATTGATTTTTTAGATTGTGTTGCAAGCCTACCAGCTTTGCAATATTGAATTGAGGTATAATCTTTTTGTGAATACAGTTTTGTAACCCTCCTTACCTTTATTTTGTCATTGTTGTCAAAGGGGGACATATATATAGTAGAAAATTGATTAGAAAATGATAAGGATTGATACTCTTAGGGGGAGTACTGTATTAGAGATAAGTGTTTTTTTTGGAGTTATAAGAATAGTATATATTTTATACTATGGCCACAATTTTGAGATTTTGAAGTTGTAGAGTTAGCCAATTTTCTCATATGTTGCCACCAATGACAAAGGGGGAGATTGTTGGAAATTTGGCTGAGTTGGTTACATAGATGTTGTCATTATGGAAACATATGATCTACATGAAGATCGCATAGGTTAGAGAGCTAGTATGTCAGAGCACAATGCAAAATTGTCTAAGTATGAGACAATGTTTTTACCAGTGAACCTGGAGACAGTTTTTGTTTGTGATGTTGATTGGAGTAAGTTCAATGCTTGAACACTTGAACATAGACTCTCTGATGACTATTGAAGACTCATCTCAGAGTGCAAGTTAGTATGACATGTATGGAAGAACTTATGACCATTTTACTAAAGACAGTGTCAAGCTGACAAGACAAAATATGAAGACAAAATTGATAAAGAGTTAAGGGATTATTTTGTTTATCAAGATAATGACTTAAAAATATAAAGGGATGACATCCTAGATTTTAACCCTTGGATAAAGTTATTTTTAATATGATAGCCGACTGGAAAGTTATTAATCCTAATAACTTGTATAAATGTAATGTAATCAAGAAGTGATATGTGTAGCGAGATATATGATGCATATGTAATTTAGTGATAGTGAAAGACCAGTGAAGAGATATTGATGCAAGTAGTATAAGGTTATGTACCTTAACCTTTTTTTGTAATCAGTGTATATTTTACATTACTTGTTTGGGCAGTGGGCTCATCTAGTAATCACTTTTTGTACTACCAACTCCTAACAGGGTTGAGGCTTCTAACAAGGCCTATAGTCCCTTAATCAGGACTAAGACACTATATCCATGTAATAGACTCCTAATAGGGTCAAAATCCTTAACATGATACTTTTGATTAGTGGATCTTTGTGGGTACCATCCCCACCGAGGTTTTCCCTTGGCCAGGGTTTCCTCGAGAACAAATAATGTGTTATGAGTTCTTTAGTTTATTGCTATGCATGTTTTTTAGCTTCTTATGTTTTGCATGTGTTAAGATAATCTATTATATCCATAATTGGGCAAAAGTAAAATTTTTTGGAATACTAATTCACCCCCCCCTCAGTATTCCCTATTTCTAACAAGATTCACCTGAGCTTTTCCTATGATTTTCCTCACTAAGAATCACACCAATAACATCATCAAATTTTAGGGTATTAGAACCATAAATAGAGTTACTAACAACCATTAACAAACCATTCCATCTTTCAAGAAAAGAACACAAAATCAAGAGAGCCCTAATCATCAAAAGTAACAATTAAAGAAGATAATTGACTGGTAACCGTATTAAACTCATTCAAATAATTAGTAAAAGATCCACCTTTTGTCATCTTCATATTAAACATACGCTTCATGAGAAATACCTTGTTTGAAGCAGAGGGATTTTCATAAAAATTTTCTAGGATGTCCATCAGCTCTTCAGTTGTCTTCTCTTTCCTAATATTAAATGCCACTAATTGTGCCTGGCACAATCGAATACTTCCAAGTGCCTTTATGTCAAGAATATCCCAGTCCTCATCAGACATTTTTGATGGTTTCTTGGATTGTCCTTCCAATGGCCGCTATAGATCCTTCTAATAGAGATAGTCCTCCATTTTCATTTTCCATAACTGAAAGTTCTTCTCATTAAACTTCTCAACCTTCAGCTTACCCTTGTTTGACATTAATCCCACTCAACCGTGAGATTCCCACTAAACCATGAGACCTTCCTGTAGAGGATAACTAAAAACAACCTTTCTCTGATACCACTTGTTAGGATTAACAAGATAGAAATAATGGTTACATACAAATATAACTAATATCAGTCAACAATAAACCACACATAAAGAGAACACAAGACACAAAGATTTAATGTGGCTCACCCAATCCCTGGGCTACGTCCTCCAACAACGAGTCCAATATTATTATTATCCAGTGATTACAACCTGATTACAATCTACAATCCCTTACAACTCAATGCCACCACAAGAAGCTACTAAAATATACATCATCATGAAATCCCTAACCCTAAGCTATTGTATACATGCTTATTTTTTTGCTTGAGGGTTAGAATTGGTTACAACATGTTGGGCCAAAAATAGTCAAAAAATAGCCCCCCCCAAAAAATTTCTTGGGGGCTCTACCCTCAAACCTCCGGACATTCATGGGCTATCACTCCAAAACCCCCACTCGGGGCCTAGCCAGACCTTGAACCCCAATGAGGGTGGGGGAAAAAGTGTACAATACTTCCTTGATCAATCACCAAAAGATTACAAATATTACAACTATGCACTTGATACAAAAAAACATAATTAACAATGTATATTTTGTCATAGCTCCCTAAATGATTCTTAAGTTGTTCCCTTGTAGTCTATCTTATAGCTAGGGAGATTACAAGTCACTCTTTTCAAGTTGCTAATAAAATAATCAAGATATCTTGGAGTTTTATTATAGATCCCAATTTTTCTTATCTTATCCACTACCATTTCTATGTTCCTATATTGGATAAGGTTTACATGAGATTTTTTGGGATTTACATGAATAAGTAGAGTACAAACATATTATTTGATGTGGAGTCACACTAGTGTTAAAAATAGGGTTGTCTATTCAAACTATATAAACACTATGCATACAGGAGTAAACACTATGTCAATCTAGACTGGGCCAAATCCAAGCCTTACAACTCAGATAACAATGCAATCCTTAATGATCTTGAGATTATAAGTTGACTGATAATGATATCCTAGTCGGAGGTGGTACAAAGATATGTAACACTAAAAAACTATAATTATTACAATTATCTAGCCTATAATAGGAGGGTTTGTTCTTGTAGCAAGATAGAAGCAAAAAAATTTGTGGGGTTGTATCTTTTTGCAATAACAAGAAGTAATCCCATGTGAAGCCTCACTTTCTAGAATCACTTCCTTTTTTTTTTGCATGCTTGATCAAAGAGTGCATATGCCAACAAAAATCTCAAAGGGCATTTTAAATAGTGGTAGTAGAATGGTTACTATTAGAAAAGGCATGAAATTTACCTTTGCAAATATCAAACTTACGACCAATAACTTTGATGATTAAGGATCATTAATATTGGAGAATTTGGGAGGATGTTCAAAGGAGAAATTGAAGATGGTGTTTTGGTTGCATTGAAAAAGAGTAAATGCACAATCCAAACAAGGTCATAGAAAGTTTAAAATTGAGATTGAACTCTCAAGTTTTCTCATCTTGTGAAACTCATAAGAAGGCGAGGAATTGAATGTAAACAAATTTTTTATAATAATAATATAATATTTTTTTTATAAATGTATACTTAATAAAACATAATACTATTTTTTTTATAATCAGATTAAGAGAAATGCAGATATGAACAATTCACACTTTACATAACATATCCTTGGGAAAACTTTCCAGCTTGAAGGTGAAAAACCCATCATCAATATCTCTTATATTTATTGTTGTAATTGATTACAAATTGACCAAATTATAAGGGCATTTGCAAGATCGATCTACAACTATAATAATGTGACTCTTACAACATATATAAACATCCTTGAGTCAAGTATAGAAATGTTGAAGATGTATGATCTGAATGTGAATATGTATCGATCTGCTTTAGACTGCATGTATCTTTGTCTGTGTGTGTGTCTATACATACATACATACATACATACATACATACATACATACATATATATATATATGTATATATACACACACACATATATATATATGTATATATACATATATATATATGTATATATACATATATATATATGTATATATACATACATATATATATATGTATGTATATATACATATATATATATATATGCGTGTGTGTTTGTGTGTATATATACACATACATACATATATATATATATATATATATATATATATGTATATATGTATGTATATATACATATATATATATATATATGTATGTATGTATACATACATATATATATGTATGTATACATATATATATGTATGTATACATATATATATATGTATGTATACATATATATATATGTATGTATACACACACACACACACATATATATATATATATATATATATATATGTATGTACACACACACACACACACACACACACACACACACACACACACACACACACACATATATATATATATATATATATATATATATATATGTATGTATGTATGTATGTATGTATGTATGTATGTATATATACAAGTATATATATATATCTACCTTTAACTGAATATGCCTTTGTGTGTGTGTGTCTATATATATATATATATATGCACTTGTATTCGGTTGTATTTCTTGAAATGAATGAGATCACACATCTCATTATATATATGTGAGAGGTGCCCTTTCACCAAGGGTCAGCCCTTTATGAGTTAACACAACTTATACAAGAAGGTGGCAGTTATTGCTTAGTCGACTTAACATAAACATTTAATTATTTTTAATATATAAATTTCTTTATACAAATGTCTAAGGTCGATAAGCCAATTAGATTTTTGTGTAGTCTAATGTCGGCATGTGGATTCTTACCACAAATATAAAATTAACACTCCCTCTTAGCTAGGGAGGAATCCTTCTCAATTAAGTAGTGATATCCATCATGGCTACTCCCAAAGGGTGGGTCCATCATGGAAACTCCTATAAATAGAAATAAAAATGAACAAAAGTGCTCATCAAGGAATCAATTAATGTGATATCATCATGTCATCATGACACTCACCATGGCTACTTCCAGAGGGTGAATAAACAAAAATGCTAAGTCATGGAGTCTCTCAACATGACATCCACCATGGTGTCATGTCCCCTTTTCAAATAATTAAAAATAATAACTTTTGCTAAGGCTGGCAGGCTCAAAAAGTAAAGTTTCAGGAAAAAGGGCTAATATTTGGAAACCAATGGATTAATAAATAATAATTATTATTAAAACATGTATTATTGAGCCCTCTTGGTCATGAGTTAGGGTTATGCCCTATTTTAAAGGGGTTTGGAGGCATTTTCAGGCTGATTCTAGAACTTGATTTTTGCTCATTGCTTTATTGTTCTTCAGAGGCTGCCAAACCTATGGAGAAGGAGACCCAAAGATGGGAGTTTGTAGATTTATAGGAAGGATAAGGATGAAATTTTGAGGCCATTCCATGTGCAAGCTCATGCAGAGTTTTCCCTTGTGCTGAACAGTGCAAATTTGTGAGTTTTCAAGTGTGTTTTTATAAGATTTTAGTGTTTTTGGTTGAGTTTTTCATATCAGTTTGGTTTTCTGCTATATTGCAGCCATTATGATGTTAAAATAGAGCTGAATATATGTATTGGGTCGTGATTCTACTTCTGTGATAGATTATTAGTGTTTTATGGTGTTTCTGGGCTATTTTATGTTGTTTTCGGGAGCCCGATGAGCATTGTTTTTGTCCTCCATTTGGGAGCTGTTGTGTAAAATCTATATAGATATGGAAATGTCATTTTGTAGGCCATTATGCTAGTGAAATTTCTATAAAATTTTTTACTTTCATATTTATCAATAATATGTGAAGCTGTGAAGTTTTTGGCACTATTTCGGGCATACTCAATTTGGGTTTTATTAAGAAATTGCATAATCTTTCAAAGTGTTGATTGTTTGATTTAATAATCTGATTAGAGGATTTAAATATGATATAAAAATTAGAAAGGGGACATTTTATTGGTATCAGAGCTATGATCTTGCCAACTTGAGGGTTTGTAGAAGTTTGTATGCAACTAAGTGAAGAGAAAAGAGATATTTGCAGCGAGAAAATAATAAAGAAATTTGGTCAAACCTCCAGTTGAAAATAAAAGAAGAAAATCCAAGGAAGGAACAAGTATGGCTGACCTGGATGAGATGGAAAAAAAATTCTTCTAGGACATCTAGAACACTCAAAAGTAAATAGTGGATAGTTTGATAGAAACTAGAGAGGCTTTGTGATTATTGACAGAAAAACTCCAAGGAGTTGTATCTATAAATGAGAGAGGGAGCACTTCAAAGGAGCCAAGAAATCTAAAACCCACACCCTCTAAATCAACAACAACTATTTTCTTGCCTGCAGATGAGCCACTAGTACCAAATCTAACCCTTAGTCCTATGGAAGAGGTTACAGGTAACTTGATTACATTAAGAGTTACTTACAATGGCTTAGATGATGACTTTCGTAGTTCGGTTCCTTTTAGAGAATATGTGGATATGATGAACACTTTGATGCCCAAGAAAGAGTATAGGAGGGAGCAGGACATAAGTGGAAGAGAGCTCAAAGATAAAATAAGCAAGTTTAAAACACCTTCTTTTGATGGAACAAATAAAATTTTAGCTAGAGCATGGCTACAAAAATTACAGACCTTCTTCACACTTAACCCCATGAAGGAGAGTGATGCCGTTCAATTCACAAGTCTACACTTGGAAGATGCAGCCTATGATTGGTGGTATCATGGAATGACTACTCAAGGTCATGATCAGGTAACTACATTTGATGATTTTAGTCAAAGAGTGATAGATAGATTTGATCTCAAGGAGGATGAAGAGTATTTTAAACAATTGTCAAAGTTGAGGCAAACCAAATCAGTTAATGAGTATGTAGAAGAGTTTCAAAAAGTGGCTGTTATGGTACCTGATATGAGTGAAAAGAGGATTGTTTATCTTTTTCTTGATGGTTTGGAAGATTCTGTTAAGGGTTTGGTTAAGGCTTTCTCACCCTCAACCTTACAGGAAGCTATCAAAAGAAGCTTGCAACTTGAAACTTGTGTGCCTATGAAACTAGTCACTAATAAAAAACCCCCAAATCTTTGGCAACATAAGGGAAATTTTAGAAAAAGACTTTTCCAGCACCAACACCAAAGAATGTGATAAATGTAGCAAAAAAGAAGGTAGATGAAGAGACTAGGAGTTAATTACGAAGGAAAAATCTTTGTTTCACTTGTAGAGAACCATGGGTTCCAGGACACAGATGTTTGGGGAAATGTCAAGTGTACTATATTGAAGTTGCTTCAGAATCTGATTCAGATGAGCATGAGGAATTTCATGACACTAAGGAGGAGGAAGAATAGGAGAAAGAAAAACAAATAAGCAAGGATGGCACTTTAGTAGCATTATCAAGAGTCCCAAGATACCATCCCTTTTGAATTCAAGGGGTACTAGCAGGGAAAAGGTTGATAGTTCTTCTTGATAGTGGGGCAACTCACAATTTTATTGATGAGGGATTTGTCATGAAAAGAGGGCTTAAAGAAGAAGATTTTGAGGGATTCAATGTTACTGTAGCTGATGGATCACTATGCCTTGCACACGGGTGGTGAAACAACTCAGGATGACCTTAGGAGATTATGAGTTATGTGATGACTTCTATGTTGTTGGCATTGGGGAGATAGATCTTGTATTGGGTGTTCAATGGTTGCACTCTATTGGAGGCTATTACATGAACCATCAAACTATGGAGTTTAAATTTCATTCCAATGGGAAAGAAGTCTTATTGAGAGGCTTATCAAATGGAGCACCTAAGGTGGTCACTGCAAAGAGGATGGAGAGGAATTTTTGAAGAGGACAAGTAGCATGGGCAGTGAGAGTCATAATCCATCGAACAAGATCTCCAAAGAGTCAAGGTAATTTCCATTTTGAAATTTAAAATATTCTTGATAAGCATAGTATAGTTTTCAATGATTTGCCTCCAGGATTACCACCAGATAGAGGTTTTGAGCATGTTATAAAGTTAGAATAGGGTGCCAAACTAGTTATAACAACTCCATATTGCCATCCAAGAGGTTATAAGGAAGAAATAGAAAAAACTATTAAGGAACTCCTGGACATGGGATTCATATGGCCTAGCTCTAGTCCATTTGCATCATCTGTAGTACTTGTCAAGAAAAAGGATGGTACAATGAGAATGTGTATAGACTACATGGCTCTAAACAAGAAGACCATAAAAAATTGGTATCCCATACCACACATAGATGAACTCATTGATGAGTTACATGGAGCTGTATACTTCTCAAAAATTGACTTAAGATCAGGGTACCATCAAATCCCCATGAGGAGGGAAGACGTGGAAAAGATTTCTTTCAGATGTCACTATGGGCACTTTGAATTTCTTGTTATGCCATTTGGCCTCACTAATGCACCATCAACATTCCAATCTTGTATGAATAAGGTATTCAGCAAACATCGTCAAAAATTTGTTTTGGTATTTTTTGATGATATCTTGATTTATAGTAAAACATGGAAAGAGCATCTAAAGTACATAGACACTATTTTGAGAATCTTGGAGCAGCAATATTTCTATGCTAAGCTATCTAAATGTGAGTTTGGTTTGATGGAGATCCTATATTTGGGACATATTATAAGTTCTAAAGGAGTACAGGTTGATCAACAAAAAATTCAAGCAATTTTGGATTGGCCTCCACCCACTAATCTTACACAGTTGAGAGCTTTCTTCAGGTTGTGTAGCTATGATAGGAGATTTGTCAAGGGATTTTCTTAGCTTTCTTTCCCCTTGACTGATTTGAAAAAGAAAGGAGCTTTTATTTGGATAGAAGAGGCACAAAAAACATTTGATAAGCTTAAGGAGGTAATGAGTTCATGCCTTGTGCTTGCAATTCCAGATTTCTCTTTACCTTTTGTTGTTGAATGTGATGCTTCTGGAGAAGGTATAGGGGATGTCCTAACTCAAAGGGGACATCCAATAGCATTTGAGAGTAGAAAATTAAATCAATTAGAGAAAGGTTACTCCATCTATGATAAGGAAATGTTGGTAATCATGCATGCGCTTCATAAGTTTAGACAATATTTGGTATGTAGGAGATTCATTGTAAAGACAGACCATAATAGCCTCAAGTTCTTCTTGAACCAAATGGATTTGAATGATCATCAACAAAAATGGGTAAGAAAATTGCAAGATTATGATTTTGATATTGAATACGTGAAAGGAAAGAATAATGTGGTTGCTAATGCTCTCTCAAGAAAGCCCACTTTGTGTTCCTTAACATCTATCTCTGCTGATTGGAAAGTCTCCATAATTTTAGAGTATGCTAAAGATTCCTTTTCCACCAAGATTTTGGATAAGTTAGTGGATGATAATAGGTACAAGGTTGTTGATGAATTGATTTATTACAAGAACAGAATCTTCTTAGTGCCAGGATCAAAAACTAAGGAGAGGATATTGAGGGCCTTTCATGACACACCTTTGGTTGGTCATCAAGGATACTTCAAGACATACAGGAAAATTTGAGAGAGGTTTGCATGGAAGGGTATGAAGGAGGATTTCCTTAAACACATTAAGGAATGCATGGTATGCCAACAAAACAAGAGTGAGCAAATTTTTCTTGCGGGGTTGTTACAGCCACTTCCTATTCCTGAAGAAAAATGGGAAAGTATTTCCATGGACTTCATCACTGGGTTGCCCAAGGTTCAAGGTAGGGATTGGATATATGTGGTGGTAGATAGACTAACTAAGTATGCACATTTCTTTCCCATCGCATCTGATTTCAAGGCATCACAAGTGGCATAATTGTTCTTCAAGGAAATTTTTAGGTTACATGGCTTGCCTAGAAACATTGTCAGTGATCGGGATAGTAGATTCCTCAAATATTTTTGGAAGGAGATCTTTCATTTGGAAAGAACTGAACTCACTCCCAATACTAGCTATCACCCTCAAATAGATGGATAAATAGAGATAGTTAATAAATGGATAGAGGGATATTTGAGGAACTATGTTTCAAATCAACAACATGCTTGGGTGAAATAGTTGCACCTAGGGGAGTATTGTTACAATACATCTCATCACATGTCTATTGGTATGCCTCCTTTTTGTGCTCTCTATGGTTATGATGCCCTTTTCTTTATTGATCTAGTACTTTCAGATAGTAGAGTACTTGCAACAAGTGATTTCATTAAGCAAAGCCAAGACATAATAAGGTCCCTCAAGGATAATCTAAAACATGCACAGAACCAACATAAGTTGTACTTTGATAGGAAAAGGACTAAAAGATCTTTTGAGGTGGGAGATTTTGTATTTTTTAGGTTGTAGCCATATAAGAAAAGCACCTTGAATAGGAGTGGGGCAGAGAAGCTCAAGCCAAGGTTCTATGGGCCTTATAAGATCATCAGGAAGGTAGGAGAGGTAGCTTATGAATTGGAGCTCCCACCAAATAGAAAAATACATGATGTTTTCCATGTCACTTGCCTGAAGAAGGTTCTAGGCTAGAAAACCATAGTATCTACAAAACTACCACCTCTTGATGATGAAGGGAAATTAGTCTTAATACCATAAGAGGTTTTGGATACAAGAGAGAAAAGATTGAGAAATAGGAGCATCACAGAGCATTTGGTCAAATGGAAAGGATTACCATTGGAGGATGAAACTTGGGAAGGAGCACATATTCTTGAGCATCCCAACCTTCATTTCTTGAGGACAAGCAATATTTTGGAGGGAGGACTTTTCATGTCCCCTTTTCAAATAATTAAAAATAATAACTTTTGCTAAGGTTGGCAGGCTCAAAAAGTAAAGTTTCAGGAAAAGGGGCTAATATTTGGAAACCAATGGATTAATAAATTATAATTATTATTAAAATATGTATTATTGACCCCTCTTGGTCATGAGTTAGGGTTATGCCTTCTTTTAAAGGGGTTTGGAGGCATTTTTGAGCTGATTCTAGAACTTGATTTTTGCTCATTGCTTTGTTGTTCTTCAGAGGTTGCCAGACCTATGGAGAAGAAGACTCAAAGAAGGGAGTTTTCAGGTTTCTAGGAAGGCTAAGGATGGGAGTTTGAGGCCATTCCATGTGCAAGCTCATGCGGAGTTTTTCCTTGTGCTAAACAGTGCAGATTTGTGAATTTTCGGGTGTGTTTTTGTAAGATTTTGGTGTTTTCGGTTGAGTTTTTCATATCAATTTGGGTTGCTTCTATATAAAATAAATTTTTATGGTAAAATAGAGCTGAATATATATATTGGGTCGTGATTCTACTTCTGTGATAGATTATTAGTGTTTTATGGTGTTTCCGGGCTATTTTGTGTTGTTTTCGAGAGTCCGATGAGCATTATTTTTGTCCTCCATTTGGGAGCTGTTGTGTAAACTCTATAAAGATCTGGAAATGTAATTTTTTAGGCCTTTATGCTGGAGAAATTTCTATACAAATGTCTACTTTCAGATTTATCAATAATATGTGAAGCTGTGAAGTTGTTGGCACTGTTTCGGGCATACCCGATTTGGGTTTTATTGAGAAATTGCATAATCTTTCAAAGTGTTGATTGTTTGATTTAATAATCTGATTAGAGGATTTAAATATGATATAAAAATCATAAAGGGGACATTACACATGGCTACTAATAGAGGGTGGAAAAAGGGCTTTCAACTCAAAATTCTCTTTTACTGAGAGGAATGCATTAACAAGGGCTTGTACCTCAAACTTCTCTCACACAGATAATAATGCATTAACAAGGGCTAAAACTTCAAATTTCTCTCACAAAGAAACATGCATTAACAAGGGCTTACACCTCAAATTTATCTCAAAGAGAAAGATGCATTAACAAGGGATTTCACCTCATATTTATCTGTCTCATAGAAATATACACTACAAGGAATCTTCATGATGATGTGACCCCCTTTGAAGCTCTAAGTACTAACATCAACCTCTTGACCTTCTCATCCAAGGTTTCCTCTATAGTTTTTTCAGACTTTGTTTGAATGTTGATTCCTCCTCTTCGAAGAATCATATTGAATTTAGAATAAGAACCCTTCTAAATCCATTTTAGACCTTGGCTCCTTCTGAAATGCCCCCATGGAAAGTTTTGCAATAGTAACAAGTTGTGTGGATCTAAGTTTACAATCTTGAGAAAAGTGACCATACTTGTCACACCTAAAATACTGAATGTGAAAGAGATCCTTCTTCTTCTTTGGTTCAAGGGAAGAATCTAGTTCTCCATTTCTATTCCTCTTCGAATTGTCTCTTTCTCTACAAGTATGTGTAGTAAGAACTTGATTTTTTACATCCTGGTTGTTTTGTCCAATTCCTCTTGTTGTCAACTTGGACTCTTCTTGAATATAATTTGTTCGAAGATGATCAAACTTGGGCAACTTAGATCTCCCATTGATGCCTTGAAAAAAGGGCTCCCAAGATAGGGGAAGACCATTTAGTGCCAAAATAAAAAGATCTCTCTCTACAATTATGTCCCCAATAGTGCTTAGCCGATCTCTCAAATCAACAATCTTCATAAAGAATGAGATGACAAAATCTTCTTTGTCCGTTTTTACATGGTGTAGTTTTTGTCTCAAGGAAAGGGCTCTGTTTGTATTGTTTTTTTCACACAATCCTTTTAGAGTATAAAAGATTTCTTTAACTGGCTACAACTTGGAGATGATTGGTACTAGGTGATTCATCATAGAGTCTATAAATATCTTCCTAGCCTTAATGTCATTCTTCTTTCATTGGATTTTCTCAATACATCTGAAGGCTTGGCCATATTACTTTCCATAAAATCAAGAAGATCATTCTCCTCGAATACAATGAGTACCTTGGGTTTCCAAGAGTTGAAGTTTGAGGCTCCATCAAGCCTATCTTCTACCTTGACACCATTCACCATCTTCTCTTTCTGCACAAATGCTACTTCAAAGATCTTCCCTCTAGATGAACAAATTTATTTGACTGCTTAAATAAATCTAATCAGATCTTTTCTTAGACCCACTCTAATACCATGTTATTTTTATGATCGGATTAATAACAATGCAGATATGAATAATTTACACAACTTTACACATCATATACCCTAGGAAAATATTCCAAATTAAAGGTGAAAAACCCAACAATAATATCTCTTATATTTATTATTGTAATTGATTACAATTAGACCAAATTGTAAGATATAAAAATATATATAAAGATATATTTTTATATCTATGTATGTGTGTGTAGTGGAAAATATATCACAACCTAATCCAAGACAAAGAGATCCCAATTGATTAGCCAAAAGGAGATGATCAATGCAAAGAGGAATCAACTGATTATGGATAAAGAGGGAAAAGGGGATCTAATTATAAAACAATAAATCATAAAGATTAGGATAAAATAAAACACTTATCTTGAAAGGTAGCAGATCTAGAAATTGAGGTTTTCTGGTGTCTGTATAGAGTTCTTGGAAATTATGCAACCGAATCTGAAACTGAAATACAGAGATAGAGAAAACCTAGAAATCTTTTGCTTTTTTGAGTCAAGTCGACCTTGACCCCTTTATGTCGACCTTGACCTACGCTACTCAGACAAAAATTCTGTTTACGGATCCTAAAAGTTTGTCAAAAAGGGTATTTGAATCCGCTTTGTAATTCATTGTTTCACACCTGTTCCTGCAAGAAAAATGGTTTTGTTGTTTGTATGAGGGGTTTGCCTTGGTCAAACCCTAGTTTTGGAATTAACCTTCAAATATAATTGAAATGGAGAATGCTAGCAAGTAGTAAAAGTAGATCTAACAACGAAGCTATGATATTCAATAGATATGCAATTGTATTTGAAATGTAAACAAGTATGTTAATATGAAAGCTTAGACTGAACATCAAAAACCATAAATGTAAATCAAAACCTCCATGATTGTATGTTTGGAATCCATCTTGAAGGAAGAATGAATAGATCTTGAAGATGAACAAAGGATCTTGAAGGAAGATCACACCACCATGATGGATAGATCTAGGGTTTAAATGATGAATCTTGAATGCTTGAACTAAATCCCTTCAAAGGTTTGAATGCTTGAATCCTTGATCTTCAATGGAGAAATTGAATGCTTGAATCTTTATTTCTCTTGTGATTGATAATTTCTTTTGATTGATCACTTGAATTGAAATGAGAGGAGAATGCTTCCTTATATACTAGTTTAGGGAAAAAATTTCTAGAGAGGCTGACATAGGAGAAATAAATTCCCATTAAGTCTATACCCCTAGGAGTGGACCTAAATTAAATATATACTTTAAGAGTTTACCATTTTAAAGCCCAAAATAGCCGACCCAAAAGCGGGAAATAATTCTTTCTGAAACTCGACATTCGAAAACCTCTAGAATTTTAAATTTGGACCCTGGGTTAGGGTCAAGGTCAACCTTGACCTAGGTCATGGTCAAGGTCAAACTTGACCTAGGTCAGGGTTAAGACCAACCTTGACCCAGAAGGTTGACCTTGACCTAGGTCACAGTCAAGGTCAAACTTGACCTAGGTCAGGGTTAAGATCAACCTTGACCCAGAAGGTCAACCTTGACCTTGAGGTCAAGAACCTCAAATTCTCAGAGCAGGATGCCATAAATAGGCAAAAAAGAAGTGGAAAACAAGGCAGGACAGGGAAAAAGCTAGATCCAAGTCAAAGACCCATTCAAGGCATTTGACATGACCCCAAACCACTTACTTGAAGGGCTAAACTAGTCCTAAATGGAAGTGCTTCCATTTTCCGATGATACATTTAGCCCCCACTTTAGCAAGAGTATGGACTCAATGCAAACTCTTGGTAAAGTTAGAAGAAAGACTCCAGTGGATCACAATGAGGTAGAATATTACTTAGTTGAGGACATGAGCCCCCAAGCCAAGGATTCTAACTCAACACACATGCATGAGGGTGAAAAAAAAAAAGAAAATAAAGATAGCTAAAATATAGACAAAGAGGGGTTAGTACAAAAATAAACCCAAATCAACTAGCAAAGGAAACCTTGCTAAGAAATGTTTCCTATACAAATATCATATTTGGAAAGCTATTATAAAATCATAAATGATTACATAAGAAAGACAATAGCAACACTATAAATAACATAGCTTCACGATCTAATCCTACTAGCATGAAAGTGAAAGAGAAAAGAGAGAGTGATTAGCTTGCCCAGTAAGATGCCCACCTTACCGTGAATCACCAAGGAGGGATTGCCCAACAGGTAGCCAAACCTGATAGTTCACCCAAAAACTGTGCTTTGTAGTTATAATGCATATTCTAACAACTTTTGAATTACCCATAGATCCACATTCTTGTATCACTATGGAATATAAAATGCATGTATCTTCAGGATTTAGCAACTTATGTGCATTGCCTTCTAAGGATTTAGCATATTTGAAATTGAAAATGCGTGTCTCTTTGGGATTTAGAAACTTATGTGTGTTACCTTTTGAGGATTTAGCATATTGCAAAATAAAAAATATAGCATAAGAAAGACCCTATATATGCCCCCCTCCTTATCATGGCTACCTCATAGACAAGATAAGGAAGAGAAAGGAGGATACCTACTTCACAAAGTAAGGAGATATCCTATTAACAACAATGTACACTATATTCTTAGCAAAGGGTATTGACCCTTACATCCAAGAGCATAGATATTCATGAAAAAGGATATGTCACTTATGGAAAAAGGATCCTCAAAGAGAAAGAGATCTTATATATCAACAAGACCCCCACCGTAGAGGAGTGCTTTGGATAAAATATCATCTTTCAAAGAAAAGCAAAGAGGGACCAAAGATTCAATCAAAAAGCCCCTTGTAATCAAGAGGAAGAGGAATGTTGGAAGGAAAGAATCAAACTCTAACCATACAACAAGGGCAAGAATTTATAAAGAACATAATTTAAAAAATAAATAAGAGGTGATAACTTAGGACAACAACCTCTCACATAAAATGATATCCATAGCCAAAACATCAGTTAGTATAATGAAATAATGTTGCAGAATAAACAAATGCCACTAAGCTAAGGAAAGAAGATCCCTAGACATAGAGAAAGAAGGAAAACCTTGCCCCCAGAGATGAAAGCAAGGGATACCTTTGTAAAACAAATGTCTTTAGAAAAGATATCATGAATACTAGAAAAGAGCTATGGATGATTATGAACCATAATCCAAAACCATAGGGAAAGAGTATAGAAAGAATAACCAATTAAGCTCAAAATAAAATATATGCTAAGAGCATAATGGATCCTAGAGAAATGGATGAAAAACCTCTTTTCCCCCAGTGAAGAGACAAGAGGAGAAAATATCTACATTATAGAAGAATGAGGGGTAGTCCCCGTATCGAAATTATGAAGGAATTGTAAAACCACACGAGAGTGAGATATAATTCTTAAAGAAGCTCTTTCTCTAACATACATCTTGAAATGCACACAATCAAAAAGTAAATGTATATTACTATAGTGAAAAGGACATTTGTACTTGGAGAGAGCATCTTTTGGCATAGGTTTAAAGATTTCTTTTTTAGAATTCATTAACTGAACATACACCTTCTTAGCCACATCTTGAGGAGTGTCAAGGTAATTTGAGGAAGGTGTTGGAAGAAGAACATGAAGATGAGGGTGACAAGATAGTAGAAAACCAAGACCACACATATCTTGTTTAGGGGATAGATGAACCAAATATTTAATACCGTGTTCATTAACACCAATCCCTAAACCCTTATAACCTTGTTTAGCCATTGAATTGTATCCTATAGTATACATTCTTTTAAAGCTTCTATAGGAGGTGATTGTTTATGGTGATCATGAGAAAATGTTGTATATGGTGGATTAATAGGTTTAGAGGAAGTTTATTTTCTCTTCCCTTTAATATATTTATGGATCAAATAATAAGGGGAAGTAAATCCAATAGTTCTTGCACATCTGCATCATGAACCATAGTTTGAGCCTCATCATAAGTGTGAGAAGAACTAGGAATAGAAGATGGAGAATTGGGAATGGGAATATTAGGAAATGGATTAGGAAGGATAGGATTAGGATTAGGAAGATTAGGAACTAGATTAGGAAGGATAGGATTAGGATTAGGATTAGGAAGATTAGGAAATGGTGTATAATCCATTAGAATAGCTGAGAGGGGGGTGAATTAGTTATCCACAGTCCCAAATCAAAATTTATAATCCAAAACAATTTACTTAAACTTCTGCAGCTCGGTAACTTAAAATACTATAATGTCTATGCTTTTACTGATTACCAGTCAATAGCATATAATGATTAATGACCAAATATAATATGTAATATGTAAATTATGATAGAAAATAATCACCATAATGAACACATAACACAAAATATTCAACGTGGAAACCCTATGAAGGGAAAAACCACCTAGGAACAACAACCCAAAAATGTTCACTTTTTTGAAGTGAGGTTGGTGAAGACCCAACCCTGTTAAAGGTTACAAACACACTGTTAGGAGTGACCTTGTTAGAGGATTTTAGACCAACCATTATAGTCCAACCAACATTCACTATGGGGTTGACAGGATAACAATGCTCATTCTATGAATGAAACATATAAGATATTCAAGTCCACTCTGTTAAGAGATTTCTCTATTTACACTGGTTAAAATGTAACAACAGTTTGACCTGATTACAATACAATTTCAATTGCAGATGTTCAGATCTATTTTATGCTCATTCGAATCCTCTAATCAATATTACAATTCTATATCAACAATAATCAATGACTTATTGTCACTCGGTAATATCTTTCTGATGCTCGATAAACTCTGTAGTTCGGTTCTCCTTAACCAGTTTAATTAGCATTACATGAAGCTTGTTCATGTGATAATTTTGCAGTCCTTCTTCTTTCAGAATTAGTTTCATAATGAAACCTTAGTCTCTTAAATAGAGAAGTAAACCATTTTCTTTTCCTCCATAAGATTTTTTTTCTTATTCTTCTTCATCCATTTTGTCGCTTAAACCTTCCCTAGCATTTGTGCCAGTAAAAAATTTTGATTTCATCCTTTAGATCTTCCTTGAATTATGCTAGTCGTTGATCTTCATAACAAACATTATCTCCATCACTAATTTCAATGTACTTTACAGCTCATCAATCTTTAACGGCTAAACTAATCATCTAATTCTTTTCTCTTGCTCGGTTAACAAAGAAATGTGTCAGTGAACACAAGTTTAGTTTATACTGTGCTTGGTATACACTATGTTGCTTGGTGTATACCATAATGCTTCATCAACCGACCACACTGCCTTGTGTCTTTTAGCTCTTTTCCTCATCATAGATGAATGAAATATAATCAAGTCAATAACATAAGGTCATAGACTCATCAGCAAGTTACTCAATGTAATCCTTATCCTCATCTATCATATACATCTTCCTCATGTAGATATTTATGTTCTTCATCTCTTTTACTCCTTTTCTATAAATGTTTAGTTATAGTAACTCACAAAATAAGTATTGTCAAACTAGTTGACATCAATGACAACATATTACTGATTTAATCATATTACATATCTAATCAGCAACTCAGTGATCTCTAATCACAGATCTTCAATTAGGTTCTAAATTAGTTGTAGTTCATCAATCTCTCCCTTTGGCATTGATGGAAACTCAAGTAATATGAAATATACCACACACATACCAAACATGTATCCTACAACTCTGTGAACAAATGATGTACAAGCTCTCCCTAGCTTAATATGTTTAATCACTACGTTACTCAACAACATTATCAATGCAGCTTTGACATTCTGCAAATATGATCTTTTAGCTCTCAGATTCCTTCTTCTATTCTCAGTAACTAATTTTCTGTGCTCTCCCTTTCTTTTAGTTTGTCTCTCCCTTAGATAGATGTTTTAGTGTTCTCATCAGTGCATATTGTTTCATATTATTTATCTCTCCCTTTGACAACAATGCCAAAGAAAAAAATAAACATGCAGCTTTGTAGTAGCCATGTAACTCTCTGTTGTCCGGTGCATACTCTATATCTCTGTATATTGATATGCCAATATGTTCCAGTTCTCCAAACTATTCACAACCTTAGACATGATCCAAAGTGTGAACTATGCTGCATCAACATGAATGATCTTCTGATAAGATTGGGCTGATGCAACATCTAGATCACATTAGTGACCTGTTGACAGGGGACGGACCCCAAGTCTAGTCCTCAAGTATTCAAATGTATCCTTTGGTAGAGACTTTGTAAATATGTTTGCAAGTTGTTCTTTTGATGTAACAAACTCTAGCTTAACTTGCTTCTCATGTACTTGTTCTCTTAAGTAGTGATACTTAATTGATATATGCTTTGTTTTAGAGTGCATCACTAGATTCTTTGAAATGTTTATTGCACTGGTGTTATCATAGTATATAATCACCGGCTCAGTGATCATCTCATTCATACCTTCCAAAACTTTCTTAATATATGCAATATTTGAACAATTTGTAGCAGCAACAACATACTCTGCTTTAGCTGTAGACTGAGAAATGCAAGCCTACTTCTTACTTGTCCATGTAACAAGTCTTTCACCAAAGAAAAATTCTCCTCCGATGGTACTTTTTCTGTCATCCACATTTCCAACCCAATCAGCATTGGTATAGACTCTAAGTTCAAACTTGCCTTCCTTAGGATACCATAATCCATAATCTTCTATTTTCTTCAGGTATCTTAAGATTTTCTTTGTAGCAACCATGTGTGACTCTCTAGGGTTTGCAAAAAATCTTGTAACAATTCCCACAACATGTGCTATGTCTAGTCTACTATGCAGTACATTGTAATTAACTTACCAATCATAGATCAGTACAGTGTCTGGTTCACTTCTGTAGTTTCATCTTCCTTAGTTAGTTTACATCCAGTAGCCATCAGTGTTCCCAAAGGTTTAGCATCTTCCATGCCAAATGTCTTCAGTACTTCCTTAATATATTTGCATTGTGTGATGGATATTCCATCATTCTGCTAAATCACTTGTAGTCCTAGAAAGAATTTAATCTCTCCGAACATAGAAATTTCAAATTCACTTCTCATTTCATCAGCAAATGACTTACTCATTTGATCTTGTCCTCAAAATATAATGTCATCCACAAATATTTCAGCAACAAGAATAGTATCATTAGTATCTCCTTTCATATACAAATTGTTGTTCTCACTTGTTCTAACAAATCCAATACTTAACAAATAAGTATGCATCCTCTCATACCAAGCTCTTGGTGCTTGCTTCAAACCATATAAAGCTTTATGTAATCTACATACCATGTCTTTCTTTTCTGGATCAATGAACCCTTTAGGTTGTTCTATGTAGACTTCTTCTTCAAGTATCCCATTCAGAAATGATGACTTGACATCCATTTGATAAACCTTGAAATTTTTGTGTGTAGCATATGCAAGTAACATTCTAACTACTTCTAATCTAGCAACAGGTGCAAATGTTTCACCATAATCAATTCCTTCCTCCTGTGCATATCCTTTGCATACCAATCTAGCTTTATTTCTTGTTACCTCTCCATTCTCATTCTTCTTCTTTTTGAATATCCACTTCATACTGATAACATTCTTATCTTTAGGTCGGGGTACTAAGGTCCAGGTTTTGTTCTACTCTATCTGTTCTATTTCTTCTTTCATTGCATTAACCCATTCATCATTTTCTAATGCAACTTTTACATTCTTCGGTTCATAATCACAAAGTAGACATGTACCTTGTCTTTCTTTACTCCTTGTTTGCATGCCAGGTTGTCTATCTCCAATTATTTGTGTCTTAGGATGGTGTCTTCTCACAAAAATCACCAGTATCTAATTTCTTCTTTCTTGTTCATCTTGTGCAGATTCATTTGCTTTCTCGGCAGGTGCTTCCTGCTCGTCGGTTTCTTTTTCCTGTTCCTTGGTATTATTTTCCTGCCGATTGGTTATCACTATCTCTGGCATCAGTAGGTACTCGGGTTGTTTAGTGTAGGTGAATCTACTGTAGTCTTCAGGTTCCTTTCTAATTTCCTCTATATTCTTATCATCAAACTCATCAACTCGAACATTAGTACTCTCAATAATTTTATTTGTAACTCTATTCAGACACTTGTATGCTTTACTTTTACTAGAATATCCTAAAAATATCCCTTCATCACCTTTTGAGTCAAACTTTTCATTTCTTTCATCTTTTAGAATAAAACATTTGCTTCCAAAAATTTTGAAATAACTTACAGTGGGTTTGTGTCCAAACCATAACTCATAGGGTGTCTTATTAGTGTCCTTATTCAGGTGTACTCAGTTTAGCACATAGACAACAGTGCTAATGGTTTCTCTCCACTATGTTTGACAAACATTCTTTTCTATCATTAATGTCCTTGCGCAGTCAACAATTGACCTATTCCTCCTTTCAGCAATGCCATTCTTCTGGGATGTCCTCAATGCAGAGACTTGTCTTTTAATACCATGCTCATTACAAAAATTACTAAATTCATTAGAGATAAATTCACCTCCTCTATCAGATCTTAAGCATTTCAAATCTTTACCAGTCTCTTTTTCTACTTTTTCTTTATACCACTTTAACATCTTGAATGCCTCAAATTTTTCTTTTAAGAACATGACAGTCATTAACCTAGTATAATCATCAACAAAAAGAATAAAATATATGTCTACATAATAGCTCTAAGTTCTCATAGGACCACATAGGTCGGTATGAACCAACTCAAGTATCTTCATTGTTGAATAGTCTTTTCTTTTGAAACTAGACTTAGTCATCTTACCTTTCTGACATTCATGACACATAACATGATCCAGCTTAGATAAGTTAGGCAGACCTCTAACTCTTTTCTTTTTACTGATCTTAATGATGTTATCAAAATTCACATGGCATAACCTCTTATGCCGCAACCATGCATTCCATCTTTCATCAGTAAACAAGAAGACTATTTATTATCAAGATAAAATAGATTACCTCTAGATTGTGTACCAGTTCCAACAAGTCTTCCTGCATCATCAAATATTTTAACCTTTTTACTCTCAAAAGAAACTCAGTGGCTTGAATTGATCAGCTGTGCCACACTTAGTAAATTATAGTTCAATCCTTTTACCCAATAAGCATTTTCACATTTTAATCTATCATTTATCATCAGGGATCCTTTACCTCTTACCATATAGGGTGCATCATTTCCCATTCTTACATATCCTCCATTGTATTCTTCAAGATAATCAAATTTTTCTTCATCACCGGTCATGTGATGGGTATAGCCACTATCTATAATCCATGTATCATTCTTATTAACCTTAGAGATAAGTGATGTCTCTACATACCTTTCATCTTCTTCAGAATCATCATTCACTACCACAAATACTACTTCCACATCATCATCAGTGTTGGTATCGGTGATATCTTCTTCCTTAGCAATGTAGCAAACCTTCTTGCCTTTGTCATTATTATCTCAGTTATCTCTATTGTAGTGTCGGTAGCCTCTATTGTATCTTTTCCCATAGCTTCCTTCAGATCGATCTTTGGTTATATCATCATCTTTCTTGTGTGGACATCTAGCAGCAATGTGACCAACTTCTTTATAGTTAAATCATGTTAAAGGTAACTTACCTCTATACCTTCCTTTACCTTTAGGTAAGCTTCTAGCCATAAGAGCTTCAAGTTCATCAAGCTCATCATCAGTATTTCTATCACTATCGTCCTTATTATTTTTGCTACTAGACTTACCAATCTTTGGAGAAGTCATGAAAGTGGATTCAACATTAGGTGCAACACTATTGTCATAATTATTCAGTTCAAATGTTGTAAGCTTTCCAATTAGATTATCAAGAGTGAGTGTGCTATTAGGTGCTGACCTATTTTCATGAATTGCAGATATTTTGATTGCATAGATTGGCAATAGGGTTCTTAGAATTTTTCTTACCACAATGTCTTCATCAATAACTCCATTTGATGCTCTAATAGCATGAACTACCTCTTTTATTCTATTTGTGTACTGCACAATGTTTTCACCTTCTTTCATCTTCATGTCATCAAATCTCCCTCTTAAGCTTTCGGCTCTTGCTCTCTTGACATTCACATCACCACTCTAAACATGAGCTAACTTATCCCACATCTACTTAGCAGTAGTACAGTCCTTGATGTCTTCAAATTTGGCATCTGAATAGGCAGCAACAATCTCCATCATAGTAACATTATGTTCATGCTTGTCCCTTAGTTGATCAAGGGTCAAGGGACCAGTGGGTGGTGTAAGGTATCCATTTGTCATCAGATGTAGGACATAATTCCCAATCTCGGATATATGCAGCTTCATTTGACTTTACCATATTGTGAAGTTATCCTTGTTAAGCTTTGGCACTTCCCTCTTAAACATTTTGAGACCTTTGTGCTGAAGTGCTTAAAACTCTGTTCCAAGAAACCAATGCTCTGATACCAATTGTTAGAATAATTGAGAGGGGAGTGAATCAGTTATCCACAGTCCCAAATCAAAATGTATAATCCAAAACAATTTACTTAAACTTCTGCAGCTCGGTAACTTAAAATACTATACTGTCTGTGCTTTTACCAATTACCAATCAATAGCATAAAATGATTATCGACCAAATCTAACATGTAATATGTAAAGTATGATAGCAAAAAATCACTACAATGAACACATAACACAAAAGATTTAACATGGAAACCTTGTGAAGGGAAAAACCACCTAGGACCGGCAACCCAAAAATGTTCACTCTTCTGAAGTGAGGTCGGTGATGACCCAACCTTGTTAAAGGTTACAAACACACTATTAGGTGTGACCTTGTTAGAGGATTTTAGACCAACCATTTTTTTCCAACCAGCATTAACTATGGGGTTGATAGGATAACAATGCTCATTCTATGAATGAAACATATAAGACTTTCAAGTCCACTTTGTTAAGAGATTTCTCTGTTTACAATGGTTAAAATGTAAAAGTAGTTTGATCTTATTAAAATACCACTTCAATTGTAGATATTCAAATCTATTTTATGCTCATTCAAATCCTCTGATTAGTATTACAATTCTGTATCAACAATAATCAATGACTTACTGTTGCTCGGTAATAGCTTTCTAATGCTCGGTAAACTTTGCAGTTCAGTTATCCTTAACCAGTTTGATCAAGCATACATGAAGCTTGTTCATGTGATAATTCTACAGTCCTTCTTCCAGCATTAGTTTCGTAATGAAACCTTAGTCTCTTAAATAGACAACTAAACCATTTTCTTTTCCTCCATAAGATTTTTTTGCTTATTCTCCTTCATCCATTTTGCTGCTTAAACCTTCCTTAGTAGTTGTTCCAGTAAAACATTTTGATTTCATCCTTTAGATCTTCCTTGAATTATGCTAGCCATTGATCTTCGTAACAAACATTATCTCCATCACTGATTTTGATGTACTTTACAGCTCATCAATATTTAATGACTAAACTAATCATTTAATTCTTTCTCTTGCTTGGTTAGCAAAGAAATGTGTTGGTGAACACAAGTTTAATTTATATTGTGATCGATATACACTACACTTCTTTTTGTATACTATAATGCTTCCTCAGCTAACCACACTACCTTGTGTCTTTCAGCTCTTTTCCTCATCATAGATGAATGAAACATAATCAAGTCAATAACATAAGGTCATAGACTCATCAACAAGTTACTCAATGTAATCCTTATCCTCATCTATCATGTACATCTTCCTCATGTAGATATTTATGTTCTTCATCTCTTTTAATCCTTTTCTATAGATGTTTAGTTATAGTAACTCACAAAATAAGTGCTGTCAAACTAGTTGACATAAATGACAACATATTACTAATTTAATCATATTACATATCTAATCAGCAACTCAGTGATCTCTAATCACAGATCTTCAATTAGGTTCTAAATTAGTTGTAGTTCATCAATCTCTCCCTTTGGCATTGATGGCAACTCAAGTAATATGAAATATACCATACACATACCAAACATGTATCCTACAGCTCTGTGAACAAATGTTGTACAAGCTCTCCCTAGCTTAATATGTTTAATCACTATGTTACTCAACAGCATTAACAATGCAGCTTTGAAATTCTACAGATATGATATTTCCAGATCTCAGATTCTTTCTTCTATTCTCAGTAACTGATTTTTAGTGCTCTCCCTTTCTTTCAGTTTGTCTCTCCCTTAGATAGATGTTTCAGTGTTCTCATTGGTGCATATTGTTTAATATTATTTATCTTGCCCTTTGACAACAATGCCAAAGAAATAAATAAACATGCAACTTTGTAGTATCCATGTAACTCTCTGTTGTCTGGTGCATACTCTGTATCTCTGTATACTGATATGCCAATCTGTTCTAGTTCTCCAAACTATTCACAACCTTAGACATGATCCAAAGTGTGAACTATGTTGCATCAACATGAATGATCTTATGATAAGATTGGGCTGATGCAACATATAGATCACATTAGTGACCTGTAGACAGGGGATGGACCCCAAGTCTAGTCCTCAAGTATTCAAATGTGTCCTTCGGTAGAGGCTTTGTAAATATTTTTGCAAGTTGTTCTTTTGATGTAACAAACTCTAGCTTAACTTGCTTCTCCTGTACTTGTTCTCTTAAGTAGTGATACTTAATTGATATATGCTTTGTTTTAGAGTGCATCACTAGATTCTTTGAAATGTTTATTGCACTGGTGTTATCACAGTATAGAATCAATGGCTCAGTGATTATCTCATTCATACCTTCCAAAACTTTCTTAATATATGCAATATTTGAACAGTTTGTAGTAGCAGCAACATACTCTGCTTCGACTATAGAATGAGAAATGCAAGCCTACTTCTTACTTGTCCATGTAACAAGTCTTTCACCAAAGAAAAATGCTCCTCCGGTGGTACTTTTTCTATCATCCACATTTCCAGCACAATCAATGTTGGTATAGACTTTGAGTTCAAACTTGCCTTCCTTAGGATACCATAATCTATAATCTTCTATTTTCTTCAGGTATCTTAAGATTCTTTTTGTAGCAACCATGTGTGACTCTCTAGGGTTTGCAAGAAATCTTGTAACAATTCCCACAGCATGTGCTATGTCTGGTCTACTATGTAGTACATTGTAATTAACTTACCAATCATAGATCGTACAGTGTCTAGTTCACTTCTGTAGTTTCATCTTCCTTAGTTAGTTTACATCTAGTTGCCATCGTTGTTCCCAAAGTTTTAGCATCTTCCATGCCAAATGTTTTTAGTACTTCCTTGATATATTTTGATTGTGTGATGAATATACCATCACTCTACTGAATCACTTGTAGTCCTAGAAAGAACTTAATCTCTCCGAACATAGACATTTCAAATTCACTTCTCATTTCATCAGAAAATGACTTACATATTTGATCTTGTCCTCCAAATATAATGTCATCCACAAATATTTCAGCAATAAGAATAGTATCATCAGTATCTCCTTTCATATACAAATTGATGTTCTCACTTGTTCTAACAAATCCAATACTTAACAAATAAGTATGTAGCTTCTCATACTAGGCTCTCGGTGCTTGCTTCAAACTATATAAAGATTTATGTAATCTACATACCATGTCTTTCTTTTCTAGATCAAAGAACCCTTTAGGTTGTTCTATGTAGACTTCTTCTTCAAGTATCCCATTCAGAAATGCTGACTTGACATCCATTTGATAAAATTTGAACTTTTTGTGTGCAGCATATGCAAGTAACATTCTAACTACTTCTAATCTAGCAACAGGTGCAAATGTTTCACCATAATCAATTCCTTCCTCCTGTGCATATCCTTTGCATACCAATCTAGCTTTATTTCTTGTTACCTCTCCATTCTCATTCTTCTTGTTTCTAAATATCCACTTCATATTGATAACATTCTTATCTTTAGGTCGGGGTACTAAGGTCCAAGTTTTGTTCTACTCTATCTAATCTATTTCTTCTTTCATTGCATTAACCCATTCATCATTTTCTAATGCAACTTTTACATTCTTCGGTTCATAATCACAAACTAGACATGTACCTTGTCTTTCTTTACTCCTTGTTTGCATGCCAGGTTGTCTATCTCCAATTATTTGTGTCTTAGGATGGTGTCTTCTCACAAAACTTTCCAGTATCTAATTTCTTGTTTCTAGTTCATCTTGGGCAGGTTCATTTTCTTTTTCGACGGGTGCTTCCTGCTCGTCGATTTCTTTTTCCTGTTCCTCGGTATTGTTTTCCTACCGATCGGTTATCACTGTCTCTGGCATCAGTAGGTACTCAGGTTGTTCAATGTAGGTGAATCTACTGTAGTCTTGAGGTTCCTTTCTACTTTCCTCTATATTCTTATCATCAAACTCATCAACTCGAACATTAGTACTCTCAATAATTTTATTTGTAACTCTGTTTAGACACTTGTATGCTTTACTTTTACTAGAATATCCTAAAAATATCCCTTCATCACCTTTTGAGTCAAACTTTTCATTTCTTTCATCTTTTAGAATAAAACATTTGCTTCCAAAATTTTTGAAATAACTTACAGTGGGTTTGTGTCCAAACCATAACTCATAGGGTGTCTTATTAGTGTCCTTCAGTTGTACTCGGTTTAGCACATAGATAGTAGTGCTAACAGTTTCTCTCCAGCATGTTTGAGAAACATTCTTTTCTATCATTAAAGTCCTTGCACAGTCAACAATTGACCTATTCCTCCTTTCACCAATACCATTTTGCTAGGGTGTCCTCGGTGCAGAGACCTGTCTTTTAATACCATGCTCATTACAAAAATTAGTAAATTCATTAGAGATAAATTCACCTCCTCTATCAGATCTCAAGCATTTCAAATCTTTACCAGTCTCTTTTTTCTAATTTTTCTTTATACCACTTGAACATCTTGAATGCCTCAAATTTTTCTTTTAAGAACATGACAGTCATTAACCTAGTATAATCATCAACAAAAAGAATAAAATATCTGTCACCATAATAACTCTAAGTTCTCATAGGACCACATAGGTCAGTATGAACCAACTCAAGTATCTTCTTTGTTGAATAGTCTTATCTTTTGAAACTAGACTTAGTCATCTTACCTTTTTGACATTCATGACACATAACATGATCTAACTTAGATAAGTTAGGTAGACCTCTAACTCTTTTCTTTTTACTGATCTTAATCATGTTATCAAAATTCACATGGCATAACCTCTTATGCCACAACCATGCATCTTCATCTTTCATCAATAAAAAAGAAGACTGATCATTATCAAGATAAAATAGATTACCTCTACATTGTGTACCAGTTCCAACAAGTCTTCCTCCATCATCAAATATTTTAACCTTTTTTCTTTGAAAAGCAACTTGGTGGCTTGAATTGTTAAGTTGTGCCACATTTAGTAAATTATAGTTTAATCCTTTTATCCAATAAGCATTTTCACATTTTAATCTATCATTTATCATTAGGGATCCTTTACCTCTTACCATACAGGGTGCATCATTTCCCATTCTTACATATCCTCCATTGTATTCTTGAAGATAATCAAATTTTTCTTCATCACCAGTCATGTGATGGGTACAACCACTATCTATAATCCATGTATCATTCTTATTAACCTTAGAGATAAGTGCTATTTCTACATACCTTTCATCTTCTTCAGAATCATCCTTCATTGCCACAAATACTACCTCCACATCATCATCAGTGTCAATATCAGTGATATCTTCTTCCTCAGCAATGTAGCAAACCTTCTTGCCTTTATGATTATTGTCTCGGTTATCTCTGTTGTAGTGTCGGTAGCCTTTGTTGTATCTTTTCCCATAGCTTCCTTTAGATCGATCTTTGGTTCTATCATCATCTTTCTTGTGTGGACATCTAGCAACAATGTGACCAACTTCTTTACAGTTAAGTATGCTAAAGGTAACTTACCTTTGTACCTTCCTTTACCTTTAGGTAAGCTTCTAGCCATAAGAGCTTCAAGTTCATCAAGATCATCATCAATATTGCTATCACTATCATCCTTATTATTTCTGCTACTAGACTTACCAATCTTCAAAGAAGTCATGAAAGAAAATTCAACATTGGGTGCAACACTATTGTCATAATTATTCAGTTCAAATGTTTTAAGCATTCCAATCAAATTATCAAGAGTGAGTGTGTTGTTAGGTGTTGACCTATTTTCATGAATTGTAGATATTCTGATTGCATAGATATACAATAGGGTTCTCAAAATTTTGCTTACCATAGTGTCTTCATCAACAACTCGATCCAATGCTCTAATAGCATGAACTACCTCTTTTATTATGTTTGTGTACTGCACAATGTTTTCACCTTCTTTCATCTTCATGTCATCGAATCTCCCTCTTAAGCTTTTGGCTCTTTCTCTCTTGACATTCACATTACCTCTATAAACTTGAGCTAACTTATTCCACATCTTCTTAGTAGTAGTACAATCCTTGATGTCTTCAAATTCAGCATCTAAATAGGTAGCATCAGTCTCCATCATAGTAACATTATGTTCATGCCTGTCCCTTAGTTGATCAAGGGTCAAGGGACCAGTGGGTGGTGCAAGGTATCCATTTGTCATCAGATCTAGGGCAGAATTCCCAATCTCAGATATATGAAGCTTCATTCGACTTTGCCATATTGTGAAGTTATCCTTGTTAAGCTTTGACACTTCCATCTTAAACATTTTGAGACCTTTGTGCTGAAGTCCTTAAAACTCTGTTCCAAGCAACCATTTCTCTAATACCAATTGTTAGAATAACTGATAGGGGGGTGAATCAGTTATCCACGGTCCAAAATCAAAATGTATAATCCAAAACAATTTACTTAAAATTTTGCAGCTCGGTAACTTAAAATACTATACTATCTATGCTTTTACCGATTACTAGTCAATAGCATATAATGATTATCAACCAAATCTAACATGCAATATGTAAAGTATGATAGCAAACAATCACCAAAATGAACACATAACACAAAATAGTTAACGTGGAAACCCTATGAAGGGAAAAACCACTTGGGACTAGCAACCCAAAAATGTTCACTCTTCAGAGGTGAGGTCAGTGAAGACCCAACCCTGTTAAAGGTTACAAACACACTATTAGGTGTGACCTTGTTAGAGGATTTTAGACCAACCATTATCATCCAACCAATGTTCACTATGGGTTTGATAGGATAACAATGCTCATTCTATGAATGAAACATATAAGACTTTCAAGTCCACTATGTTAAGAGATTTCTCTATTTACAATGGTTAAAATGTAACAATAGTTTGATCTGATTAAAATTCAACTTCAATTGCAGATGTTTAGATCTATTTTATGCTCATTCAAATCCTCTGATCAGTATTAGAATTTTGTATCAACAATAATCAATGACTTACTGTCGCTCGATAATAGTTGTTTGATGCTCGATAAACTCTACAGTTCAGTTCTCCTTAACCAGTTTGCTTAGGCATACATGAAGCTTTTTCATGTGATAATTCTGTAGTGCTTCTTCTTCCGGCATTAGTTTTATAATGAAACCTTAGTATCTTAAATAGACAAGTAAACCATTTTCTTTTCCTCCATAATATTTTTCCACTTAAACCTTCCTCGGTAGTTGTGCCAATAAAACATTTTGATTTCATCCTTTAGATCTTCCTTGAATTATGCTAACCGTCGATCTTAACAAATATTATCTCTATCACTGATTTTGATGTACTTTACAACTCATCAATCTTTAACAGCTAAACTAATCATTTAAATCTTTTCTCCTGCTCGGTTAACAAAGAAATGTGTCGATGAACACAAGTTCAGTTTATACTGTGCTTGGTATACACTACGCTGCTCAGTGTATATTGTAATGCTTCATCAATTGACCACACTGCATTGTGTCTTTCAGCTCTTTTCCTCATCATAGATGAATGAAACATAATCAAGTCAATAACATAAGGTCATAGACTCATCAACAAGTTACTTAATGTAATCCTTATCCTCATCTATCATATACATTTTCGTCATGTAGATATTTCTATTTTTCATCTTGTTTACTCCTTTTCTATAGATGTTTAGTTCTAGTAACTCACAAAATAAGTGTTGTCAAACTAGTTAACATCAATGACAACATATTATTGATTTAATCATATTACATATCTAATTAGCAACTCGGTGATCTCTAATCACAAATCTTCAATTAGGTCCTAATTTAGTTGTAGTTCATCATAATCGACCAAATTCTTTACATAATCCAAAAGAGGAATAAGTGCACCACACAAATCATTAATGAAAGATTTAAAAGTAGGAAGGCTAGTATTAGTCAATCTCATAATAGCATAAGCAAGTGAAACATGAAGAGTGAAAAACATAATGAAATGGATAATACTCTCATAAACATCATGAGTATGATAAAGAGATGCTAAGAGGAGAATAATGAGGAAAATAGCGATACACCAAAGCATCTTAAAGATCTTCATAGTGAATTGAAATGCAAGAAATGTTTTTGTATTTTGTAGAGTATATAGATTTTTTTTTTTGTTTTTGAATTTTAAAATGCAAGAGCATAAAAGAAAACTAATCTAAGGTAATCTTAAGGAAAGGAGGCAAAGCATCCATCACCAAAAAATAAAGAGTTGTCTATTGCACGTTCACCAAAATGTAAGATATAAAAATATATATAAAGATATATTTTTATATCTATGTATGTGTGTGTATAGCGGAAAATATATCACCTCCTAATCCAAGACAAAGAGATCCCAATTGATTAACCAGAAGGAGACGATTAATGCAAAGAGGAATCAACTGATTATGGATAAAGAGGGAAAAGGGGATCTAATTATAAAGCAATAAATCAAAAAGATTAGGATAAAATAAAACACTTATCTTGAAAGGTACCAGATCTGGAAATTGTTGTTTTCTACTGCTTGTACCAAGTTTTTGGAAATTCTACAACTGGATCCCAAACTGAAACACAGAGATAGAGAAAACCCAAAAATCTTTTTCTTTTCTGAGTCAGGTTGACCTTAACCCAAATGAAGGTCGACCTTGACCCCTTTATGTCGACCTTGACCTACGCTGCTCTGACAAAAATTATGTTCACAGATCCTGAAAGTTTTCCAAAAAGGGTATCCGAATCTGCTATGTAATTCATTGTTCCACATCCGTTCCTGCAAGAAAAATGGTTTTGTTGTTTGGATGAGGGGTTTACCTTGATCAAACCCCAGTTTTGGAATTAACCTTGAAATAGAATTGAAATGGAGAATGCTAGCAAGTAGTAGAAGTAGATCTAACAATGAAGCTATGATATTCAATAGATATGCAATTGTATTTGAAATGTAAATAAGTATGTTAATATGAAAGCTTAGACTCAACATCAAAAATCATAAATGTAAATCAAAACCTCCATGATTGTATGTTTGGAATCCACCTTAAAGGAAGAATGAATAGATCTTGAAGATGAACAAAGGATCTTGAAGGAAGATTGCACCACCATGATGGATAGATCTAGGGTTTAAATGATGAATCTTGAATGCTTGAACCAAATTCTTGCAAAGGTTTGAATGCTTGAATCCTTGATCTTCAATGGAGAACTTGAATGCTTGAATACTTGAATGCTTATTTCGCTTGTGATTGATAATTTCTTTTGATTGATCACTTGAATGGAAATGAGAGGAGAAGGCTTCCTTATATACTAGTCTAGGGCACAAACTTCTAGAGAGGCTAACATAGGAGAAGTAAATTCCCATTAAGCCTATACCCTTAGGAGTGGACCTAAATTAAATATATCATTTAAGAGTTTATCATTTCAAAGCCCGAAACAGCCGACTCGAAAGTGGGAAATAATTATTTTTGAAACTCGACATTCGAAAACCTTTGGAATTTGAAATTTGGACCCTGGGTTAAGGTCAAAGTCGACCCTGACCTAGGTCAGGGTTGAGGTTGACCTTGACCTAGAAGGTCAACATTGACTCTGAGCTCAAGAACCTCAAATTCTTAGAGCAGGATGCTAGAAATAGGTAGAAAAGAAGTGGAAAATAGGGTAGGACAAGGAAAAAGCCAAATCCAAGTCAAAGACCCATTCAAGGCATTTGACATGATCCCAAACCACTTACTCGAAGGGCTAAACCAGTCCTAAATGGAAGTGCCTCCATTTTTCGATGATACACAAATTATAAGGCCATTCACAAGATTTGTCTACAACTATAATAATGTGACTATTACAACATATATCAACATCCTTGAGTCAAGTATTGAACTGCTAAAGATGGATGATCTAAATGTGAATATGTATCAATCTATTTGAGACTGCATCTACCTTCATATATATATATATATATATATATATATATATATATATATATATATATATATATATATATATATATACATATATATGTGTGCGTGCGTGTATGTAACTGTATTGTCTTAAAATGGAAGCACTTCCATGATAAGAGCATTTAGCCCTCCGAGTAAGTGGTTTGGGGTCATGTTAAGCACCTTGATTGGGTCTTTTCATGTGTTTGGATTTCTCCCCACTTTCCACTTCTTCCCTACACTTGATTTCTTCATTCTAGGTGAAATTAGGGTTAGGATCTTGAGGATTCTCCTTAATTTCCCTCTTCCATGGCTCTATTTTATAGGTAGGATTTAGAAATAGGTCCTCTTGTCCTTCATCATAGTAATCATAGGATTTTATGTCTATCCCTGACATTCTGTCCTGTTCTGATATCATTTCTAGGTTTTTGGGCATCCCTAGGATCTCTTGACCTTGTTTTGACTGAATCTGGGCCTAGGGTCAAATTCGAGGTTGATCCTGACTAGGTTAGGATCGAGGTCAAATTTGACTAGGTTAGGTCCAACCTTGATTTTTCCCCCCTCATTCAAATTTCTAGAATCCTGGATTTTTGGGCATCGGGCTTTCAGGATATTTATTTTCCTGCCTCCGGGTTAACCATTTCAGGTTTCAGGATGGTAAATCCTTTAATTACATTTAATCTAGGTATATTTTATAAAGGTTAGGACCTAATTGGGATTTAATTGTCCAAGGTGGCCCCTCTAGAGGATTGTTCCCTAGTTCACTATAAAAGCAGGTCTTCCTCTCTCATTTTCATCATCACATCTCATCCACAATCAAGCAATTTCTCTCAAGCTCTCAAGCATTCAAGAAAGTCTTCAAGCATTCAAGTATTCATCCATCAAGGAGATCCATTATTAGTTATTGAAGGATTCAATCTCTTTAGAGCCCCCTTTGATGATCCATCCTTCTACGTTCATTCAAGCCCTCTCATATGCAAAGATCAAGTCAAGATTGGTGTTGGAGATCAAATACCATTGATTGGAGACATCCTACATTCATCCTACATCCATTAAAGTATTCCTACTTGTGGATTTGAGGATTCGAATCCTCTACAAGGACTTCAACATAAGCGAGGTGATCTGTTTCAATTACTTTGTTATGCATAATATATTTCAATTCAATTTCAAGGTTAATTCCTAAATTGGGGTTTGACCAAGGCAAACCCCCCATACAACAAAAACCCCCTTTTTCTTGCAAGTACAAGTGTGGAATTTTAGATCTGAGAGTGAATTTAGATACTCTTTTCAGCAAACTTCCAAGATCTGTGAACAGAATTTGAATCCGACTTCAAATAAAGAATGTAGTATTTGACCTTTTATGAGGGTCAAACCTGACCTAAGCTCATCTTGGAGAAAGATTTCTGGGTTTTCTCTGTGTTGGCATTTCCAGTCTGGAACAAGTTTTAGAATTGCCCGAAAGTATACATAGACATCAGAATTTGACATTTTCCAGATCTACCCTAATTTGAGGTTAGTATTTGTATTTCAATTATTCCATATTTCAAACATAATTTCATTCATAGGGAAATATTGGATTTACTCTCTCTCTCTCTCTCTCTCTTCCATATTCCTCATAAATTGATTCAATTGTGTATTAACCTCTTGGTTGATCAAATTGGATCTCTACTTTGGGAATTTGGGTTTTGAGAATAGATCTCATATTTCCCCCTTTCTATTTGAATAGTGGTGAATCCATTTTACCCCTATTCATTTTGGTGAACCCGACATACTTACTCTCTTTTCTTTTGTGGAATTGGATGCCTTATTGTGCTTTCCTTTTATCTTGTTAGTATTAGATTTTTCCTTTGTGTTAGATCTTGCATGCTAATTAGATTTGATATTCATACTTTATGTGTTCTTAGTTTAGTTCATTTGCATTACATTGGTTTATGAGCTTTACTACCACTAGTCCTACTTATAACATTCTGGTTAGACGAAGTCGTAGACTCATGGGTGCCTTTGATCCTGAATCTTCCTCTCCTTTCCTTAGGATCCTAGATGATAACTTGATTCTTCATGATTCCAATCCTACTATGGATCAAAACTCTTCTCACTCATCTCACGATGAGGATGATGCTTTAAGAGTTCCTCTTGAGCAAGTCCAAAAATTGTCCACTGAACTTGATAAAATGGGTAATTGGCTTCTTCAAGAGAACCATAATCAAGATTCCATTCAAGCTATAGAGGCTCTTAAGAAAGTTCTCCATGATAGTGATCAAGGTGTTAACCTCTTGCGTGGTATTACTCACCTTGTGCATTCAAATGTTAAACCTTTAGTTCAAGAAGCTCAAGATTTGGGGTTGATTCCTCCTATCACTAGTGTTGAACCTCCTTCTAATCCTTTACCTAGTATTCCTACCTATACTCCTCTTGTGGTCACTATGATGGTTCCCTTTGTTCCTATGAGTGTTCCTCTTATGTCCCTTCCTACATCACAACCTTCATATCATAATGTTCCTTTCACTTATTCCAATCCACTTCCAATTGTAGTTCCTAGTGTTCCTCCAGGTTTGTCTTCTATTCCTATAGCTTCTTACACTTTACCTAGTGTGTCTAATGTTGCTACTCCTCCTATTTCCTCTCATGATTCAACAATCATCAGTTTGGCTCAGACTGTGTCATCCTTACAACAAAAACTTGCTTCCTTAACTCAAAACAAGTTTCGTATTCCTACATGTGACATGGGAAGTCCCTTGTCCCGAGACATAATTCGTACTCCTGTTCCTCAGCAAGGTGAGATGCCTCCTCTTGAGAATTATAATGGAAAAGGAGATCCTATTCATCATGTTAAAACATTCCAAATCCTTTGTAGGGATTATGCTCATGACCATAGGATTTTAGCCAAATTGTTTGCTAGGACCTTCCGTGACAAGGCCTTACAATGGTATTGTTCCTTGCCTCCTTATTCTATTAATTCCTTTCCTTAGGTTGCTAGTGCCTTTGTTCAACAATTTCAAAATAATATTGGCCCGCAAGTGTCTTTGACTGATTTAATGCATTGTAAACAAAGTGCTAAGGAAAAATTGACTGAATTTATTGGTAGATTTAAGCATTTGTATGCTCAGATTTCCTATCCTGTTCCTGATATTGATATTCAACGTATGTTTACTTCAAATCTAGAAAAGGACATTAGAGATAAGATTTTGCTTACTGAATTTACCTCTTTTCAACAACTTTGTGCAGCGCTTCATCATTATCAATTACAAGTGAGTCAATTTGAGAGAAACACTCCAATGGCTCCTGTTCCAGTTGATAAGAGTGATGCTGCTCCTAATTCAAACAAATTTCAAAAATTCAACAACTATGTCGAGATAAACAAACAAGTGAATGCAGTTGCTGATCAAGTTGTTGTTGCATCTCACAATGCCACTTCTGCATCCACTGCTTTTCAATTAAATCATACGTTTACTCCTCTTTCTGAATCTTTACATGCTGTTATGAATAGGTTGTTAGCTGCTAATATGATTACTTTACCTCCTATTTGACCTTTGTTACCTACTACAATTTCATCTAAATCTTTTGATCAAAATGCTTTTTGTCAATATCATTGTTAGAATGGTCATGATACTAAGAAATGTTATTCTTTAAAACATAAGGTTCAAGATCTAATTGATTCTAAGGCTTTATCTATTGATAATCTGGATAGTAGTGGGAATAAATCTATCTCTCCTCCTAATTAGAAGCTTCAAATCTATACGAACCCTTTACCTACGCATGATACTAATACTATTGCTCAACCATCGGCTATGGACATTGTGTATGATTCAAAGATGGATGATCTCAATCATGTTGTTAATCAAGTGGAGCATGTTGATCAATCTATACATCCACCTCAACCTCAACTTAAATATCAACCTCAGCTTCAACCTCAATTTCAATCTCAACCTCAACCAAAACCTAAACCTAAAATGAAAACTCAACCTAAACCTCGACAACAATTTAAGAATAAGAGACCTCGGGAACTCTTGATTACCTTTGATGACTCTGAGACTATTAAAGCTCCTGATGGTCCCCTTTACATTGCTGCTAGGATTGCTTAGAAACCTACTCGTGGTTGTCTTGTTGATCCTACATCCTTAGTCAATGTTATCACTGAAGAAAATATTTTTATGAAAATCTTACAACATGACTTTTATGATACATCGAATGCATGGATTCAAACTTGCAATGTTTTTCTTTATCCATCATTTGGTTCTATTACTGTACCAGTTGAACTTTGTGGAAAGACTATGAACACTACCTTTGTTGTTGTTCCTACTTCTGATCAATTTCAAGTTAAGCTAGGTTTTCCTTGGTTAACTACCATGCATGTTGTTGCTTCACCTATCCATAAATGTCTTAAGTTCCTTCATGATGAAGAAGTGAAGATGATTAATCATAGTCTATATCAACCTTCTAGGCCTAGAGATTGTGCTGCTCTGGATTTCTTTTGGCCTTCATTACCTAATTCATGTCCTCCTCGACCTGATAATCTTTTTCAATCATATCAAGCTTATAAAAATCATAAAATTCTTGAATGAAGTTTACCTCCTAGGGATCTTAATCATGGTCTTTTACCTACACCCTCGATACCTCCTTTAACTATGACTTGTAGCTCTGTTAATTAAGTTCCTTCTACCGAACCTATCAAAGATCCTGTGATTGTTTCTCCTATGGTTAATAATCCTATTGATCTCCCTAAAGAGCCTGTGAAGGATCCTATGATTGTTCCTCCTAGTTCTCAACCTATTTCAAATAAATTAAAATGAAATCAATCTGCTAATGAACATCATAAAAAGCGTCGTGCTCATGCTAAAGCTCAAAGATATCTACACTCTACAGATAAACCTATGCATAATGTGGTAGAACAGATTGTTACTAATAATGATGTTCACATGCATGATTATGATGATTCTATTCATATCTTAGATCGTATTTTGATTAATTTAAATGAAGAAGATACTCTTGATGATACTGATGATGTTAACGATGAATATGAAACTATTGACATTGACATTGATTTACCTAATATGCTTTCATCATAATTAACTCTTACACCTAGTGTCGAACATTGTGATTCTATAGAGGATCCTTGTTTGGAACTGGCTATCCTTCCTACTATGTTGGATATAGTCCCTCTTGCGAGTTACCCACCTTCCCTAAATGATATACAATGAGATGGGGAAAGTAGGAAACACGCTTGATCAGATTGTCCTTCATGGTAGCTTTGTTGTGTGTTTTCCTACTGTATTGTGCTTCTCCTATAATTTGTTTGCTAAATGTTGTTAGATTCTTTTATACGATCCTTGTTACTCAGTTGGTGCAAGGTGATAAAGGAATCGAAACTATTGTTCAAATTCCTCTATATGTATTTCTATTCTTCTATGCGTTGTTCAATTTTATGTCGTATCTGTGCTATTGTTCATAAATGTTTCCTTGTGTAATCTTCTTGGATTCGAGATATGGTAGCGCTAATTATTTTTGGTCTCCATGTCATGGTCCAAAAAGAGTCTCCTTCGTATATCTTATGTGATCTTTCCTCCTTTGTGATTGTAGTTCTACTTTCTTTGGGGAATGATTCATTTGCAATAATATCATATATATATTATCTTATGATCATACTGACCCCACAGTAGGTGGATCCGTTCTGTGTTCTCTGTATGTTTCTATGATATTTCCCTTGATTTGTCTTCATTTGGGGGCATCTCGACATGGAAACGTAATTAGTGGAGTTGTTTATGTTTTCGTTAAAGCTATTGCTCCTGTTGAAGTGTCAGTAATGACTTTAACATGGGGGCATACACTCTACTCACCTATTGCACACACACACTTTTCAATACACAAATGTTTTTCAAGATACTTTTTCCCTTTTTGGATTAGTAATTAATCCTTAAAGCATGGGTTTATATTTTAGGATTTCTTGATCCCTCCAATTTCAAATACACATATATTTTGATCCCTTAAGGTCGGAGGTGTCCTTAAGATTGGATCTCTTTTGGTTTTGGTCTTATGGAAGAGAATATTCCTAAGGATGGATCCTTGATGGGTTGACTAGTGAGTAGCCACATTCACTAGGCGGTTCAATTCCATCTTTTCGGTTTCGTTATTTTTTTGTGTCGTTCACAATGGGACATAAGTTCTCATTGGGTGAGGTAATCACACCTTCTTTCTCTCTCTAGAGATGTTTCTCTTATTGTGATCTAGGAGTCAATGAAGACTTGAGTCTCTGGGGGCTTAAGGTTTCTCTTTGTCCCTTAGATTACAATAAGATTATCTTTTCATTTTGATCTCCTTTACCAAGAGTTTGCATCGAGTCCATACTCTTGCTAAAGTGGGGGCTTAATGTATCATCTTAAAATGGAAGCACTTCCATGATAAGAGAGTTTAGCCCTCTGAGTAAGTTGTTTGGGGTCATGCTAAGCACCTTGATTGGGTCTTTTCATGTGTTTGGCTTTCTCCTTGCTTTCGACTTCTTCCTTGCACTTTATTTCTACATTCTAGGTGAAATTAGGGTTAGGATCCCAAGGATTCTCCTTAATTTCCCTCTTCCATGGCTCTATTTTCTAGGTAGGATTTAGAAATAGGTCCTCCTGGCCTTCATCATAGTAATCATAGGATTTTATGTCTATCCCTGACATTCTGTCCTGTTCTGATATCATTTCTAGGTTTCTGGGCATCCCCGGGACCTCTTGACTTGGTTCTGACTGAATCTGGGCCCAGGTTCAAATTTGAGGTTGATCCTAACTAGGTCAGGATCGAGTTCAAACCTAACTAGGTTAGGATCAAGGTCAAACCTGACT